>JARQOC010000003.1:123184980-123500020 GCA_033576535.1 Allobates femoralis
CACGTTGTGTGCCACGGTTAAAATGTAATACTGTTTGACTCTTTTCCCTTAAGCACCTAATTAGTGGTTGAGCTTGATGATATACTTCTAACTAGATATATGACCTTTGACTTTTCATATATTTATATTTAAAAATAACTTTGACTTCCAGCTACCAAATGTCTCCCATGTTTTCTAATTAAGTCCATGTAAACTGTTTTCACCTACATCCTTGAATGTAAGATCATAAAAAGGTACTAAATGCCGCATAAGGGTGCTTTCACATCAGCGGTTTTTTCAAATCGCGGCAGATGCGGTGAAAAAAACGCATCTGCCGCGATTACCGCATACCGGCTGCACTTGCGGCGCGGTTGCGGCAAGCCACATAGAAAGTATAGGCGGGCTTGCGGCAGGTGCGGAAGTGCGGTTTTGCAAGTGCCAAAACCGCACCTGCCGCAAGTCCGACTATACCTTGTATGGCGTTTGCCGCAACCCTGCCGCAAGTGCAGCCGGTATGCGGTAATCGCGGCAGATGCGTTTTTTTCACCGCATCTGCCGCGATTTGAAAAAAACGCTGATGTGAAAGGGCCCTAAGTCACCTTTTCCTGCTTATTCTTTGCATCAGATCATTTTTACTTTTAGCGATTCATGTGTCCATACAGTTGATAGACTTCTTGCTATTTTTTACTCCTCTCCTGTCTGTTGCGTCCAGCTGTTTACCACATAATATGTGAGTATTTTATGTGTCAATATGCATCAACTATAAAAGTCCTATAGGGTTTTCATGCTTTAAAGGAACCTGTTATTTCCTTAAATGCTAATAACATGGGGTTAAGCTGCAGGTCAATAATATTCTAAAGCTGCCCAGCTACCACACTGAAAGCCCCTCTACCGGGAGGGAATTTACTTAATTCCTGCTGACATCTTCCTGCTTTTCGTCATAAAAGTGCGGCTTCAGCCACTTTTTTTATTATACAGTGAGAGGTGGCTTTAACCACACCAAGACTCTGACTGATACATGCATAGCCGGCTGTATGTAAGTGTTGGGGTGTGATTACAGCCACTGCTATTTTCTGAGTGAAAATGGAAGCTCTGCCTCTGATTGAAAGCCAGAGGCTGCTAGGAGGAATAAAGTCCATTTCCTTGCAAAGGCTGGACAGATTTAGAACAGTCTAACCTGCAGATAAACACCTAGTCTCCAGGTTAAAAGTGTTAAAGGGGTTGTCCGGACTTTTCTTAAAATCTATTTGTATATCAAGACCGCAAAATGCTAACAGTTTGTAATTTACACCCTGTAAGCATTTTGCATTGTTACCTAAATATGACAGCTTGAAGTGTGGAAGAGCAGCTCAGCCCCTGGATAGATGCGTGTTTGTTTTGGAGCCTGGCTGTAACATCACAACACCCAGACTCCCAACAAGCCCTTCACAGTCCCCAGCAAACCTGACCCAGTCTCCAACAGGACTACACCCATTCACCTATCTAGATGCTGATTGAACAATATTGCACTAAGCAATCATCTCCTTATCTCTGCAACACTGTGCTGAATCCACCCCTCTGGTGGAACGGGAGTGCATGAGCTGTTTTTCACGGGTCTGCGGAGGGTTGTGGCAAAGCCAGGAGCTGCAGGGGGAGGCAGGGTTGCAGCAGCGTCCGGTGGGCGCCGCCATGTCGAAGCATGCATTACTGAGCTGCAATACATGCTCTAGTGTACAGACTTCAAGAAAATAGCACTGGCCATTTTCTGTAAGCCTGGGCAAGAGCATGTATTGCAGCTCAGCAATGCATGCTGGGACATCAATGATAGCAGCGCCCACCAGACGCTGCTGCGACCCCCCCTGCGGCACCTGGCTTTGCCTCAACTCTCTGTGGACCCCTGAAACCAGCCTCCTACACCCCTGCAACCTCCCTGTGTACAAGGATGGGAGATTTATGTCTTAGGATGGGGAATATATATATCAGGAGGGGCATGGATACCGGAATGGGGACCATATATTCCAGGATGGGGGGCATGGATACCAGGATGGGGATCATATGTATCAGGAGGAGGGATATATACTGATTGTAAAATGGACATTGGCATTATAAGACAGACTCCGTTTAACATTAAAAATTATTTTCTTTCTCTCTTCCTTCACCAAGTGAGGGTTGCATCTTATAATCAGGAGCGTCTTTATAAAGTGAAAAATACGGTATCTCTAGCTTAGGTCATCAACATGAGTTTTGTTTGTCTTGCTCTTACCTCTTGTAGCAGTTTAGGAGTCGATCACACCGCTCTGTCACATTGTTTAGTGCTCACCTCAGTACCGAGATCAGGTTATATTTGCCTTGACTGTGCAATATTTATATAAGGTCTTTGCTGGAGGTGATCAGTGCTCCACCCAACTCATATTGGTGACCTGTCCTGTAAGTAAGTTATCAATGTTATTGTTTTGGAAACGTCTTAGTAATCTTTGTTCCAAGTGTTACAAAGCTCAAATACAAAAGCTAACAAACCTGTCCTCTAAAGGTTCCTTCACACACAGCAATATTAGTTGCAATTTCACTGGCAATTTGCTGGTTGCAGTGAAATCATGGACACATTGTTCTGTTATGTTGCTGTGTACAAATAGAACAATGTGTCCATGATTTCCTGCAACCAGCAAAGATTATATAGAAATATCATAACATTATTATGTAATATTCATCACTGATGTCCTACTCTTTGTTCGATGCCATCATCTCAGTTCTCTTGGGGGTGTAGGCTGTAGTATTTATATACATACGGCATGCCCAGCTCACGGGTTGAAATGCACGCCCATGCTTTTGTTCATTCCAAAAGTGATTCTTTTTTTTACTTGCCACTTAGAACTGCTTCTCTTGAGTGCTTTTATCAGAGAAGGTGATCACATGACATTAATTTGACGACAAAAATAGTAGGATAGTTAGATCCTCGGTATCAGATTGGTAAGGGTCTGGCACACTGTAAGCTAGCCGAACAATCAGCTGATTTCCGCTTCAGCAGAGAAAGGATGTACACATTTGCAGAGTTGAAGGGCATTCCCTTCTCAAAGATCCTACCCAATATGTATTAAGTGTAGTATAGTAGTAATAATAATAATATTAGCAAATACCACCACTTAGAAATGTAGTATAGTTCTCCTGATATAACCATGTTTCTTACCTCAAGCTCAAGACATTGCAACTTAAGTATCCAAGGTTATGACCACATATACCACCATATAATGACAGTTAGTGACTCTTGGTCGTAACCTAGGGATCCGATATTGATGATCAATATCAGTGTAGAAGAAATCTTCTCTAATGTGAGTGTACTGAAGTTGGCTTATTTGCAATTGGGAAATAAAAGCTTAATAGAAGTTTGTGTTGTGAAACCCGTCAAGATGTGACTATGAAGATGTAATATAGGGGTGGCATTTTAAATATTTTTTTTTACCCTACCCACCTCATTTATTTTTGAAGACATACCTGCAGGAGCTCTTAAAGAAACAACAGGTAAGAATAGACTTTCTATTAGAACTGGGTATGTTGTGTTTGGTCACCTGCTTAGTGGCATTCGCTGAAGCTGGTTGTTCTGGGTTGTTTGTAGGAACATATGGAGGAAGTGTGCTCGCCTCATCTCCTGACTGCTATCAGACGGATGGTCCTGACCCTCACCCAGCAGAATGATGAGAGCAAAGAATTTGTCAAATTCTTTCACAAGCAGCTGGGCAGCATATTACAGGTATGTAATAAGCTACAGTATATCACTCCATCTTTAAAGCAGTTAATGGAAAAATATGCTTATAATTTCAGATCCATTTGGCAAAAGTAGCTATAATCAGAATAAGACCTATTGTTAAAATCAGGTTTTTGTGTTTTAAGTGTAATTTTTTTATTTTTTTTTAATTGTCTACTTTTTTCCTTTTATTATGTCACAATCTGTGTTAATATATGAAAAAAACTTGCAATTTCCACACTGGCCACAGGTGTTTTTTAGACTCCAACTTTCTATTGTTTCAGGAAAATAACACATGCACACGATACATTGGTGAGAAGTCGTTCTTATGTTTTATCTTGAAGTTTCTAATAATTGTGTTTTCTGCACTGAACGTCTCAGCCTCCGTCCAGGCTTTTCAGGTGTACAGTATGTTTGTTTGCAGCTTCTGTATGTGGGCAAGAATTTTATCATTCATTGACGCCAATCAAGTATTTGCAAAATGGTGAAGAAAATTGTCTGTAGTCAACAATGGAGATCACTGATTTTTGTATATCTTTCTGTGACAACAAATATTTTTTTTGTCTTCTGTAGGATTCATTGGCAAAGTTTAGTAGTAAAAAGTTGAAGGATTGTGGGGAAGACCTTCTTGTGGAGATTTCGGAAGTGTTGTTCAATGAGCTGGCCTTCTTCAGGCTGATGCAGGACCTGGACAATAGCAGCAGCTCGGTGCAGAGCCGAAGCCAGCACAAGTCTGACACCGATGTTCTGCAGTCGTTCTCCAAAGAGGTAGAAACATTTACCTTTCCTTCATAAAATATAATGTGCTACATGAAATATTAGAATGTGCTGATTTTATTATATATGTTATTTCTTTTCATACACTTGGCATTGAGCCTTTCTGATGTTAGAATTTGCCCACTACTGCTTAAAAGGAACTTTGAAAAGTGAGAGTTTTTTTTTCCTTAAGAGAAAATATGCTCTAAAAATTCATTCATTCATTCCTATTATTATGCCACCCTAGTTAAACTCATCCAGTCGTGGTGGACGAGAGGGGAGAGGCCTGTCTGGCTCTCAATGGAAGAACTCCTACATCTCAATGGCGGTTTAGGTCTAGCTACTCTGACTTATTTATGTGATAAAGCTAAACCACTTCCTGAAATACCCACAGTTAGATCCACAATTCTCGCCTGGAGATCACTATTAAAAATTTCAAATAAGCTATACCCCACAGTCTTCCCTTCCTGGATAAAAATAGGAATTCTGGAGCAAATGTCCTCAAGAATTAGATTGGCCACATGGGAAGAACTGGGCATTAATTTTATCTCAGATATCTTAAACGAGAAGCAAAAACTCAAACCCTTCCTAATACTAAAAAATAAATACAAACTCAACAACTCAGAGGAAGCTACATGGAAAAAAATCGAAAATCTTATCAAAACTCCTAAGCTAAACTTCTCTCTGCCACACAATTTGGTACAAATGCATACATTTCCACAAGCCCAAATGTTCTGGAAAACAGGCCACATCTATCAAAATTTTAATCAGGATTCCATCTTTCAACATGCAACCAACGTGACCGCTTGGGAAAAAGATCTTAAAATAAATATCTCGCTCGATGTCCTTCAAAAAAACTTCGAAACTATTTACAGTTATATCCCTTGTGCTTCTTTACTAGAAACGCACTGTAAGATCTGTACACGCTGGTACTTTACACCAGTCAAACTCTCCAAAATCCAGGATACTACAGTGGTGTTCAAAAGTCCTGCATAGGCATAGGATAAATAGATTTTTCAAGTTTTAAACCTTTTCTGTCGAATATCTTCGATGCTAATATGACTTATTATATATGGTTTTGTTCAGAATACAATTTTGCATTCTCTCCCTGTAATATTTTTAGCTTTTGAAGCAGTTTTGCCTGAAATTATTGCAACAATATGGGAATTGAAAGCACAACTAAATATTGTACAGCTTCAGATCCAAAATTAGGCAATCACAGATGAGGTTCTTGTGACCAATCATAACCTGGATATGGCAGCCAATCACTTTCCATTACATTGCATCACATCTGCTGCTTTGTTTGTGTGTTTTATCTGTTGGTCTATCTAGTGAATCATACTGTAGAGCTTTATGATGGGAGCCTTCAGATTTTTGTCAGCGGAGGATCGTGTGCGAGTTGTGGTGCTACATGAAGAGGGTTATACTGGCCCCAAGATCACAAGGAAGGTCGGCTGTAATCAGAGTACAGTCGTAAGAATTTTGCAGAAACATAAGCAGCTTGGAATTACCCAGGACAGGCCCAGATCTGGTCGGCCCAGAAAGTCAACTAAAAGGGAGGATAGAGTACTGATAAGAACATCCCTTACCAATGGAAAGCTCACCTCTCCTCAGCTTCTGCGAGAATGGCAAGAAAAGTGCAATATTGAGGTAGCAACATCAACTGTTAGGAAGAGATGTTTGGAAGCAGGATTGAGAGGGTGCAAGGCCCGAAAGAAGCCATTGATGACAGTTATACAAAGACAAAGGCGAAAACTGTGGGCATTGTAATATTAAAAATGGAAGAAGGAGGAGTGGGAAAACGTGCTATTTAGTGATGAAAGCACTTTTTGCATTTTAGGAAATGATGGCAAGTCTTATGTGAGAAGGTTTCCACATGAAAAGTACAAGCCAGAGTGTTTGAGCTTCTCTGTGAAACATCCGATGAAAGTAATGGTCTGGGGCTGTATGGCAGCCAATGGTGTTGGACGGCTTCATATTGTGGAGGGTATGGTTAATGCAAAAAAATACATAGACATCCTTAATAAGAAAATGCTGCCTTCTGCTCAACACCTGTTTTCAGGGGATTGTGTCTTCCAGGATGATAATGCTCCTTGTCACAGAGCTAAGACAGTAACGGAATGGAAAAAAAACAACAAGGTGGCTACTATTGACTGACCAGCCCAGTCCCCGGACCTCAATCCAACTGAAAATTTGTGGCACAAGGTATCAATAGAGATATCTAAAAAACAGCCAAGGACCAAGAGAGAGTTGATTGAGGCTCTGATACAGGCCTGGAACCACATCATCACTCGTGAACATCTGCAGAAGCTTGTTCACTCAATGCCACAGGGATGCACGTTGGTGCTCAAGAGCAAAGGCCGGCCAATAAAGTATTAGAAGATAAAGATGCACTCAAAAGGCCCTTTTCAGGACTCTGAATTAAATAAAAAATGATAAATCTTAAAAAGTAAAATTTAAGTCTGTGTGATCTTGCATTGGAAGTTAATGAACTTAGAAACCTGTTCACCATTCTACACACTGTACTGGTGTAGGTATGGTTATGCTGTAAAAAAAATATCAAAAATGTGCACACCATAACAATTTATACACTTGGGACATTCAAAAATGAGTATGGCATACAATGAGGGATTACAAAAACATATATGTTCCACCAGTTTCACTGTAGAGATGCAGAAGTATGAAATATATAGTTTTCTTCATGCCTATGCAGGACTTTTGAACACCACTGTAATTCCTCCCTTTGCTGGGGAAACTGTTCTCACAATGGTCATTTAAGTCATATCTTCTGGAATTGTGCTGTCCTTAATCCCTTTTGGTCAGGAGTTGAGTCTCTAAGGCTGGCTTCACACTTGCAGATGGATCTGCAGCGTTTTGCAGATGCATCTGCAAGTGTGAGCATGCTGACCGCGGCCCCTATGTTTATAATAGGGCGCACGCGGTGTGAAAGCTCTCATTCACTCCTATATGTGTACTGTCAGCAGGCGTATGCCTGCTGACAGATCACACACTCCCGTCCGCACTGTGGACGCGAGATGTAGCGTCCATGCTGCGGGCGGGAGTGTGTGATCTGTAAGCAGGCATACGCCTGCTGACAGTACACATATAGGAGTGAATGAGAGCTTTCACACCGCGTGCGCCCTATTATAAACATAGGGGCCGCGGTCAGCATGCTCACACTTGCAGATGCATCTGCAAAACGCTGCAGATCCATCTGCAAGTGTGAAGGCAGCCTAATAAACTATCAGGCCTAAATCTGAAACTCGCCCCAGAGTTAGTATTACTGCTGCTAGGCCTTGAAAATCTTCAAAACAAATATAGACCCATCATCGCCCACATTCTTCTCGCAGCAAAAAATATCATTGCAGCTCATTGGAGAGATCCTCTTCCCCTACTATAGAACATCTAGCTGAGAACATTGCGTGTCACAACACCTATGAGTACGCGTTTGCTCTCAGAAATAATCAGCAAAATAAATATCATAGAAAATGGTATGACTGGAACCTTAACATGACTCCCAAATCATCAATATGAGTCCTTGCGTTGTGTGGATAGAGAATAATACCGAAATACTTTTATACAATACTAGCTGTGAGCCCGATGCAAATGCATCGGGATTCTAGAACGTGCATTAATTTGATTATAGTAGTTATAGCTGTTAGCCTGATGCAAATGCATCGGGTATCTAAAATATGTTTATTGTTTTTTTAAAGATTTTTAAATAATAATCGCATCATCAATAGCAATAATATAAGCCATAGCATTATTATTAGCAGTAATAGCAGTATTAATAGCATTATTAGCAGTATTATGAGCATTAATAACAGTATTAATAGCATTAATAGCATTATTATTAGCATTAATAGCATTAATAATATCATTAATAACATTATTAATAGCATTATTATTAGCATTAATAATAGCATTATTAGCATTAATAATAGCATTAATAACATTATTAATAGCATTATTATTAGCATTAATAGCATTAATAATAACATTATTAGCATTAATAATAGCATTAATAACATTATTAATAGCATTAATAGTATTATTAATAGCATTAATAATAGCATTATTAGCATTAATAATAGGATTAATAACATTATTAATAGCATTAATAGCATTATTATTAGCATTAATAGCATTAATAATAGCATTATTAGCATTAATAATAGCATTAATAACATTATTAATAGCATTAATAGCATTATTATTAGCATTAATAGCAATATTAATAGTATTAATAGGATAAATATTAGCATTAATAGCATTAATAGCATAATTAATAGCATTAATAGCATTATTATTAGCATTAATAGCATTAATAATAGCATTAATAGCATTATTAATAGCATTAATAGCATTATTATTAGCATTAATAGCATTATTATTAGCATTAATAGCATTAATAATGCCATTAATAGGATAAATATTAGCATTAATAGCATAATTAATAGCATTAATAGCATTATTAATAGCATTAATAGCATTATTATTAGCATTAATAGCATTAATAGGATAAATATTAGCATTAATAGCATTATTAATAGCATTAATAGCATTATTATTGGCATTAATAGCATTAATAATAGCATTATTAGCATTAATAATAGCATTAATAACATTATTAATAGCATTAATAGCATTATTATTAGCATTAATAGCATTATTATTAGCATTAATAGCATTAATAATACCATGAATAGGATAAATATTAGCATTAATAGCATTAATAGCATTATTAATTAGCATTAATAGCATTATTATTAGCATTAATAGCATTATTATTAGCATTAATAGCATTAATAATACCATGAATAGGATAAATATTAGCATTAATAGCAATAATAGCATAATTAATAGCATTATAATAGCATTAATAGGATAAATATTAGCATTAATAGCATTATTAATAGCATTAATAGGATAAATATTAGCATTAATAGCATAATTAATAGCATTAATAGCATTATTAATAGCATTAATAGAATTATTATTAGCATTAATAGCATTATTATTAGCATTAATAGCATTAATAATACCATTAATAGGATAAATATTAGCATTAATAGCATTATTAATAGCATTAATAGCATTATTATTAGCATAAATAGCATTAATAATAGCATTATTAGCATTAATAATAGCATTAATAACATTATTAGCATTATTATTAGCATTAATAGCATTAATAATAGCATTATTAGCATTAATAATAGCATTAATAACATTATTAATAGCATTATTATGAGCATTAATAGCATTAATAGTATTATTAATAGCATGAATAGCATTATTAATAGGATTAATAGCATTATTAATAGCATTATAATAGCATTAATAGCATAAATAATAGATATTATTAGCATAAAAAAATAGCATTAATAGCATTAGTATTAGCATAAAGAGCATTAATAGCAATATTATTAGCATTAATAGCATTATTAATAGCATTAATAGCATTAATAGATAAATATTAGCATTAATAGCATTAATAGCATAATTAATAGCATTAATAGCATTATTATTAGCATTAATAGCATTAATAGCATTATTATTAGCATTAATAGCATTAATACCATTAATAGGATAAATATTAGCATTAATAGCATAAATAATAGCATTAATAGCATTATTAATAGCATTATTATTAGCATAAATAGCATTAATGATAGCATTATTAGCATTAATAATAGCATTAATAACATTATTAATAGCATAATTATTAGCATTAATAGCATTATTATTAGCAGTAATATCATTATTAGCATTTTTTTTAGTAATTATTATTTTTTATTATTTATTATTTTTTATTTATTTTTTTTATTATTTTTTAATTATTTTTTTTATTATTAAATTTATTATTTAGGCTGAGACCCAGTTCTCTTTCAGGTCCGCTGAAAGGGCTGATATTATTAGCATATATTTAATTTTTTTATTATTATTTTTATTTAATTATTTATTATTTTTTAATTATTTTTTTTATTATTAAATTTATTATTTAGGCTGAGACCCAGTTCTCTTTCAGGTCCGCTGAAAGGGCTGATATTCTTAGCATGTATTTCTTTTTTTTACTATTATTTTTAATTTAATTATTTATTTTTTATTTATTTTTTTATTATTTTTTAATTATTTTTTATTTATTTTTTTTATAATTAAATTTATTTGTTCCCATTGAAATACATTAGCGGTGTGTCGGCGATTTTATGGCCGCCCACCTGGTTCTATTTGTCGGCCCTAAAATCGCGGACACACCGCTAATGCATGTCTATGGGCAGTCCGCCCGATTTCGGATTGGACGCAGACCAATCAGAATTCGAGCTCACTGCCCATAGAGATGCATTAGCGGTGTGTCGGCGATTTTAGGGCCGACAAATAGAACCAGGTGGCCGGCCATAAAATCGCCGACATACCGGTAATGTATGTCAATGGGAAATGAGGGGCTCTTCTGATTGGCTGAGGGCAGTAGACAGCGACCAATCAGAAGAGCCCCTCACATCTCATTGACATAGAATGGTGGATTTGTCGTCCATTCTATGTTAATGATAAGTGAAGAGGACGTCGGAGCTGGAAGTTGGCGGAAAGAAGACAGAAGAACCCCGGGGCCGGACGAAGAGGCGGAGATGGCGGAAAGAAGAGAGAAGACCCCCGGGGCCGGAGGAAGAGGACGCCTGGCCGGACGGAGGACTTGTGGATCGGACGGACGATCAGATGACTAAGAAGGCATGTAAGTGATCGACGGGGACGTTAGGGTAGGGGACGGCGGGGGCTTCGGGTGTAGGGCTTTAGGTGCGGCGGGGCTTAGGGGGTAGCGGCATAGGTGCGGCGGGTCGGGGCTTAGGGTGTAGGGGTGCGGCGGACTTAGGGGGTAAGGGCTTAGGTGCGGCGGGTCGGGGCTTAGGGTGTAGGGGTGCGGCGGACTTAGGGGGTAGGGGTTTAGGTGCGGCGGGTGGGGGCTTGGCGGCGGACGGTAGGGGCTTAGGTGCGGCGGGTGTTAGGGGGTAGGGGCTTAGGTGCGGGGGGGGGCTTAGAGGGTAGGGGCTTAGGTGCGGCGGGGCTTAGGGGGGAGGGGCTTAGGTGCGGCGGGTCGGGGCTTAGGGTGTAGGGGTGCGGCGGACTTAGGGGGTAGGGGCTTAGGTGCGGCGGGGCTTAGGGGGTAGGGGGTTAGGTGTGGCGGGGCTTATGGGGTAGGGGCTTAGGTGTCGCGGGGCTTTTAGTTGCGGCGGGGCTTAGGGGGTAGGGGATTAGGTGCGTCTGGTCGGGGGTTAGGTGCGGCGGGGCTTAGGGTGTAGGGGCTTAGGTGCGGCGGTGCTTAGGGGGTAGGGGCTTAGCTGGGGCAGGTCGGGGCTTAGGATGCGGCGGAGCTTAGAGGGTAGGGACTTAGGGGCGGCGGAGTTAGGGGGTAGGAGCTTAGGTGCGGGGTGGCTGTGCGGACATTGCGGGGTGGGTGTGCGGACATGGGGTGGCTGTGCGGACATGGGGGGGCTGTGTGTACGACATGGGGGTGGCTGTGCAGAGATGGGGGGGGCTGTGTGGACATGGGGGGGCTGTGTGGACATGGGGGGGGCTGTGTCGACATGGGGGGGGCTGTGTTATATAGATTAATATAGAATATAGCGGGATCACAGGGGCACTGGGGCACAGAGGCACTGGGGCACTGGGGCACAGGGTCCGGAGCACTGTGTCAGCATGTGCTGACAGCAGCTGCTCCGGAGCGGGCACTGGGGCACAGAGGCACTGGGGCACAGAGGCACTGGGGCACAGGGGCACAGAGGCACAGGGGCACTGGGGCACAGAGGCACAGGGGCACAGGCTCCGGAGCACTGTGTCAGCATGTGCTGACAGCAGCTGCTCCGGAGCGGGCACAGGGGCACAGAGGCACAGGGGCACAGAGGCACAGGGGCACAGAGGCACTGGGGCACAGGGGCACTGCGGCACTGGGGCACAGAGGCACAGGGGCACAGGCTCCGGAGCACTGTGTCAGCATGTGCTGACAGCAGCTGCTCCGGAGCGGGCACAGGGGCACAGGCTCCGGAGCACTGTGTCAGCATGTGCTGACAGCAGCTGCTCCGGAGCGGGCACAGGGGCACAGGCTCCGGAGCACTGTGTCAGCATGTGCTGACAGCAGCTGCTCCGGAGCGGGCACAGGGGCACAGAGGCACTGGGGCACAGAGGCACTGGGGCACAGAGGCACAGGGGCACAGGCTCCGGAGCACTGTGTCAGCATGTGCTGACAGCAGCTGCATCCGGAGCGGGCACAGGGGCACAGGCTCCGGAGCACTGTGTCAGCATGTGCTGACAGCAGCTGCTCCGGAGCGGGATGACAGCGGCGAGGGGTCGCAATGCCCGCTATACGGGCAATGCCTCGCACGTGGTGACGTCACATAGTGACAAAGCCACGGCGTGCCGGGGTCCGACACAAACGTGCCTACGGCAATTATATAGTAGATTACTCGATTGGCTTTAACTGGCTCTCCATATTCCGGTTTACCCGATCCCTAATCCCTCTTTACTTCCCTCCCTCACTGATTTTCTAATGTTTTATAAAAATTGTAAATAGCTGCTTATCTGTTTAGTTGCAAGCTATTTGATGTCAATAATTACTGGAAATCTCTATGTGATCTTGTTAGATAACTCAGTAATAGAAGTTACTAAATTTCATGTACACTCTTTTAATTTCGAATCAATAACAAAAGTGACTTATTTTGAATTGTGTATATACTTGCCATTTTCTTGGATTCTGTTTAAAAATGTTACTACTTGTATGACTATACTTATTTAAATAAAAAATATTTGAATATAAAAAGTCATCCAGGAACATAGCCGGAGACTAGACTAATCCGTGTCAACGTCTGTCCTGCTATTCCCAGGACCAAACAGGCGATTGATAGGTTTCTCTCATACCAAGAGACCTGCCAGTTACCTGGAGCCCCCTTTGGAGAAGCCAGCAGGGGGATCTTTAAAGGACTACTCTGAAATTATACAGCTGGTCTCAAATTGATACACATGTTTCTGGGAAAAGTTTAATTAAAACTTGCATTATTTCATTGACTCCCTTCTTTTTATTCATATATGTCCAGTGGGCGGTCGTGTGCAGTGCATGTCTTTTCTGTATGACAGTATGCAGAGATAGCTGGTAGGACCGCCCCCTGGACTCCTATGCATACATGCTGTAGTGATTTCAATTAATAAAATAGAATTTATTACAAACCTTTCATAACAAGGCTATATATCATTTTGCTTGGTCTTTCTTCTATACCATGTTGCACATATCTGCTTGTACATTGTGATTGGTTCACGTTAAGACCATGTGCACACGGTGCGTTTTTTTGGTGCAGATTTGACAAATCTGCATGTATTTCCTGAAGCCAGCAAAGTCTGGGAGTTCTGTAGTGTTGTACACTTGTTGCTTCTTTTATCTCTGCAGAAAAGGTGCAGAATTTGATTCAGAAAAATCTGCATCATGTCAATTATTGCAGCGTATTATTCCATTGACCTCATTTATAATCATGAAAACAATGCTACAAATACCCTGTGATGCTCACATAGTACATTTTTCATGTGGATTTAGTGTGTTTTTAACAAAATACGCAAATTATTCCTAGTTACAAGAATTTTGTCGTTCTCTTGCTCTCTCTTCGCTCTCCTTCTCCCTTGTCCCCCTCAACCCTGACCCCCTGTTCCTCATTGGGAGAATCGTGGGTTGGGTTGTGGGTTGTTATCACAGCTGAAGGCCTGCTGGATGCCCCTGCCTCTCATTTATGAAGCCCAGCCTGTGGGCACATTGGAGAACATCTTTTTCACTACAGAGAATAAGCAATCAAACAATTGCACTATGAGATCTAACAAAATAAAAATTGTTCTCTTTCAGTTCATTGGGGGACGCAGGAAACCATAGTGTATGCTGCTGCCACTTGGACACTGACAGTAGGCTTAATAAAAACGTTAGCTTCTCCCTAGCAGTGTACACCTCCGGCTGGAGGGAAAACTGGTCAGTTTTAAGCTTAGTGTCTGTAGGAAGCGGACATGGGGCTGCTCTGGCCCCATTCCAAGTGAGTTAACTTTCTATTTCAGATAAAGATTTTGATTTTGAAATACAAAATGGCTTTGGTCATGGTCTGTCATCCCACACTGACACAGAGAAGGCATTGTTCAGGCATGTTAACTCTCTGGCTGTCTGGCAGGACCTCCCCCCCCCACCCCCCTTTCCTCCAACACGGACAAGTGTTTGGGGCTTTTGCACAGAGGAACAGGTGGATTGCCGTTAGTCTCCACTTCTCTGTCCGCTTGTCCCCCAGAGCCTGACACGCAGGGAAGGGAGACAGTGCTGTGCAGTTTGAGTCGTGGAGCTGGAAACAGTATAAAATGGACCGACTCCTAAAATATATAATGAATTGGGTACAGTGGTTCAAAGCAGAATGTGCTGAATAATATTATGAATTATTACGTTCTAAGTATCTTGAATATTGTATCATAATAATGATTTAAGCCTGATGTTCACATTGTACTATAATAAATTTATCACTTAAACATGAGCCATCTATGAGGGATTTGGAGTTGGATTCAAGGAAATTGAGGAGTCTGAGTCGATGGTTTGGCTTACCAACTCCACAGCCCTGGGAAGTAAGACGAAAGGAGGACAGTGCCCAACAGTCATAGTCTAGGTAGGACGTCTCGTATTCGTCTTCTTCATCACACTGTGAAGAGGGATGCTGGAGCCTTCTGAACAGGTACCGTGCTTCCCTCATGTACTTGGCCCTATTCCTAGACGATAGACGCTTCCATACATAAATAAATAATAGAATAAACCAGATTACTCCTACTTTAGTCCCAGGCTTGGCTCGAGAACTGCTCTTTTGGCTGGTTCACACCACCTGCTCTTTGGCCTATTGCACGCACTGGCTCTCCTGAGCTCTCTGCCCTCCCTTCAGCCTATCAGATCATGTTTCTCTCCCATCAGAGAGCACAAATATCCCGAGCATTTTCTAATGCTGCCCTCTACTTACTGCTGTCACTCAAAGCTCTCTGCTGTCGTGCAGTAGCTTGTTCACGCAAGTGAGCTTCCTAGCGCCGTTATTCTTATACCGGTGCTGCACTCCACAGTACAGTCTTGCCCCTGAAAGCTTCCGGCAAGCCCCTTTTTCCGACCCGGTCCTATATTTTGAGTAAGCAGCGCTTGCCTTCCCTCACCTGAAATGCTTCATCAGCAAAGGGGCAGGCCTGATCACAATCCACATGGATGATCGCAACACTAGCGGTAAAGGTACTGTTGTTTTACCTCGTAAGTTATTTTTCTTGTTTGGCTTCCACAGACCACAGAGTCGGCATGACAGATGTGCTAGTATTCTGTCCACTATTCAGTGAGCTATTCCTTCAGATGTACAAAACCTCATACCACCAACGATGGGGTTAACTGCAGCAGAGGGCAAATATTCTGCCCTTAATACAGTTAGGTACTCTACCAGGAAGCACTAGGCTGTTTGCTGCAGAGGTGAGCGTAAGATTCTGTAGGTTACACTTTGTACTATGAGGTCTGGGGAAACAACTATTCTCCTTGTGGGGGAGTATTCTACAAGCCGGCAGTGAGGAGACGTAAAGCCGTAATGCTCCTCTGGGAAATTGCATATGCAAATTGTCACCAGTGAAGAAGTGAAAAACTCATCTATTAAAGACGGCAATCCTAAAAGTCATAATTGACTCTTTAAAAAGCCTTTTAATATGACTTAGGATTTGTGCCAGATCAGAACCCTAAACTGCAGATGCTGCGTTTTGAGGTGATTGCCCCTCATCAGTGCAGTGTGCGGGGATTCTGATCTGGCTGTATGTGAGGCTAAGACAAGGTCTGGGGAAATAGCTCCTTGTGGAGAGTATTCTGCCAGCCGGCAGTGAGGAGATGTAAAGCCGCGATGCTCCTCTGGGAAATTGAATATGCAGGTTGTCATTTTAGTGAGGAAGTGAAAAACACTAATCCCCACCAAATAAAGGTAGCAATCCTAAAAGTCATAATTGACTCTTTAACAAGCCTTTTAAGTTGACTTAGGATTTGTGCCAGATCAGAACCCCAAACTGCAGATGCTGTGTTTCGGGGAGATTGCTCCTCATCAGTGATTCTAATCTGGCACAAATCCTAAATGTACCGTTACACGCTTCAATGTCGTTAAGATCTCACCAACGACCTCATGGGAGCGCGGTCGTTAGGACATCTTTTTGAGATCGCTGGTGAGATGTCATACATCTAGATATCGTTAACGACGCACCAACTATGTAACTGTGGAGAGCAGCTATCGTTCACACAACCGAGCGAACGATACTTGTTAACTGTTGTGAATAGGAAAAGTCATTAACGACATCATTATCGCAGTGTCACACACAACGGTGCAGCAGGTTGGCTGAACGACGATCGTCTGATTTGAGAACATGTTCTCAAATCTGCGATCGGCAATCAAACGATTTATCGTAGTCGTATCTCAGTGTGACACGCAACGATGTACTAACGATGTAGTTTGAACGACTCCAAACCTGTGATGATTCAGCGATATCGTTAACAATGTCGTACCGTGTAACGGTACCTTAAGTCCTATTAAAAGTCTTGTTAATGAGTCAATTATGACTTTTAGGATTGCTACCTTTATTAGGTGGCATTAGAGTTTTTCACTTCCTCACTGAAGTGACAATTTACATATACTTTGTACTACAAGACACATAGCCATTCGGAGTAGAAGTTCAGATTGCCTGCCCCCTAAAGTGGGAAGCATTCTGCAACCTACCAAAACTCCACATGCTCTGTCGGAACAGCAGTCTGGGTACTCTATACACTTCTGTGAGTCAGACTCATCCTACCTCCATAACTCATATCCAACTGGAAAACATCCATCTCATCTGCCCACATTCCAGTAAGTCAGGCCCACTGTCGGCCTCAGAATTACATGCAGCGCAAGCCTAGTTATTTGCTCACTATCTTGCGATTTAGATCTGCCTGGATCCGCAGAGATTATCACAGCAGGATCAAAGTAGCTTCATGCAATGCCATTTTTTTTACCTTGTCGGTAGGTCGATACTTTCATCTTCTTTTTTGCAGATGCTGGTTCATATCATGGCCTTTGCAGACCTCAGACATGGTACCAACTTATTCTCCAACGCAGAATCTGATTCCCTAACTCCAGGAGAAGTGTATCCACTTCCATGGTGATCTTATCTACATGGCCCATGCCAACAGATTGGTCAACCCTTGTGCCTAGTCCTCCTCGGCAGGTCAGGATAAGGAAGCAGTCTCTGTCTGACCGGCTTACCATACAAGGCATTCTTCTGGGATCCTTCCCACAGGTCGTTGGACTTTGTGGAGTGCATCCCACACTTTGTCTGCAGTCTTCCTGTTTACAGCCGAGGATAATTCACTGCATCATCACCATAGCCCTTTAATTGAGAATCTTGCTTAGTTTGACTGTGTTTCGTTCAGAAGATTTACTGCCTCAGTTCTTTTACAGATATATTCCTCTACAAAATGCACAATACACCCTCAGATTCACGGTTCTCTGGAAAACCTACGGCAACTTCTGTTCCGCGATCTTCGATATACTTCTGTTCTCCTTTACCCGGGACAACCAAGGGACCTAAAGTTTACGGTCAGTTCAGGGTTCTTCTATAAATCTATTTTTACTCCTCGGAATCCCAACGAGGTTTACATCACATATACTTGTCAAATGTAAATCCTCAGCTATCTGACACTGTTTACACAAGCTTCATGGCTCTAGCCTCTTGTCGACAGTGAGATTCTTCAGTCTCTCCAAGCTGTCCTCCCTCTCAGGCTCATTCCATACAGTTCAGGGTTCCCCCTTTCCACCCAGGGTGTAGTTGCCTGAAACTTTTC
Source organism: Allobates femoralis (assembly GCA_033576535.1). Taxonomy (NCBI): domain Eukaryota; kingdom Metazoa; phylum Chordata; class Amphibia; order Anura; family Aromobatidae; genus Allobates; species Allobates femoralis. Next base: position 123,203,304 of record JARQOC010000003.1, read on the forward strand.
ATGCCTGTCACTCGTACGGTAGTGCCTCTCTTCGTAGAGTGTTATCTAGTCTCTCTTCTGAGAAACAATCCTCTTGCCAAGTTGTTGGTTTTTTTTTCCCCACCTCTTATTGGGCTGGGGAGGTGGAGCACTACTAGAAATCCTCATAATCATAGAGGTTCGCTTTACGTTCTCCACTCTCTCAGTTGAAGGCTTGGTCTAGTATCTGTAATCTTTAGTTCATGGGCACCTGGTGCTTTTTTTGTGTTGATTTCCATCTTTGGAAGATTCTTCAACTAGGGTAGAATCAATCTTGTTGATCTCGACAGGTGTTCTGGTTCTGATTTTTTTTCCATTTTTTTGAGATTGTGGTCGAGTGGTGACTGACTTAAGGAGGAGAATTAGAGAGTCTAGTTCCAACTAAATCAAATGTTTCCACCACCTTTCACAGTTTTTTTTCTCAGAGAGCTCCTGGGCCCTGCGTTGTCCAGTGTTTGCCTTCCCCTTGGTTCTGGTTTTTCGAGTCATTTAAATTGATTTTCTTCCACGGAGGTGGCCTACCTTCCTACAAGCACCTTTTGGGAAACCTTTCTTTCCTTTCCCAAGGTTCTATGTTTCTCTTAAGACTTCCAGTGCTCTCTAGGCCCTCCTTTGGCATTTTCACCCTTTTTTTTTATCCCTGTATGTTTTCCATACTGTCTTCTGGTCTTATTTTCATTGGTTCTAATGGCAATGGTTCTACCATTGGCATGTTCAGAGCTGATGGCTCCATTGTGTGGCTCTTCCTATTTCATTTTTACCTAACAGGTCAGTCTTTAATCCTCTTTGTTTTTCCTCACTTTGTCTTTTTCTGTCCTAAGCCTGGTCCTAAGACATATTGTGTCTGGTCAAGGTGATTCTCCTGTTCAAAACAGTCCTTAGTTCTTACGTTCCTTATCAGGTTCTGATGAGGCATCATAATAGTCTTTCATTGGACGCTTGTTTGGCGAGGGATTGTGTGCCACTTTTTTTTCTTGAGTGCTGAGTCTCTGCTCCTAGGTCTGAGACCAACTGGACCATCATCATACAACCTTCATCCTCCATCTTCTAGCTGCATTCTAGTTACCGGCAATCTCCCTTCCAGGTTCTACTATCACTTTGTCCCTTCAGGCCTAAGCTGAAGGTTTTCTTCCTTTACAGTTTGTCAGCGACCGATTCTGTCTTGAGAATCTCGTTTCTGGGTTATTTCTAGTCCTATTCTTCCCACACTTGGGGTTTGATTTAGGAAGTCCCATGGTTCCCTGTGTCCCCCAATGAAGTGATAGAGAAAAGATGATTTTGGGTACTCGCCGTAAAATCTTTCTCTGAGTCGTCATTGGGGGACACAGCACCCACCCTTATGTTTTTGTCCGGCCAGACTGTATATATCTCAGGTTGCTTATCCTACTGCTTTTTACACTTACTGACCAGTTTTTTCCTCTGGTCAGGGGTGTATACTGCTGGGGAGGAGCTTTTTATTTAGCCGTTTGTTGCCTCCTAGTGGCAGCAGCATACATCATGGTTTCCTGTGTAGCACAATGAAGGCTTTTAGAAAGAGATTTTACGGTGAGTACCCAAAATCTTCTTTTTTTAAAGTATGAACAGAAAAAAATTGAAATCACCACACCCACATTTTTCCTCGTTAAAAAATAAAAGTAGTAATAATGAAACATTTGTTATCACTGTGTCTGTGAAAGTCTAATCTATCAAAATATAATTAAGTGGATTGGTAAATGTTGGAAAGTGAAAAAATAATCTAAAAGTCAAAAATGCATTTATATATTTTTTGTTATAAAAAAATGCAATAAATGATCAGGTAGTTGTATTGACCCCAAAATGATATCAATAAAAAACATGCAACAAGAGAAGCCCTGTTGCTACTATGTCAATGCAAAAAAGGGGGAGATAAAAACATACTCTCAAAGACAAAAAAGTCACGGAGAGGATGATAGGGCATGAACATTAGATTTGGCAGTGATATACTAATATAAGATGAAGTGTAAATGATGGAACAACACTGGCACAAACTAGAATGCAGCAGTAACATTTACACATCTAACCAATTGGTGCCCTTCATGCAATTTTATCTGGTCATTCTCTCGTAGGCAAAGAAAATGTTTGTGGGTGAAGAAAGCCCCGAAACTGGAGAGATTGATGATGAAGATAAGGTATGTCGGAGTTATTAATCCCTCTCCTCAGTAGCGGATGTAGATAGGGGCTTACAATGTAAATACTTAGGGAAAAAATCCCAAAAAACTAATGAACAGTAGAATTTTATATTGTCAGTGTATTCTGAAGTAATTGTGTGTCATTCCTTCTAAGGTTGTCTTGGGCCCTTTAAATCGCGTTTTTGCGGCCGCACTCGAAGTGCAATACGCACTTGCCGCACTGCGCAAGTCCGCTATACTTTGCATGGAAAACGCACGGCCGCTGTGCCGTATGCGGTATCGCGCAGATGCGTTTTTTTCACCGCATCTGCGCGTTTAAAAAGTGTGTGAAGGGCCCTTAGGGTACCTTTATACGTCACAACCACGGGAGACATTTTTGACTCCGATATGTCGCCCTGGAAGTATCGCCAACAAATTCCCTCCTAATTGCGCAGTGTATTTCGGGAATTTGGCGGTGATATGTCGCCTCACTACAGTCGCCGAATTTGGAGCACTGTCAAAATCGAACCAGCCAACATTTGGTGTATCGCCGCCAAATTCCCACATTACACGCCGCAGTTAAGAGGCAATTTTGCGGCGATAATTTCAGGGCGACATATCGCCGTCAAAAATGTCTCCCGCGGTTGTGGCGTGACAAGGTACCCTTACAGCCATTACTTACCAGGACTTGATCCTCAATGCTGCGTGTTTCTAGGCTTTAAGTGTAAATTTAGTTTCATTGAAGAAAAAAACCTGCAATACTGCACTGGTCGTTAATGATGGGTCACATAGCAGCTAAGATAATGCTTTCTTTGTGCTATATAACTTATTTTCTCACATTTTTCTGTACTCTTGTATGAACTGCATTTTATGGCTGTGTGAGTGTGGCAAGCAGCTGATAGGGAGCAGTTCAGTGTGACAGCAAGGGGTTAACAGAGATCCTGACTGAGCTGTGTGGAGCCAGATGACCGATCAAAAGCTTGTGCCAAGGAAAGAGGAGTTTGCAGTGATCCTGACATTGCTCAGTACTGTGCTGTAGCCTTAAGTAATCTGATACATTGTCACCTCATCAGCTGCAGTCAGGAGCTTGCACACTGTAGTCCCAGCCCCCTTTACCCTTATATGGTTACATGCCCCATATTCAGTGTGAGAAGCTTGAAGATGGATCTGACTGAGAATGAATATATGTCTGCTTCAGACACAGTCTAGTGGGGACATCTTGTGGAATGGTTTTCAAATAGAATTCTCTTATACAGTATATTTGAAAGTTTATTATCACTTGCTATACATTATTATTGAATAAAAATGTAAACAGCGATTACACTTTAAGACTCCCAGCATCTATTTTTTTTTTTTGCTTTTTTCTTTTTTTTGCCTTCTAGAAAGTGTCATTTTTGTACTATGTTCATTCCTTTAATATAGGAAAGTGAAACTGTGTCAGAATCTATGAAGTGGCATGTAGAGAACCACTGACCATTTTTTAGGATGACCTGATGTCGGCTCTCAATATGTTTCAAATGATGGATATGAATATGTCAGAGAAGATCTCCTGTTTACAGTGTTATTAGAATGGTTTATCATTTATATTGCATGGATGAATCTTGATTTTAATAATCTCTGGCTGTGCTTGGTGGTTTTATGATTTTGAAAAACCCCTATTTCTTGCTGAGCTTCCACTGTGAATTACCCATCCTTCCCAAGTCTAAGGATGCGATCACACACAGCGTGTGTGTCTGCAAAGAGTGCAGTGAAACGCAGCTTCGTTACACAACTCAGCAAAAGCAATGGTTTTTGCTGAAATGCGTTCACATGGTCCGCCTTTGTGCGGTTGCGCCTTGCGCTGCAAAGTGCATCTGCAAAGGGAGTGATCATGTCAATTGTTTGCACTCTTTTTTCAGCGCGCCTTTTACTCACCTCGCCGCGCTCCAACGGTGATCGCTCCTCATCCCGACGGCACAGGCCTGGTTCAGGACCTTAAACAGCACCGTGTGAACGGTTAACGTCATCTGGTCACATGGTGCTGCAGGGTCCTAGAGCCTGCCCTCACTGCGGGCCTGGCGGGGATTAGAAGACACCGCCGGGGGTCACCAAGGGAGCCTGGCGAGGTAAGTAAAGCCCAGCAAGAAAGCACAGGCTGTTCACACATAGAACGCTGCATTCTCTGTGGATCTGTTTTTGGTGCAGATTGTGGATCCTCACAAATAAGCTGTGTGTGAACGCATCCTTAAACTGAATCTTCACATCTGCTCCTTGTGTCTGTTATTGTCTGCAGCACGGACAGTACATCAATTTAACTAGAGCCAGTCTCTGGTTCTGTCGCTGAGCTCAGTTATTGGCTGTAGCACTGTACCTACTGCAGAAGATAACCTGGGAGCAGTAAGCATATGTTCAAAGTTTTTTGTTTTTTTTTGTTTTGCATATCTTTGCAATATTAATGCTGCTTTTTACAGTACCAACAAAAGTTAGGAGATTTCAGAAATCTCATTCACACACCTGTTTTTTTTTTTCCTGACTGAATTAGAAAACTTCTGTTTTTATTAAATTGTAGTACATCAATTCTTTCAGCATTTTTGCAGTTTTTTCACCTATTGAAAGCAATGAGTAAGTACAAAAACGCTTCATCAGTTTTTGCATCATTTTTGGTGAAAAAACACGGTAAAGCAGAATGTAAAACCCATGTGTTTTTGTGATGTTTCACAAATGTAAACCTGTCTTGGTATTCCCACATGGATGTTTCTGCTGACTCTATAGTTTCAATGAGAATTAAATTGGTGATTAGACTAAACCATGCCAGAAAAATACCCTACCAACTGACTGCCCTACCAATATGTGAGAGTAAACTGTGCCCTACCAGTGTGTGAGTAAACCATGTAATAACCATGCTACTCCTCCTTATGTAACCTTTGTTCATAGCTAAGCTTCCACCACGAGTCCTTCTTATTTTTCCCGAATAGTCATTATTTTTTCATACATAAAACATTTTCCCCTTAACAACTTGATCTAATTGTCCTTTTTTTTTTCAAAAAAATGTTTTATGGTGACACACACGTCTTGCATTGGTGACCTAACGCCTAGTATTGTTTATGCTAGCAAGGTAGAAGCAAAGCTGACTTTGGGATCCTGAAAAACGCAACAAAAAAAATACAGGAAAACCTGCTTATGGCTGCTACTTTTTTTACTGCCAAGAGATCAGGTTTTGGCTACAGAAAAATAAAGCAAAAAAGCAAGGTGTGAACAGTTGGATCCTGGGAGGGGGATATGAAGCAAGTCAATTTTTTCTAAACAAATTCAGCAGGGAAACGGGTTTTCTAAAACTGGAAAACACCTTTAAGTTGTATTATCCCATTGAATACTGGCAACTTCCACTAGAGAGGTCAGCTCATCATCAGGGTACCTGTCACACAACATAGGATTGTCCTGCTTTTCCTAATACTGAAGTTGTTGTTCTATTTAAATATCTTTTCTTTTTAGGACAAGGATGAAACTGAGACTTTGAACAAAATGCAGATAAAAAATATTGATGTATCCGAAGCTCACAGTGGAAGATCAGACATTTCAGACGATGAAGATGGAATGAAAACTTACCCGTGTCCATCAGTACGGATTTTATTTCTTTATTTATGTCATTATCACTCAGATCTTGTGTACAAGCATTTCATTGAATTGGGGAATTTTGCTCAAAACATACAGTATATCTGACGTAGAGCAGAAGACGGACATTTTTAAATGAAGTTTACAATATTAATTGATTTTGGTTTTAAGATTTTTTTTGATAAAATTGACTTGATTCCTTCTTTTGTTCTTGCTGTTATCCATTGGATAAGTAATAAATGTAATGTAGATGTGGGAGTCTGAGGGTCTGCTGTGCCCCTTATAGGACACGGAGGAGTGTGAGCAGTAAATACTGTTCTCCACACAATCACTCATAGGTACATGAGCTTGGTAATCGGCTTCCTGATATGGCTTCATTTTGGGCTAAAAAGAGAATGTCATTAACCATATTAATATTTTATAACTGAAAATTGGTCAATATATAAAAAAAGCCTCCACCAAATTAGACATTTTAATATGTACCGTATATACTCGTGTATAAGCCGACCCGTGTATAAGCCGACCCCCCTACTTTTGCCCCAAAAATCTGGAAAAACCTATTGACTCGTGTATAAGCCGAGGGTGGACCCCAGCACAGGTATACAGCCTCCAGCAGTGTGGTATACAGCAGCCCCAGAGGTATATACAGCAGCCCAGTGGTAGTATCCAGCAGCCCCAGTGATAGTATCCAGCAGCCCCAGAGGTATATACAGCCCCAGTGGTAGTATACAGCAGCCCAGAGGTATATACAGCCCCAGTGTAGTATACAGCAGCCCCACAGGTAAATATAGCCCCAGTGGTAGTATCCAGCAGCCCCAGGGGCTGTATACAGCAGCAGCCCCAGGGGCTGTATACAGCAGCAGCCCAGGGGCTGTATACAGCAGCAGCCCAGGGGCTCTATACAGCAGCAGCCCCAGGGGCTCTATACAGCAGCAGCCCCAGGGGCTCTATACAGCAGCAGCCCCAGGGGCTCTATACAGCAGCAGCCCAGGGGCTCTATACAGCAGCAGCCCCAGGGGCTGTATACAGCAGCAGCCCCGGAGGTATACAGGCCCCCCATCAAGCTCCACGGACCCCCCCCCCCCCCTTGCGCGGCAGCCTGTAAGGGAAAAATCATACTTATCAGTGTCCCGCGCTGTCCCGCCGCTTGCCGACACACGATCCCGGGCTTCAATCCGCGACTTCCGGCTTCCGGCGGTCGCGGGCAATGACGTCATTCCCGCGACCACAGGAAGTGCGGAAGACGCGGAATGAAGCCCGGAATCGTGATGTCGGCAAGCGGCGGGACAGCGCGGGACACTGATAAGTATGATTTTTCCCTTACAGGCTGCCGCGCAAGGGGGGGGGGGTCCGTGGAGCTTCATGGGGGGGGCCTGTATACCTCCGGGGGCTGCTGCTGCACATAGATTACAGATTACCGTATATACTCGCATATAAGCCGAGGGGGGACTTTTCAGCCCAAAATTTGGGCTGAAAAACTCGGCTTATACGCGAGTATATACGGTATGTTGTTAAAACTTTCTGATATACACATTAACGTTGATAAAGGGGGGCTCTGTAAGCTTGAAATGGTTGTCCAACTTTGCAGACTTTATTTTGTTTTTTTATGCACATGTAATTAAGTCAGATATCATTTTTGCATTTAAGTTTCATCATAATGTTGCAGCATTTTCCTTCTATATTAGTTATTCTGCAGTATTACTGGCTGCAGAATGAGATAACAGAGAATCTGTCAGTGAGCTCATTATGATGGCCTGATGGGCAAACCATGACCTCCTCAGATGATTTTTGCAAAAAATCACCGAATTGGTACTTCTAAATATATAGAAAAACTTACTGAAGTTTTGACACTTTTTTCTACCCCTTGCATCTAGCAGGTAGCTGCAGATTCCCCCAGGAGGTGACACATGCGTCCAAACACCGGTGCACAGTCCCCTGCAACCTATAACATGGGGGCGGTTAGCATGGCTGGTTGCCTGGTTGCCACAAACCGCCCCCATGTTATAGGTTGCAGGGGACTGTGCACCGGTGTTTGGACGCATGTGTCACCTCCTGGGGGAATCTGCAGCTACCTGCTAGATGCAAGGGGTAGAAAAAAGTGTCAAAACTTCAGTGAGTTTTTCAGATGATTTTTGGCTGCAGACTACTTCATAGTGAAATGTGCAGCAAAACAAATGGCTTATAAAGGCCGTGAGGTGGAACAATGTGTGAGACCAAATGCATGAAATAAAGGGGAAATAAGTGTTGTTTCCAAAGTAGGACAACCCTTTAAAGCATTATGTTTTGTCCTTATGCATTAGGTTTATCCAAAGCAGAAACACAGGCTTTAACAAATTATGGCAGTGGTGAGGATGAAAATGAGGAGGAGGAGAATTACGAGTTTAATGCAGGACCTGTAGATGTCCAGACCTCTCTAGAAGCCAGCACTGAAAATGTGGAGGAACGCGAGATGGAGCCAGTGAGTTTTCTGTACATGTTGGTCACAGATTTTTGATTACTATAGAAGAACGTTTGGTGACTTTTTCCATTTCATTGCAGGTTTTAAACAACAATCCAAAGGAAATAACAAGAAATGACAATCCTGAGCTGCCAAGGCAGGAAACAGGTAACTTCTCTCCAAATTGTAAGATACTTCTTTATGATATTCTTTGCACTTATCATCCCTTCTGTACAGAGGAGATTGGATATTTGAATTTAAGAAAAATTGTAACTTCAGAAAGTTTAGAGTCTCTGCAGAGCATTAATATAGTGTTTGTTTTTACATATATCAAACGTATCCATCCAAGTTGTGTTCAACTGATAGAGGTCAAAAGACTGTCGTCCTGACCTCTCTTGTGCTGGTGTATTATGGTCTGCAGTACTCTATGGAGAGACATCCAGTTAAACAGGAAAAATAAATTTAGGCTATGTTCAGACTGTGCATTTTGATCCGTTATTTTCTGGTGTGTTTTTCTCTCTTTTTCAGGTGGATAAGTGGATCAGCTTTTCAAAATAATGGATCAGAAACATATCCATTTTTGATGCTTTTTCTGGTGCGTTTTTTAGCCCATACAGATTGGTTTCAATGGGAAAAGCGGATCAGAAAAACACGGCTATAATTGACAGTTCATTCTTTTTCAGGATCACTTTTTTACCCAAAAACCGGATCAGGTCAAAAAAAAGCTCAGACTGAACTGTAGAACTTGAAATCCCATTGACTTTGCTGGGATTAGATTTAAGTGATGCTTTCACTGTATTTTCACTGCAAAAACAGATCTAAAAAGAGGATCAAAAACGCACAATCTGAACATAGCCATAGACTCATTTTCTCATCAAATTAAAGCCTATGTGCATTGCATTCACTGTTAATGTATGTGCACACGTCCATCTTTCAGGCACATTCTGCTTTGAGAACAAAATCCCTCAGAGACAGTCTAGACAGACATATGCATTTCTATGTAAAATCCACTTTTTCTCACGTGTTCACTCTTTTGGAGTGTCTTTTAATCGCTTCAGGTTTCTAAAGACACCAAGCAATTAAAATGAGCCAGCTGGCCGTTCTTTAGGCATCTTCTACACTGAAGATGTTCTATACTTTTTTAAGGAAATGGCAAGGCTCTAAAGACAACATTATGTCTTTTGTTAGTGTTTTTGCTTCAATTTTATTGTTACATGTTGTTAGAATAAAAAAAGTCAGAAAAACACTGGTGAAGAAGATTCTCCAAATACAGTTTGAAAAAAGTCTGGCAATTTTGGCTACCAGAAGGTTTTTTTTTTTTCCCAAAGATACTCTGGAAACCGCAAAAGACAAACTTAATGTGATGCCTCAGTGTTTCAAGTACTGGTGTGTCCTCATTTGTCGTCTTCTTGTTCTGCGGGTTTGCACATCTGTAAAAGACTTCATTTGCACATATCCTTATACTGTGACATCATCAACGTATTTTTCCAAAAGACACTAAACAACACAGTGTGACAGCCTTCATACTGTAAGAGGAAACTTGCTGTTCTGTTGATAGCGTTTTAGTTTTATGGTAATTTTCAAAGGGATTCCCAGATGTGATGGCATTATTTTTACACTAATAAATGCATGGCATAAATAGTGTGTTAACTTTAATGTATGGGTAGTCATGATTTCGACGTGTGTATATAGTCCTGGCGAAAGTGTTGACACCCTTTTGAAGAACATGTTTATTTCCTTTGTTTGCATTGAAAAATAAACAAAAAACAGAGAAAAACAAGGCAAATTTGACACAATTTCTCACAAAAGCCAAAAATGGGCTGGTCAAAATTGTAGGTTAGCAACTTTGAATGAGCATCACATGGTTGAAACAAACTCGCAAGTAACAGGAGTGGGCAATATGAAAATCACATCTGAATCCAGATAAAAAGGGGAGACGTTAACTCAATCTTTGCATTGTGTGTCTAAGCATGGAGAACAGAACTGTCTGAGGACTAGAGAAGCAAAATCGTTATTAAAAATATAAACACTCTCAAGATTACAAGTCCATCCCTACAGATATTTGATGTTCCTTTGTCCACAGTGTGCAACATAATCAAGAAGCTTACAACCTATGGTACTGTAGCTATTCTCCCTGGACATGGATGGCACAGAAAAATTGATGAAAGGTTGCTTCACAGGATCGTCTAAATAGGGATAAGCAGCTCTATTCAAGTTCAAAAGAAATTCAAGCTGCCCTGCAGTCTTGGGGTGCATCAGCGTGAACTATTCGTCAACATGTGAATGAAATGAAATGCTGTGGAGGACACTAGGAGAACCCACTGCTGACTCTTAGACATAAAAGAAAACTAGATTGTAGTCTGCCAAAATGTACTTGAGTAAGCCAAAATCCTTCTGGGAAAGCATCCTGTGGACAGATGAGACCAAGATAGAGCTTTTTGGTAAAGTGCATCATTCTACTGTTTACCTAAAACTGAAAGAGAATTCCAAAGAAAAGAACACAGTACGTCCAGTCAAATGTGGTGGCGTTTCAAAGATGTTTAAGGATTGTTTTGCTGCCTCTAACACTGCATACCTTGACTGTGTGCAAGGCATCATGAAATCTGAAGATTACCAAAGGATTTTGGGTCGCAGTTAAGTTCAGTATGATAAAGCTGGGTTTGCGTCCTAGGCCGTGGGTCTTCCAGCAGGAGAATGACCTCAGGCATACTTCAATAAGCTCCCAGAAATGGATGAAACAAAGTGCCAGAGAGTTCTTAAGTGGCAGCAATGGGTCCAGATCTGAATCCCATTGATCACCTTTTGAGAGATACTATAATTGCTGTTGGGAGAAGGCGTCTTCAAATATGACAGACCTGGAGCAGTTTGCAAAAAGGAGTGGTTCAAAATTCCAGCTGAGGGGTGTAAGGAGCTTCTTGATGGTTATAGGAAGCAATTGATTGCTGTTATTTATACCAAAGGGTGTGCAACCAAATATTAAATTGAGTGTACCAACAATATTTGCCCATGGGATATTACTCACACCTGTTACTTGCCACAGCTGAGTATGAACGAGCATCACCTGCTTGAAACAAAAAGTTGTTAACCAACAACCTTGGAAAGGTTCCAACAATTTTGTCTGGCCTATTCTTGGGGTTGTATGTGAACTTGTATCCAATTTGCCTTTTTTTTTTTTTTTTTCCTTTTATTATTATTATTATTGAGCTATTCCAGTACACACAAAAGGAGATAAACGTGTTTACAACAAAATGTGTAACTGCAACAATTTTCTGAAGAAAATACTTCATGTTCTGGAGCAAATTCAAGGGTGCCAACACTTTTGTCAGTGGCTATATAGAGAGTCACTTTGTGTTCCATCTGACCTCTGTTCGGGAAGTGCTCTTCTTTTTTTTCAACACGAGGTCTAAGTCAGCTTTATTAATTTTTTTTTTTCCCTACACCCAAAATGTTTTCCTTATCAGCATGGTTGTGAAGGTAACTGCACTTCTAGAGTACAACTACTTACTACAAATAATGTCTCCTACTAAGGGACTGCTGAGCAAATCTCCATCGTTTTTCCTTCAATATTTTACACAACAGCATTACAAGTTTAGATTAAGAAAAAACATTCTATAAATATTGTATTATACAATATACACTGGCGATCAAAATTAATAGAGCAATGTTTGATCACTTGATTTTTTTCAGACAAAATGTAATCTACATTGTTCAACATTTGAATGTTTAGTGTAAGGGGTACATCATGCCACTAGAACAGGGTATTCCAAAATAAACAAAATTTATTAACTTAAAACCTTTAGTTTACACAAAAGGTAGACTCCAGGCTGACGTGGCACTGATCACCTAAATTCCAAGAATACTTGCAGAAAAAATATTTTTATTTGATGAAAACAATTAATGCATAAAACAAACACAAAGAAACACTACATTTTTTAGTGTTTCTTTGTGGTGTTTTATCAACCTGATGAAGGCTGCACTGCATAAATAGCATCCAAAACCAGTTGTACTGCATCTTTATTTCTTTCATCAAATAAAAATATTTTTTTTCCTGTAAGTATTTTTGGAATTGAGGTGACCAGCACCACCACAAAAGCCAGGAGTCTTATCTTTTGTTCTAAGGCTACTTTCCCACACGGCGCATTTGCTGCATTTTTTGAGGATTCTTTTTTTTTTTTTTTTGGGTGCAAAACACCAAGAACAGATCCTCACAAAACACAGCCTTCTGTATGTGAAAGCTGCTGCGCTTTTCTTCCTGTGCTTTTACTTACCTTGCCGCGCTTCCCTGGTGACCAGCGATGATCGCCTCATTCCCCTACTCCACAGCACCATGTGACCGGGCGACGTTGCGCGACGAGGTGAGTAAAAAGCACAGCGAAAAATAATTGACATGCCCATTCTTTTTAGGCATCCACTTTTCAGCCCAAAAGCGGATGCGTAAAAAGCGCAGCATGTGAATGGAAAACAGTGAACTGCATTGACTTGGCTGGGATATCTAACGTCAATGCATTTCACTGCATTTGCGCTTCTGCAAAATAGTGGTGCGTAAAAGGTGAATTACACTGTGTGTGAACAGAACCCAAGTCTGCTACCTATGCAGATCCGAAGCAGGATCACTGCATAGTCTTCCGGAGTGAGCCGCACACCTCCTTGGATCACTCAGACTCTGTGTCTTGAGAGTCAGTTCCTTTGGAATCTCAATGTGTATCCACCGCTGAGAGCAAGTGAGCATTACATTAGTATTGGACTTTCTTTTTTAAAAAATGTATTACACCCAGAGGAAGCCCCGTGCTCATCTTTCCCTCTTCGCTATCTTGGGGTTTATCTAAGGATTTTACACAAAACGTGATGATCATTAGAGAACAGCAATGACTGTAGCACAGAGAAAGATTAAAATTAAGTTTTGTGGTGTTTTCTCCAAACTGCAATCTAAGATTCTCAGATTTGTTTGGGAGGGCAAGAGACCCAGATTAAGGATGAATATTCTCACCTTGCCTAAGTCAAGGGGAGGGGTTGGATTGCCCAATATGCAGGCGTATTTTATGGCCTCCTCTCTCATTAGAGCCCTAGACTGGCACTATAATGCATCTTCTAAGAAGTGGGTGGGGGTGGAGCAAGAGGGTCTGGGGACCCCGTTGAAGCATCTGCTTTGGATCTTCCCTAGAGACCTTACGGACATTTTGTCCCTGACAGATATGACTAGGACAACCTTAAAGATATGGCACTCAGTAACGAGAACTCTCCACACAGATGACAGCCTTAGCCCTCTGACCCCCTCTTCTCCAGTCCTTCTTTCTCTCCTGGATTTGGTAGACAGAGATTCTTATGTTGGCAGAGCTGTGAACGATACCCGACTGGGCCAGACCCTGTCCGACGGTGATTTACCCTCGTTGGCAGAACTACAATCCAAAGATCCCACGAGGCCGCTTAAGTGGTTTGAATATTTCCAATACAGAGCATTTCTGTACGCAGCTGACCACTCATGCAGGGTGAGGTCGACACCTAACGAATTGGAACAGTTATTCGAATTAGAGTCTTCCCCGAGACGCAAAATATCGGCCCTATACCAGGCGCTAGGGTCCTTGAGAAATCAGGGTACTCTATACTTTCAGCGCGCATGGGAAAGAGAGTTGGGGAACAGCATCTCAGATGGTGATTGGCAGAAATGCTTTCTATTTACCCATAAACTAAGCTAGCGCTTGTACTGCACAAGAAAGAAGTTACAAGTTGCTTACTAGATGGTACTTATGTCCAACAACTCTTCAGAGCATGTTCCCGGGAACCTCTGACACATGTTGGCGCTGCGAAGAAGAGACAGGTACAATGTTACACATCTGGTGGAGTTGCAGGGGAATCCGGCGGTTCTGGTCTGACATATTTAACGCATACACCCAGATAACAGGTAAACGAACCAAATGTTGCCCAGAGTTGGCTCTGTTATCTATCTTTCCTGGCCCTGTTGGACTCCAAAAGAAAGATATTCTTTGCTTTTGTGTCTCGGCCGCACGGGCTGTGATCCCAAGGTTCTGGAAATCGACCCGGGTTCCATCCTTGCTTGACTGGTCCAGGGAATTGATGGACATTTTTCGAATGGAGGAGCTTTCAGTGGAGGCATCGGGATCTCGTGACAAATTCTCGAGGATCTGGTTCGATTGGATTATTTTCCAGGAGTCTGTGGACTTCAGGAATATCCTGGATGATACAGACATATCAACACGACCCCTGGTGGACGGAGAGACTGAGTAACATGTACCCTCCCCCCTTCCCTTACCTTACGTTTCTCATTACATGGCCCCTCTTACCCCTGTTCTGTTCCTCTTTTTGATTACCCTTCCTCATCTTTCTTTTCCCTTCTCTCTATATTCTGATATGCCTACTCTTTATCAGTTCACGTATTCTTTCTCGGCACCCAGCACCCCCTGGATTTCGGCGTACTCCGAACAGTGCTAATAACTAATTGTTTATAGATACGAGAAGCCTTCTGGGTAACAGCTTCCCCTATTGATATCCCAGGCATTGGTAGAGCCTGTAGGAGCCTTATGGTAACTAGGTTAATGGGGTTATACTTTAAACACTGGGTAATCCTAGTGGAAGTAGCAAAGGAATTTTGATTTTCGGGGTGAGATCAGAGTCTCCTAGAGATTAGATTATTTCTCCACCCAAAGAAGAGCTATTTAATTGTATAATTGTTATTTGCCTATTTTGAATTGTTAACTGTGACTCATCTAAACAGTCACCAGAATGGTGCCATTAACTGTTTATATTTCAAGGACGATAGCATCACTTTGTTTTGATTTGTTTTATTTCTTACCAATTTGACAACTGAATGTATGTTTATTCTTATTTTGCTTTTCAAAACTCAATAAAAATAAGATTAACTGAAAATTAAGTTTTGTGAAGGGTACAATAATCACGAATCAGTAGGAAGTGTACAGGTCTTTGCCTTAAATGACTTAAGTGCATCTGTGGCACAGGATATCACTAGTCTCTCACATTGCTCTGTGTGCATTTTGGTCCACTCTTCTTCCAGTCTCTTCCACAGTTCTGTGACTGTTGTGGTTTTCTTGTCCCTAACTTAGTCACCAAAGATTTTCCAGAGATTTTCTATTGTGTTTAGATCAGGACTCTGGGCAGCCATTTCATTGTTTCAATGAACTGAGTTACCCATTTTGCTGTGTAGCAGGGGGCATTGTTCTGCATGACATTTGCTGGCTGATTGAGTTCTGAACACAAGGAAACACGTGTTGTTGAAGAAAATTCTGATGCACACTTGCATTCACTCTGCAATATAAGCTGTAAAAGAGGTCCAACCCCTGCAGCAGAAGACATTCCCCAAACCATGATACTTTATCCACCAGCTTTCACTGACTTCATTACACACATTGGATTCAGTCTGTCCCCATTTTGTCGACGAACATAATGTTTTCCGCCAGAATCAAATAAATTAAACTTTTCATCACTAAAATTACCTGAACTGTGGATCACTTCTCTGTCCACACAACATGCTCCTCACCAAAGATGAGTCTAGCCTTTTGATTCTTTCTGATAATGAGAGTTTTGGTCACTCCAGAGTGGGCTTTCAGTTCAAATGCTCTTAAACATTGTTGTTAAACTGTATGACAAGACAGATACTTAACCTGTTCAGTGCTGAACTGGCGAGCTATTCCAGCTGCAGTGTTAAAACTATTACCCATGGAGATTCTCTGCATTATCCTGTATTGAACTTGTCTTTCAAGGGGGACTTGAAAGAGTTTGTGATGTTGTAAAGGTACAATATTCTAGAAATCACAGACTTGGAACTCCAAACCTTTGTTGTTATGCCTGATTGGGTGACCCCTTTGGCCTTCATCTGGACAACCTGCTGCTGCAGAGTTTGTCACTTTGCAGTAGCACACTGTTTTTGCTAAGTAAGTGCAAACTGGAAAGTTAAGCTGACACTTAAATAGGGTTTGTCAGAATTTAGGAAATTAGCACCGGGTGCCAAATTAACACCAATAATTTGCAGGTATTGGAAAGTATTGTCTAATTTTGATCAGTGTTTTTTTTTTTTTTTCTTTTTTTTTTTTATTTATGTCATTTACATTTTTATTCTGTGTTTTAGAATACAGTCGTACTTTGATTTGCGAGTAACTTTATTTGCGAGCATTTTGAAAGACAAGCTGCCATATTGTAACTTGCTGAATGTGCAATGATTTGGATTACGAGCATCTGGCCGGCCAGCACTATGCATACTGTGCATCTGCCCATAACAGTCCGTCCTCCCTGTCCACCCGCTGTCCGTTTCCCCCTGACCGCCCCCCCTGTCAGCCTGCTGTCCGCCCCCCTGTCAGCCTGCTGTCCGCCCCCCTGTCTGCCTGCTGTCCGCCCCCCTGTCTGCCTGCTGTCCGCCCCCCTGTCTGCCTGCTGTCCACCCCCCTGTCTGCCTGCTGTCCGCCCCCCCTGTCTGCCACTCTGAGCTCACTCTCACCGATTTGCCACTGCATTCCGGGACACCGGGCACTGTACTGAGCTCTCTCAGCTCCCACACATTTAAAAAAAAAAGCCCGTGGCTGCTGGCATCTGATTGGCCGTCTGTTTCCCATACATGTACGGTAGCTGAGAGAGTGTGGCGGCTCAGAATGCAGTGGCGGATCGGTGACTCTGTGTGTGTATTGGGGAATGATGGGGGCTGCACAGGGATGATCGGGATATTTGGGGCTGCGTGGAGATATTGGGGGCTGCAAGGGCATGATTAGGTTTTCCTGTACTGTATATTGTATTACTGTAATAATTTTACAGTTCTGTATGTACATTTATATGAATACAGTAGATATTTTTGGGTTATGGAACAAATCATCTGTGTTTCTATTATTTCTTATGGGAAATTTTGCTTTGATATACAAGCAATTTGATTTACAAGCACACTCCCAGAATGGATTATGCTCTTAAATCAAGGTTCCACCCTATACTCAGTTCATGAAATAAGCTTAACATACTGCTAATTTACTCATGTTAGGACATTTTCACATAGGACAACACAATGACCTTAATATTAAGGGAATTTTGTGGTGTTCTGTAATTTTGATCGCAAGTGTATATTATCTAAAAATAATTTTATATATACATAATATACACTACTGCTCAAATGTTTGGGGTCACCCAGACAATTTTGTGTTTGCAATGAAAAGTCATACTTTTATTTATCCAATGAGTTGCAAAATGAATAGAAAATATAGTCCAGACATTGACAAGGTTAGAAATAATGATTTGTGGGTTAGACCATTTATGATTTCTCCCTGCTCTAAGCTGACACCGATACTGAGCCACCCAAATTTTACCCCTGCCCTCTGGGATGGGGTGTTTTGAGGCTGGACAGGGTCCATATTCTTTGGCGAGGAGATTGACTGGCCTTCACTGCCCACTCTCAAAACATGGAGCACTCTCAGAACATGGTGGAGGTGTTTCCAACTACATCATTACCTACGCTGACTACCAACGAAACACTGCTTTCACCTCCCAAAAACATCCTATGAGATATTATGCACTAGCTCAGGAAAGGCGAGACATACCCTTTCTTTGGTGTATTTGATGTTTGGGTTCCCCCGGGTCAGCACCCTCCTAACTTTATATCAAAATGGGAATCTGGCCTTAGTGTCACATATTCTGAGGAGCAAATATCTTTCATCTGCTTCCTCGCCCATGGCACCTCCATATGCTCCAAACGCCAAGAGGGGGGATATAAACTTCTTTCAAGATGGTATAGACTTCCGGAAAGGTTACATGCTATGTACCCTGATGCAAATGTGAACTGTTGGGAGATGTGGATAAGAACGTGGTTCACTTATTCACATTTTTTGGGAATGGGGGGGGCCACTCGGACCCTTCTAGCAGGAGATAGAGGAGATGATGAGACAGTTTGCCAAGTACACCAAACCCCTGGCCCCCGGCCTTAGTTCTGCTTCACCTATCCGAAGATCTCATCATCTATATAATCTCTTAATAGTGTCTGTCTGACGCCGAAATTGCGCACCGGCCCCAGGGCGCTCATTGGTGGCCGCCTCCGGCGGCCACCAATGAGCGAGAGCTATGCAAAACGGCTGCGATTCGCGATTTCCCACACAGACAGAAGCCGTGCTGTCAGCCTCTTCCTGCCCGCTGGAGCTGGTGCGCCCACCTCCGGCCCTATTTGCCTGCCGCTCCATTCCCCCCCCCCCCCCACTCCATTCCCTTCCCAGCTCGCTCCATTCCCTTCCCCCCCCCCCTCCTCCCCGCCACTCCGTCTCATTCGCACCCGGTGTTTACATTACCGCTACAGCAGATAATGAGCAGTCATGTGACAGGCTCTGTGCACGTCACTTCAGCCCGCCTATCACATGACCGCTCATTACCTGCTGTAGCGGCGATGAAAACACCAGGTGCGGGTGAGACCGAAGCGGATGGGAGGGGGGATGGATGTGCGCTGACCACTGAGCCTCCATCCTCTGCTGACCACTGAGCCTTCATCCTCTGCTGACCACTGAGCCTCCATCCTCTGCTGACCACTGAGCCTCCATCCTCTGCTGACCACTGAGCCTCCACCCTGCGCTGACCACTCTGCCTCCACCCTGCGCTGACCACTCTGCCTCCACCCTGCGCTGACCACTCTGCCTCCACCCTGCGCTGACCACTCTGCCTCCACCCTGCGCTGACCACTCTGCCTCCACCCTGCGCTGACCACTCTGCCTCCACCCTGCGCTGACCACTCTGCCTCCACCCTGCGCTGACCACTCTGCCTCCACCCTGCGCTGACCACTCTGCCTCCACCCTGCGCTGACCACTCTGCCTCCACCCTGCACCTACCACTCTGCCTCCACCCTGCACCTACCACTCTGCCTCCACCCTGCGCTGACCACTCTGCCTCCACCCTGCGCCGACCACTGAGCCACCGCACAGCAGTGCTAACCACTGAGCCACATTACTGTTCTAATTATTGAGCCACCATATTCAGTGCTAACTACTGAGCCAGCGCATACTCTGCTAACCATTGAGAACCCTCTAAAAAGAGGAAACGTACGTCGGGGTCCAGATCTGGGGGTCCTCAATTCCACTGCTGGGTAAATGAGCAATCTTGTTTTCTGACTTTTCCCTCTCTTGGCCACAGAGGGTTAAGTACTATTTCACCACAGGACATTTGGCTTTATTTAAGTCATTTCTGCTAGTCATGTCAATCTTGGGCGAGGTTTTACTGATGCACTGTCACTTTATTACTGTTTGATAGATGCATGTAAAATAATGTCCTGCCTAAGCGGTATCTGTGTAGCTAACTTGTAAAATTGATGTCTATGTTGGTGTTTTTGTATAACAGATGTAATCATATCACCTGTTTTGCTACATTTGCCCTGTATCTGCTGTCCCATTTCTGTCCTTACAGGACTAGAACCTGTGTTTTGTTCCATTACATTAAATTTCTGTGCCCACTTTCTCTTTGTTCTCCTTGAATTTAGTATCTAGGTGGTGAAAAAACATTCAGAGGTTTGAAAAAACAAAACAAAACTGACTTTTTGCGCCATGTTCTGCGACCCGTAGCACCCTCATTTTTCAGGATCTGGGGCTGTGTGATGGCTTATTCTTTGCATCTTGAGCTAACGTTTTTAATGATACCATTTTTGTGGGGATCCGCAGTTTTGATCGTCGGTTATTGCATTTTATAGCAATGTTGCAGCGACCAAAAAAAACAGAATTTTGGCGTTTGGACCATTTTTTCCGTTACGGAGTTTACGGCTCTCATTAATGGATTTAATACGATGATGGATCGGGCGATTCTGAACGCGGCGATACCAAACGTGTATTTTTTTTTTTTGTTGTTTTGTTTTTTAGTACTTTTATTGTGATTGGGGGAAAAGGGGGGGTGATTTGAACTTTTAAATATTTTTTTTTTTTCTACAGGTTTTTTAAAACTTTATTTTTTTATTCATTCTTATTTTTACACTGCCTCTTTAAGAGGCACCTTGCTGCACAGTCCGATTGCTTCTGGGAGACACAGATGAACTGCAGCTCATCTGTATCTTTCAGAATCGTGGACCTGTTGTGGTTGGCAGCTCCTGCCAACCACAACACGGAACTGCTCAGTGACAGCATCCGGGGTCTAGCCAGGACCCCGAGCTGTCACGTGAGCGCCGGAGATTGACAGTGGGATCCAAGGGGTTAACAGCGCCGATCGGTGCTGTTACCCTGACATATCAGCTGATGAGATCAGCTGAGATGTTGGTGCTTTGATGTGAGCTCCGTGCCGGAGCTCACATCAAACACCCCTTATCGGCCCATGACGTCCTCCTACATCATAGGTCGGGAAGGGGTTAATGAAGCTGCCAGTAGAGGAGCTGTGAGGCGTCGATTTCTCAAACTAGAGACTCTAATGTACTTGTCTTGTTGCTCATTTGTGCAGCAGGGCCTCCCACTTCTCTTTCTACTCTGGTTAGAGCCTGTTTGTGCTCTCCTCTGAAGGGAATAGTACACACCGTTGTAGGAAATTTTCAGTTTCTTGGCAACATCTCGCATGGAATAGCCTTCGTTTCTAAGACCAAGATTAGACTGTCGCGTTTCACATGAAGGTTCTCTTTTTCTGGACATTTTGAGAGTTTCATAGAACAAACAAATGTAATGCTCCAGATTCTCAACTAGCTCAGAGGAAGGTCAGTTTTATAGCTTCTCTAATCAGCTAAACCATTTTCAGCTGTGCTAACATATACAGTACTTGTACAAGGGTTTTCTAAACATCCATTAGCCTTCTTACACAGTTACCAAACACAATTATTTACCACTAAAACACTGGAGTGGTGGTTGTTGTAAATGGGCCTCTATACACCCATGTAGATATTGCTGTTGAATTAAAAACCAGACGTTTGCAGCTAGAATAGTCATTTACCACATTAACAATGTATAGAGTGTATTTCAGATTCATTTAATGTTAGCTTTATTGAAAAAAATGTGCTTTTTTTTCAAAAATAACAAAATTTCTAAGTGACCCCAAAGTTTTGAATGTAGTGTGTATATATATGTAACCAATAAATGGACAGCACTCATCACAGATCATATACTCCTCCTTGCTTTGTTGGCCCAATGACAACTGCAATGTTTCGGTTCACACAGAACCTTCCTCCAGCAGGTTCTGTGTGAACCGAAATGTTGTGGTTGTTAATGGGCCAGCAAAAAGAAGTACATGATCTGTGATGAGTACTGTCCATTTATTGGTAATATATTGAAGTAACTGAACATTGCCTGGACTTGCACCAGTCTGAATGTCTTGTTTGGCTACTTTGTGTGTGTATATATTTTTTTTATTAAGAATAATTATAATATTATTTTTAATCTAAACTTGTGAAATATTGTTGTATAAAATATTGCTATAGAAACGATGTAGATTTGAATGCTCAGCAGTCTGTTAGTGGGAGACATTCTTTGTAGTTAGTAGTTGTACTCTAGAAGTGCAGTTACCTTCACAACTACCCTGTTATGGAAAACATTTTAAGTGTGGCAAAAATAACTTGAAATCAACTTCACATCCTGTTTGCCCTCATGTTGAAGGAAAGAAGAGCAGTTCCCGGACGGAGGTCAGATGGAACACAGTGACTGTAACGTTATAGTAAATTGTTTTCCATTGGGGGTTCTGTCTGAATCCCATTTTGGGGGGGCTCTAGAGAAAAGCTCATGATGGAATCTCAATCTTTGGGTCAAATGTGATGTGAACTCAGCCTAAAATTTGAAATAGCATGTATCCACTTATGTATTGTAACTTTGACCTAGGAGAAGACCAGACATCAGTGGAAGACCAGACTGTTTCACCAGCAAACACTTCAGAAAATATATCACCGCTGCTGCTGAGTAAAGAGTCTGATATCTGTTCATCTGTCGATGTTGACACCAAGTCATCTCTGGCATCAGCAGAAAGCTCAGGACCTGGCAGCCCAGCTACTGATTCCCCGGTGATAGTTAATGAATACGTAAGTCGTCAGTTTATAGTTAGAAAAAAAGGATTGAATGAACAGTCTGAACAGTCCATCCAGCTGCTGGGCAGGGCTGTGGAGTCGGAGTCGCTGCCCATTTTGGTGGAGTCGGAGTTGGAGTCGGTAGAAAATGTTCCAACTCCGACTCCTAAAATATGTAATAAACTAGCTGTACTACCCGGCTACGCCCGGGTTAATAAATAACTGATGTTTGCTATAACAAAATAGAATTTGAATATGTTATATTAATGACCTGTAAGAAAATAGAAGCTGAGCTGTGATTGGTTGCTATAGGCAGCCTAATAAATCTCCAGCCAACAGTAAACCCTCCCCCCATACACATAATAGACAGCTCATGTGACTGACATCTGCCTTAATTCCCTATATGGCACATGAGTTCCACATTGGCTGTTTTTAATCAGATGTTTATATTTGGAAATTAAAGATAGTAGACATATGAGGCGAGTTGTGTGAGGTGATTTGTGCACATCTGTGTCTGTGTGGTGTGTGTGTCCTTGGGGTGTGTGTATGTGTGTGTCCCTGGGGGTGAGTGCATGTGTCCCTATAGGGTGTGTATGTCCCTGTGGGGGGGGGGTCTGTGTGGTGTGTGTTTCTGTTGTGTGTGTCTCTTTGTAATGTGTGTCCCTGTGGGGGGAAGTCTGTGTGGTGTGTGTGTGTGTATCTGTGTTGTGTGTGTGTGTGTCCCTGTGGGGTGAGTGCATGTGTCCCTATAGGGTGTGTATGTGTGTGTCCCTGTGGGGGGGTGTCTGTGTGGGGTGTGTGTGTCTTTGTGTTGTGTGTCTCTTTGTGGTGTGTGTGTGTCTCTGTGGGGTGAGTGCATGTGTCCCTTTAGGGTGTGTGTGTGTCCCCGTGGGGGTGTCTCTGTGTTGTGTGTGTCTCTTTGTGGTGTGTGTGTGTTTGTTTGGGTGCGTGGTGAGTGTCCAATATTGGGGCTGCACATTAGCGACTATACACTTGCTGTTACTCTTTGTTGGCGTGTGGTGTGTATACATGTCCCCGTGCGTGGTGAATATCTCATGTTGGGGCCCCACCTTAGTGACTATATGCTGGTATGTGCTGTTAGTGTTTGGCGTGGTCATTAAGCCCCTCTCATTCACAACTGTCAACTGGTAACTGTCACTTTTTCCCAATTATGTAGATAGGGGCAAAATTGTTTGGTGAATTGGAATGCGCGGGGTTAAAATTTCGCCTTACAACATAGCCTATGACGCTCCCGGGGTCCAGACGTGTGATTGTACAAAATTTTGTGGCTATAGCTGACAGCTGTCGATTTTCCTCAACACTTTTCCATTCACTTTTTTCCCATTATGTAGATAGGGGCAAAATTGTTTGGTGAACTGGAACGCCCGGGGTTAAAATTTCGCCTCACAACATGGCCTATGACGCTCTCGGGGTCCAGACGTGTGACTGTGCAAAATTTTGTGGCTTTAGTTGCGACGGTGTAGATGCCAATCCCGGACATACATACATACATACACACAAAAATTCAGCTTTATATATTAGATTGGGTCTAGTAGTTCAATGCAGAATGTGCTGAATATTATTATTATGAATTATTATTATGTTCTATCTAAATATCTTTATTATTATGTCATTATAATGATTAAAGCCTAATGTTACCATTGACCTACAATAATTTTATCACTTAAAAACAAGCCATGAATGAAGGAGTCGGAGTCAAAGGAGTCTGAGTCGGAGTTGGAGTCTGAGTCGGAGCCAGGGAAATTCAGGAGTCGGAGTTGGTGGTTTGATTTACTGACTCCACAGCCCTGCTGCTGGGGACTATCTGTTAGGACCATTACTTCTTACTTATTTTTTTATTTCCCTACTTTTCACAACTGGTCACATGGATACCTGCATGGATTATGAGCGAACTGTTGTAGTCTAGACCAGTGGCCTTGTGCAGACTGTAGTGAAGACATGTCAGCCATGATTTAAATAAGTGTATCTCTGTTCTCTATTCTTGCTGATTCTTACTGGTTTGTTATTTTTTATAGCAGGAAACTGGTTCTGGCAATCTGAGTCAGAAATCTGATGAAGATGACTTTGTGAAAGTTGAGGATCTGCCTCTTAAGATAACTTTACCCAAGGTACTTTTGTATTAAGTTGTAAAATTAATTCGATTCGATGACTCTACTGTTCCACTTATGAATTATTATTTTTTGTTCCCAGACTGAGCTATTGGCCGAGATGGAGATTGATGAACTGAAGAACAATTTATGTGAGGAGATACTGAGTTTAAACGGACAAGGGAATGGTGCTGAGGAGTTGGCAGGAGATGCATTGTTACTAAAAGAGCCTGGTGAGTTCTCTGCTGTCTCCTGTACCAGATAATGTAGTGAACCCATAGGCAGAAACCACATGTCACCCAACGGGGCAGCAGTGGATCCAGTAGATAAACTTTGGAGTGACATGACCCTGTAGCCACCTCTTTAGGAGGTGCATGTGGCATCCGTGTAGGAATAAGATTTCATACCATGAGTTTTGTTACACAGTGTCATGCTGCACAATGTCATGCTCAGTTTGTCATCCACTTCTCCATTTACAATGTGATTTTACACATTATCTTTAATTTTTTCATACCACTATATTGATAATGATTTGGGTTAGTGTCATTCATAATTCTTCACACCCTCAGGCACATTTGTGAGATCTTTATAAAGCCTCTTGACCACTATTAACTATTTTCCTTCTGTTTTGGAACACAATGTAGGGCGTAGTTTGTCCTTCTGTTGTCGGCATGTGTGTGACACAGTTGGCCTGTAAGAACTCACTCCCACGGCGACTCATAGGCCTGTTAGATGCCGCTATCAATCATATGCTCATTTGATGCTGATGGTATGTCATGGCATCCTGGTTCTATGTAGCACAGCCTGAGGGGAATGCCCCTTTAGCTATATACTGCAATAATAAGCTATTGTATTATCTTGACTAAACGATCACAGGTCTATGTCCCCTAAATAGACTACGAATGTTAAACATAATTTAAAAGCAAAACACCATCAATGTATCTTATTACTAATCTGAAATTTAAGTGAATAGCATCCCCCGATGTGTAAACACACAGCATCTACCAGCTATACACTGGAGCTGACACCCTGTTTCATCAGCAATGATTGGTGTTGACTTTAACCATTGAACCCCTTAGATGCAGATTTTAATATTGACTCTGGAATCTAGATGGTTTACAGAATGTGAGGCCTTATGATTGTGTGGTCCTCATGGGAATTCATGTTGAAGTAATGACCATAAATCCTGCTGGCTTTAGTCACCTGTTCAGAAGCTTGCAACAATCAGGTGGTAGTAAATATCATTTTTCTTTCCTGTCATTCCATTTTGTGTTAATTCCTGAAGAGCACCTGAAGGGTAAATGAACCACCTGACAGTGGTGTTGAAGGAGTTAATGGGTTTTTAAAATGGTATCTCTTTTAGGGAGTTTCCCTTATATGGGTCCCCAAAGTCACTTCAAACCTGAATAGGTCCCTAAAAAAATAAGTTTTGTCAACTTCTTTGAAAAAATGAAAACTCGCTAAGTTTTTAAATTATCGAACATCCTTAAAAAATAAAAGAACATTTACCAGATGGTGCTGATGTAAAGCAGACATGAGGGGAATGATTTATTAACTGTTTTGTGAGGTATGACTATCTGGATTAACGGTATAGTCAAAGTTTGGGAAAATTTGTATATATAAATGCAAAACATTTATACCTAAATTTACCAGTAATAATAAAATACAATGTGCCGTGAGAAAAAAAGACTCAAAATGACTAAGAAATGTTGAAACATTTCAAAGTTATTGCCACATAAAGTGACAGATTTGAAAAACTTGGTCTCTAAGAAACTAAAATGTGAAATTTTTACCTATCTTAAAATCCCGTTGTGCAGCTTAAAAATGACCATATTTGGTGTCACCGTGCCACTAACAGTTTGGTCTACACTTTGTGCAGAATTATTAGGCAAGTTGTATTATAGAGGATTATTTTTATTATTGATCAACAACTATGTTCTCAATCAACCCAAAAGACTCAAATATCAAAGTTAATATTTTTGGAAGTTGGAGGATATGTCTGTGCAGGTAACTATTACTGTGCAGAATTATTAGGCAACTTAATAAAAAACAAATATATTCCCATCTCACTTGTTTTTTTTTTCACCAGGTAAACCAATATAACTGCACAAAATTTAGAAATAAACATTTCTGACATGCAAAAACAAAACCCCCAAAATACAGTGACCAATATAGCCACCTTTCTTTATGTTGACACTCAACAACCTTCCATCCATAGATTCTGTCAGTTGCTTAAACTGTTTACGATCAACATTGCGTGCAGCAGCCACCAACCACAGCCTCCCAGACACTGTTCCGAGAAGTGTACTGTTTTCCCTGGCTGTAGATATCACATTTTATGAGGGACCACAGGTTCACTATGGGGTTCAGATCAGGTGAACAAGGGGCCATGTCATTATTTTTTCTTCTTTTAGACCTTTACTGGCCAGCCACGCTGTGGAGTAATTGGATACATGTGATGGAGCATTGTCCTGCATGAAAATCATGTTTTTCTTGAACGATACCGGCTTCTTCCTGTACCCACTGCTTGAAGAAGTTGCTTCCAAAAACTGGCAGTAGGTCCGGGAGTTGAGCTTCACTCAATCCTCATCCCGAAAAGGTCCCACAAGTTCATCTTAGATGATACCAGCCCATACCAGTACCCCCACCTCCACCTTGTTGGCATCTGAGTTGGACTGGAGCTCTCTGCCCTTTACTGAGCCAGCCTCTGGCCCATCCATCTGGCCCATCAAGAGTCATTCTCATTTCATCAGTCCATAAAACCTTTGAAAAATCAGTCTTAAGATATTTCTTGGCCCCGTCTTGACATTTTATCCTATGTTTCTTGTTCAAAGGTGGTCGTTTTTCAGTCTCTTACTTTGGCCATGTCCCGAGTATGGTACACCTTGTGCTTTTTGATACTCCAGTAACGTTGCAGCTCTGAAATATTGCAAAACTGGTGGCAAATGGCATCTTGGCAGCTTCACGCTTGATTTTCCTCAATTCATGGGCAGTTATTTTGCGCCTTTTTTGCCCAACACGCTTCTTGCGACCCTGTTGGCTATTTGCTATGAAACACTTGATTGTTCGGTGATCACGCTTCAAAAGTTTGGCAATTTCAAGACTGCTGCATCCCTCTGCAAGACCTCTCACAATTTTGGACTTTTCATAGCCCGTCAAATCTCTCTTCTGACCCATTTTTCCAAAGGAAAGGAAGTTGCCTAATAATTAAGCACACCTTATATAGGGTGTTGATGTCATTAGACACACCCCTCCTCATTACAGACATGCACATCACTTGATTTACTTAATTGGTAGTTGGCTCTCAAGCCTATACAGCTAGGAGTAGGACATGCATAAAAAGTATCGTGTGATCAAAATACTCATTTGCCTAATAATTCTGCACACAGTGTATAAAAATATAACTAAATTCAACCATGCATTGTAATAGAAGTGGGGGGGAAAAAAATGCTAAAATTTCTGCTGTCCGCACTGCCTCAAATGTATATGTCCAAAATGTCAATAAAATAGCCTCACACCATATTTAGGGCCCTTTCACATCTGCGTTTTTCGTAATTCGCGGCAGATGCGGTGAAAAAAACGCATCTGCCGCGTTTACCGCATAACCGTTCCACTTGCGGCGCGGTTGCGGTTTTTTCTATGCAATGTATAGGGGGACTTGCGGCAGATGCGGCAAGTGCGGTTTTGCACTTGCGCAGGTGCGGCGCGAAAAAACGCAGTAAGCGCGTTTTTTTTCGCGGCCGCACCTGCCGCAAGTGCAAACCGCACTTGCGCATCTGCCGCAAGTCCCCTATACATTGCATAGAAAAAACGCAACCGCGCCGCAAGTGGAACGGTTATGCGTAACGCGGCAGATGCGGTTTTTTCACGCATCTGCTGCGAATTACGAAAAACGCAGATGTGAAAGCACCTTACTTATGTAAAAAAAAAAGTTTTAAAGTGACACAAATCAAATTGCTTTTGTTTATCCATTTTCAGATGTTGTAATTTTAATTTTTTTTTTTTTATGGTGTCACTAATATTAATGGTCTGGAAAATCATGTTGTCAGGTTATTTTTACTGTTCAGTTACACTGTAATTACAAAACCCAAAATATTTGCATGGTATTTTTTCACAATTTCATTGCAAGTAAATGGTGTTTTTAAAACTACAACTTATCCTAAAAAGAGAACGGCCCTCTGTCAATGGAGAAGGAGAAAAGTAACTCTTTGATGAAGGGTAGGAAAAAAAAGAGTGCAAAAATATCAAAAATTGGCCACGGCCTAAAACAGTTAAATCTTCTTTTAATGAGGTTGCGGTTTGAGTATTGGTACCAAGATTATGTGAAGTCTATCTCCAAAAAGATATTTGGGGGGAAATGATGGCTAGTGGAGAGCCGCTGATTGTCTAGGCTAGCTCAGGGTGTTGCATCGCTGGCACTTGGCAGGTTTAAAATTTATATTTTCTACTTTATTGTTATTGCAGAAAGTTTTGAATCCCACCATGCCTGAAATACGCTGATTGTCAACACTACAGACCTGAAGCAAATGGAAAATCTGCACTATACCTTCCAAGTTTAAAAAGTTTGTTTAAAAATAGTTGACATTTTAGATTTATCTTTAACTCCAATGATCCCGAATGGCTGCGTCCTGCCAGTCCTGGTTGTGTAAGGAATCCTACATGGATCTAAGTCCAAGCACTGTTCATTTTCCATGTCCTAATCTTTCTTTGTATGGTTTTCTTGTTGTAAATTCATAATTGTTAGAATAAAGTTCTAAATAAAGTTTTGCTTATCTGTTCTCGTGTAAAGTTGACATTTCTCTGCCAGCTCCGCAGCCTGACAGCTCCACTGCCTGCCACCATGTATTTATTGCTACATTTATATCCTTCCTAACAATCCTATTTTATTGTCTTAAAAAATAGATTTTTGGCTTAAGAAGAAAACAATAAAATGGGTTTGTTAGAAAAGGTATAAAGGCAGCAATGAATACATGGTGGCTGTTTGGGGGGGGGGGGGGGGGGACCTGCCAGGTTCTTCAGTGTAGACCTGTCAGTGGCTCAAAAGTGACCGCATTTTGCTTTTATTTTATTCCACTGATCCTCTGGGTCTTCTGTGGGGGGCGCTATGAAGCATTGTTTGTCTCTGTTCACCAGGGAAGAGCAACACTTAAGACAGTGCCCGGGCACCAACCCAGAAAATGGTGCTGTTAGGGGATGACCCAGTTCTCTGGTTACAATGTGCCATGTAATAGTGTTTCCCATCCTTACATTTTTTTTTTCCCTTCATACCTCAATCACCACTTGGTGGAGTTTATTTAGGCGTATCAGACAACAGGGGGCTGAATGCAAATACACATCATAATTTTCATATTCATATTTTTAAAATAATTAATGTACGATTTCCTTTACAGTACACATGTACTTGCTATTGAGCGCTGGTACAAAACAAAGCCCCAATAAAATGCATTTAATTTGTGGTTGTACCATAAATAATGTGGAAACGTTCACGGTAGTATGAATACTTCTTCAATACACTGTATATTGTAGGACTGTACACTGCAGGAGTTTGAGGCCCTTCAATTGACTATTTCTTCTGAGATGAAACTTCATATTGGTACTTTTCATTTGCATTGTGACCATTATTTTGGGATATCATCCTTTGCAGTATTTTAATTCCTATGTCCTACTGTTCTCAATGTCTGATTGCTAAGTGTCTGACATGTTATTTTCTCAATGTGGTAATTGGACTTTTGTGATTTTGTTGTAAATTGCGGTTTTCTGTTTGATCTGTAGAATAAATGAAAAAAGTGCGATAGTTTGGTTTTACCACAATTTCCACTAGTTTTCTGTCACTTTTCAGATAAATCATGCCCAATACTTGGGAAATAACTTTGAAACTGTAGTTGTTATCCAAATTATTTAACCTTTATTGAAAATCGGTTTTATTAGCAAACCTGTAGGGCCGCATCAGCGGAGGCTGTCAGTCAGTGCGGGGGAGCGGTTACATATACACAGAGCAGTGACGGGGCCTCCATGACTGAAATTGATTAAAGTTAATTTCCTCCTGGCAGCGGGGTTCAATGTGCAGGTTCCAAACACTATTAATCTGCAGATTAACCAGGGCTGTGGAGTCGGTAAAACAAACCTCCAACACCTCAATTTCCCGGACTCTGACTCCCTCATAAATGGCTCATATTTAGGTACAAAATGTATAGTAATGCAATGTGAACGTCAGACTTTTAATCATTATTATGTTACATTACTATGGTTATGTTGACAACTAGCACCCCTCCTTTCCTGGATTGCTTGACTATATGCAGTGCACCCAAATTTGCTCTATATTATGGTACAATAATCACAATATTTCATAGAACATAATAATCAGCACATATTGCATAGAACTACTGTTCCCAATTTATTAGATATTTCTCCTTTGCCTCATTGGGGACACAGGACCGTGGGTGTTATGCTGCTGTCCACTAGCACAGAGGTTCCCAACTCCAGTCCTCAAGGCACACCAACAGTGCAGGTTTTCAGGATTTCCTTAGAAATTGGAATCAACCCCAGTGCAGGTGATTCAATTATCACCTGTGCAATACTAAGGAAATCCTGAAAACCTGCACTGTTGGTGTGCCTTGAGGACTGGAGTTGGGAATCACTGCACTAGTAGGCAACACGAAGCAAAATCTGCAAAAGATCAACAGTGGCTCCTCCTCTGCAGTATATACCCCTGGAGCAGGCACTGCCTCACCAGTTATTTGCTTAGTGTCGTCAGGAAGCACACACAATTTTTTCTTTGTCTATATTCCCTTTTTTCTTTGTTACAAGACCTTTTTTTTCCTTCAAACTGAAGATTCAACTGTGGGTTGGGAAAAGACCCCACGCATGCTCCTTCTTCGGTCCCCCACTGTTGGGGGTGCTGGGTAGAATTTGAGACACCCTACTACATGCCACCCTCCTTCCTTGGCCTTTTACTGTTGGGGGTGCTGGGTTAAAGTGGAGACAACCCAGCACACTTCTCGGCTCCCCACTGATGGGGACTTGGGTTGAAGTTGAGCCCTGACTGCAGCACATGCATAGGAGTACTTCTGGACATCCACCCTGCTCTCATTCTGAACATATCCATGGCAGCTACACTGCCACTGGCAGCCCAAGGCTCCTATACAAGCTCCTTGCTCTATACAATGGGCTCTGCTCCTTGTGCCTCGCTACATGCTGCACAGGGCACCGGCGACTGTGGCTATTATAGTCACAGCCTCCAGTAACAGCCAATATTGATCCCAGTTCTGGCTCGCTCTGGACCTCCGCGCTGGGCCTCCGTCGTTACCAGGCCCCGGCTTCGACCTTGCCATGATGACATCACCGGCTTTCCCTACCTTCCCGCCCGCCTTCCACCTGACATCTGAGCCTCCGCAGCGTCAGCATAGGAGGTGGGACGAGGCTGAAAAGGCGCCTTTTGCATATCGAGAGTCTCCATTGCGCACCCTTTTGCCGGCTCCGCCCCCTTCTTCACCACTCCGCTGCCATTACTGTACACAGCAGTATGGGATGGAACTCAGCGGTGCCAGCACAGTATACAGAGACGGACGGCACTTGGAACACTTGTGGGGGCACACATCAAGGGGGTAATAAGCCAGCAAAGAATTTTTTGTCGCTGCTGCTGCATTCTTCTGTCCCTATCCTCCTCTGTGTACATTCCCACAGGAGTTGATAAGGCTAAAAGGAGTTGTTGATTAAACATGTCAGGATGCAGAAGCAAAAGATCCACTAGAGCTTTTAGCTCTTATTATGCCACTTGTACAGCTTGTAAGGCTCCCCTGCCAAGTGGATGGACTACCTCACACTGCCAGGACTGCATTCCTACAAATGTGCCTGAACCCCCTATTGAACTCGGACAGTCCAGTGCCCTAATGCTGCGTCTGAATGGGCTATTATTATGTCAAATACTATGGCTCAATCTATAGAGAAGTTATCTTCTAATCTATTACAGGCTCTGTAGAGTCGCTCCTCTCCTTGCACTGATACACAACATGTGCAGCCCACACAAAAGGAAGGCATGGATCATGGACGGTCTACTGACCCTATTCCTTCTATCTCCCTGTCGGGAGCAAGAGAGTCCACAGAATGCCCTCTCCAGCGTCCTCCCGTGGTTCTATGGCATCCTCAACCAGGGAAGATCACTATGATTCTCCCGCTGTGAGGGTCTATACAATCCTGGTTCTGACCCGGACCTAGAAATATCCCCGGACCTAGAGCCACCAGATACAGCGGCCCTAGTAGAGGATCTGATTACTTCCATTAACCAAGTTTTGGATGCATCAGACCCACCTTGTGACACTCCTGGTCACAAGGTCTCCTTCAAGGGAGCTAGACGTCCACATAAATATTTTGGTGACCATCCTGATTTTCAGGACATTCTGCAGAAACATCGCTCACATCCGGATGAAAAATTTGGCAACTGAAAATCATTAGAGGCAGGTTATCTGTTTTTACCTGCGGTAACCCATGACTGGGCAGATCCACCACAGTGGACACCCGGTATCTTGTCTAGCAGCTCTAACTCTCCTCTCTCTACCTGACAGTTCATCAATTAAGGACGCAACTGACCGCCAAGTAGAACAAATAACTCGGTCGGTGTTTAAAGCCTCCGGCTCTTCACTAGCCCCAGCTTTCGCTTTGTTATGGGCAGCAAAGGCCATTATGACTTGGGCCGGCAACCTACATGCTGCCTTACTTACCAAAGACGCCGATCCCCTACTATCAGATCAGACAGCTCAGATAACACTCACTGCGGATTACCTCCTTCATGCCGCCTTGGATACGGCGAATTGTGCAGCTGTAGCAGCATCAAACACTATTACCATCAGACGCGCGCTTTGGTTGCGTGAATGGTCCGCCCTATTCTAGACCTAAAACAACTCAATAGGTACGTGCGGGTATGGCACTTTCGCATGGAGTCACTCTGCTCAATCATATCATCCATGGAAAAGGATATTTTGCTTCCATAGATATACAAGACGCCTATCTACACATTCCAATATCCTCAGCACATCAGAGGTTCCTAAGGTTCGCAGTCAGTAAGGACCATTATCAATTTGTGGCCCTCCCGTTCAGCCTAGCCACAGCTCCCAGAGTATTCACCAAGGTCATGGCAGCTGTCATGACCGTTCTCCACTCACGAGGTGTAATTGTTCTCCCATACCTGGATGACCTGCTTATCAAAGCATCATCATTCAAGGACTGTGAACAGATCGTCCTTATCACAGTGGATACACTACGGAGACTAGGCTGGTTAGTCAACCTACAAAAATCTTCACCGGTCCCAAGACAGTCCCTAACGTTTTTGGGGATTCTCTTCAACACATCCAAAGCACTGGTGCTCCTTCCTCAAGACAGACCACGCGCTCTCCGTCAAGGAGTCCGCACCCTCCTTCGCCCATCGCCTCATTCCTTCAGATTCGCCATGAGGGTCCTAGGCAGGATTGTAGCAGCAATGGAGGCAGTGCCTTTTGCCCAGCTGCACCTCAGACCGCTTCAACAGACCATCCTTACCTCCTGGGACAAAAGTCCATCCTCTCTGGATAGGAAATTCAGACTACTGACGGCAACCAAACGGTCTCTCCACTAGTGGCTCAGACCGTCATCCCTCTCAAAGGGGAGATCTTTCCTACCAGCTCACTGGAAGATACTGACCACCGATACCAGCCTGAACGGCTGCGGCGCAGTATACCGCCTTCACAGAGCCCAGGACAGATGGTCTCCGTCATAGACAACCATGCCCATCAACCTATTGGAAATTCGGGCAATTTTTCTGGCCTTGAAAGCCTTCCGCCGATTTTTGGCTTGTTGCCATGTCCGGATACAGTCAGTCAGTGCTACGGCTGTAGCATGTGTCAACCACCGGGGGGCACTCACAGCATCCAGGAGATGCAAGAAGTACAGCGCATCCATCAATGGGCAGAAACTTCAGAGTCTTTACTGTCAGCCGTGCACATCCTCAGAGTGGAAAACTGGGAAGCAGACTTCCTCAGTCGCCAACACAGACTCCAGAGAGTGGTCCCTGCACCCGGAAATATTTAAACAAATATGCCAGCGCTTGGGAACTCCGGACGTGGACCTCATGGCATCTCGCCACATTGCCAAAATTCCCATATTCATTGCCCGGTCACACGACCCGCAATCGCTGGGAGCGGATGCCCTAGTCCAGGATTGGTCGCAATTTCATCTGATGTACATATTTTCCCCATCTGCCTCTGCTCACCAGAGTGATACTGAAGATCAAGCAAAAAGATTTTCCGGTCATCCTCATGGCCCCAGACTGGCCCAGGCGCACATGGTATGCCGACCTCATACAACTACTGGCCGACGTGCCTTGGCGACTTCCAGATCGCCCAGACCTTTTTTCTCAGGGCCCGTTCTACCACCAGAATTCAGAAGCGCTGAATTTGACAGGGTGGCCCTTGAGACCTGGATTCTAACCCAAGCTGGTTTTTCCCCGGAGGTAGCATCAACTATGATTAGAGAAAGGAAACCTGCTTCCACCAGGATATACTATTACAAATGGAAAGCATTCTTTGCCTGGTGTAGTTCCCGAGCCTGCTCTCCACTGGCTTTTTCTCTCCCTAAGGTGCTTGGTTTTCTTCAGGCAGGCTTAGAGGCTGGCTTGTCTCTGGCTTCGCTTAAAGGCCAAGTATCAGCCCTGTCAGTACTGTTCCAACGCCAGCTGGCTACTAAGCCGCAAGTGAAGACATTTATTCAAGGGGTTTGCCGACTGGTTCCCCCTTACATAAGACCACTGGTCACTTGGGACCTTAATCTGGTCCTCACCGTCCTACAAAAACACCATTTGAGCCCCTTAGGGACATTCCTCTCCGCCTTCTTTCGCTGAAGGTAGTCTTCTTGGTGACGATCATTTCAATTCGTCGTATCTCGGAGCTGGCAGCTCTTTCCTGTAAGTCGCCCTTTCTGGTGTTCCACCAGGATAAAGTAGTACTACGTCCGGTTCCATCCTTTCTTCCAAAAGTGGCATCCTCCTTCCACCTCAATGAGGAAATTTGCCATTCGGCACCAGGCATCGGCACAACAGGTGTATAAGGCAGCCGCATGGTCCAGCCTACACACCTTTACTAAACAGTACTGTGTCCATACCTAGTCCCCGGCAGATGCAAGTCTGGGCAGACGCATCGTCTAGGTTGCCCACCTGTAGGTTCATGTGTTTTATCTGTACATTGTTCCATTATTGTTCCCACCCAGGGACTGCTTTGGGACGTCCCACGATCCTGTGTCCCCCAATGAGGCAAAGAAGGAGAAAATGAGATTTTTGTGTACTCACCGTAAAATCCTTTTCTCTTAGCCTCTAATTGGGGGACACGGCACCCACCCTGTTGCCGAGTCCGGGCCTTGTTACTTCATTAATATGGCTTCTGTATTCTTACATTGTTGCCTTATTACAGGCTCTGTTAATCCTTCTCCTACTGCTTTAGCACAAAACTGGTGAGTCAGTGCCTGCTCCAGGGGTGTATACTGCAGAGGAGGAGCCACTGTTAATCTTTTGCAGGTTTTACTTAGTGTTGCCTCCTAGTGGACAGCAGCATAACACCCATGGTCCTGTGTCCTCCCCCCTCCCCAATTAGAGGCTAAGATTAAAGTATTTTACGGTGAGTACACAAAAATCTTTTTAGGATTTGGAGTTGATCCATTTTATGCCAACTCCACCAAAATGTACACAGATGCCTACACTCGAACTTCACAGCCCTGAGATTAACCACATAACAGGTTAATAGCATTTTTTTTCACATGAAAGATTCTCTTTAATGCTGTTAAACTCGTCAAACAAGAGCAATTTAACTCAAAGCAACTAATAGATTTTCCAAATTGATTTACGGATTACTGCTGTCTCAGAATTATTCACTCATTCTTTAGTATATAAAAATGTGTGAGATTTATAGCCGGAGACTAGCTTCTGGCAGCGTTCGAGGAGTCTTGACCTATAAAACTTTCTTTTAGCAATTTTTATTGTATATTTATGCTATGAAATAACATCACCTATGGGTCAAAATGCTGACTGCATCTGTAGATTAATTAGATTAAAGCAAGGGTCCCTAACCTGTGGCTCGGCAGCCATACGTATGGGACCATGACGTGTGGCTCGCAGCCATCTTCCAGCTTGGTGCATAAGCAAACAGCTATGAAGAACAGGTCTCCAGATAGTTAACACCTTCCTGACCTTTGACGTTTTCCGTGCCTTCACGACCCATGGCGTCGTGCAGCTCCGGTGATTAGGTCAGCAAGAAGTTACCGGAGCTGCATGTAGGCAGGGACCTCCAGATGACCCCAGGGGAGGTGCCCCCCTAAAGATCTCATTGGAGCTGGCGTCCATGTGACATCAGCTGTCCAATGAGATCTGGAGGGGCGGGGTGATGTATGGGTTCCCCACCCTCCTCAGCCTCATCCAGTCCGAGGAGGCTGAAGAGGAAGGACCCCTGCTGCCGCCACCCACTACTACGCGCCATCTGGTAACCCCCCGGCTGATCACTGCCGCGATCGCCGCAGCGACCGCAACCGCCACCACCGCTTGTTCTGCAGTAGCAGCACCTCAACACCGCCGCCGCCACTGCTGCACAGCACCACCGCTGCCGCGACCACCGCCACTACCGCTTGTTCTGCAAGCAGCACCGCTGCTGCTGCTGCAGAACCTCGCTGCCACCCCCACTCCTTCTGCAGCAGCACCACCGCTGCTGCTGCAGAACCTCCTCCCCTGATCTCTGCCGCCCCTGCTCATTCTTAAGCATCTCCGCTGCTGCAGAACCCAGCCTTCTGCCCTGCCCGCTGCTCAGCCCCCCCTGCCAGCTACTCATTCTGATATTCTCTGCTCACCCCCTCCGCCTACAACCGACAGCCCCCGCCTTGCACCCCTGCACCTGACGGCCCCCGCCTGAAAGTTACACCAATCACTTGCACATACACACACACTATAATAAAGTTAAATTTTTTCTATACACGCACACAGCACACAAAATGACCCGCTCATCACAGAAAGGGTGTACTCAGCTGAGGACGCATATTCCATTATTGCCTCCAAAGCTGATGGTGAGGGAGAGGACCCCACATTCCTCTATTCCTTCTATTCTTCCTCCTCCAGTGACACCGACTCGCCACCAAGACGAAGATGTCTGAGGACAAGAGATCGTCCGGAGCCCGGGGGAGAAAAGCCGGAGCCTGGGGAAGAGGAGGCGGAGGCTATGGAGGAAGACCCACAGCCAACTATGAGTAACCCTCAATCTGGTGCTAGTCACGCCCAACCTAGCACTAGTGCCCCCGTGTGGACCCCCGTCCCTGAAAACTACACTCCACAAATTCCTGATTTCCTTTCCCAATCAGGAATCCAGTTTGAGACGGCAAACCTCAGGGAAATAGACTTTTTCAAAGTCTATTTCTCTGAGGCAATTGAGTCTCATGGTGGAGCAGACCAACATCTATGCCCAACAATTTCTGGCCGAAAACCCAAATTCATCATTTTCTTCTTGGAGTCCTGTGGGCCCAGTAGAAATGTTGAAATATTGGGGACTGGTACTTCACATGGGGCTTGTGAAGAAACCAGATCCACCAATACTGGAGTAAAGATATTTTATAGCACACTCCAGTGTTCGGCACGGTGATGACCCGAAAACGATTTGAGGTCATTCACAAGTTTTTATATTTCAGGGACAATGTGGACAGCCTTCCCCGCGATGACCTGAATTTTGATAGACTGTTCAAAATTCGTCCAGTCATCGAACACTTCAGCAACAAGTTTGCTGAAGTGTACGTTCCCCAAAGGGAAATTTGTGTGGATGAATCCCTCATCCACTTCAAAGGGAGGCTTCAATTCCGACAATACCTGCCCAGCAAGAGGGCGAGGTACGGAATAAAACTCTACAAGCTGTGCGAGAGTACCTCAGGGTACACTCTCAGCTTTAGAGTTTATGAAGGGAAGGATTCGAGGATCCAGGCCCCAGAATGTCCACCTGCTCTTGGGGTAAGTGGGAAAATAGTGTGGGATTTGGTCCACCCACTGCTTGATAAAGGTTACCATCTGTACATTAATAACTTTTAAGGTACCTTTACACGCGGCAACTTTTCTAGGAATTTCACTGGCAACTTATTGGTTGCAGTGAAATCATGGAGATATTGCTCCATTTGTACACAGCAGCAAGATAGAACAATGTGTCCATGATTTCACTGCAACCAGTAAGTTGCCGCGTGTAAAGGTACCCTTATACAAGCATCCCACTTTATCAATCCCTCTCTGCCAGAGGCACCGCAGCATGCGGTACTGTGCGCAGAAACCAGAGGGGTCTCCCTATGCCACTCATTGGGCAGCCTCTCCCAAAAGGTGAGAGCCAAGGCCAATGTAGCGGCAACATAGTTCTGGTCAGATTTAAAGACAAAAGGGACGTCTTTTTTTTTTTTTTTTACCACAATCCATGGTCCCGGCACCACGGCAACCACCACTAGAGGTACCCCAGCACAGGTCCACAAAACGGATTGTGCCCTGCGGTACAACAAGCACATTGGGGGAGTTGATCTTTCTGATCAAGTCCACCAGCCTTACAGTGCCATGCGGAAGGCTAAGGTGTGGTACAAAAAACTGGCCGTGCACATCGTTCAAATGGCACTGAATAACGCATACGTGCTATCACGATGTGCAGGCCAGACCACCAACACCTTCCTTCAGTTTCAGGAGGCAGTGATAAAGGCCCTGATGTTTGGGGGTGAAGAAGAAGCAGGGTCCAGTACCCCTGGAACTCAAGGGTCCCGTATGGTACCAGGGCAACATTTTCCCGGTGAGGTGCCACAAACAACTAAGACAGCAAGATCACAAAAAAGGTGCCGGATCTGATACAAAAGAGGGATAAAGAAGGGACTCCCGTTTCCAATGTGAAACCTGTCCTGACAAACCTGGACTGTGCATGAAAGACTGCTTCAAAATCTATCACACGTCCATGGACTGAACACATTCTGAAATTCCCTACAGAACCCACACACTCTAGCCTGACATACACTACACCACACACACCAGCCTGACATACACTACACCACACACATCAACCTGATGTACACTACGTCAGGTTGATGTGTAGTGTAGGTCGGGTTGGTGTATGTGGTGTACACTACACACACCAACCTGATGCGCACTACACCACACACACACCAACCTGACGTACACTACACTATACCACACCACACACCAACCTGACAACACCACACATCAACCTGACGTAGTGTACGTCAGGTTGGTATGGTGTAGTGTGTGTAGTGTAGTGTACGTCAGGTTGGTGTGTGTTGTATATAATAAACCACACGTACATGACACCTTATTAAGGAATGGATCCATTGGGGGGGGGGGGGTTTCACTGGATGTACCTGGAAACCTGAATGTAAGTGCTCAGCATGGAGCACAGGATAAATGTGAACTGATCAAAAATGTTCTCTACCCATATTGCCAGCAATAGTATTCAACTCAATCCACAAAAAAAGTCCCCACCAAGGTCCGTTATCTTAAGGGAAATATAGGGGGCATCCACATTACTGGTGGCACAAAGGCGCTGGAAAAACACTATGGCTCCTCTTCCCCCAAAAAGAATTCCAACAAAACCTGCACAAAAATACTACCCTCCCTTCTGAGCACTAACAATGTATAAGCCACAGTTAACAGCCACATGTATTGCGTTGCAGAGAGGAAGCCTGCTTAATTTAGAGGGCGTGTTTCTAAAGAAGCAGGAGCTGGGCAGACGGTACAAGCACTAAAATGTACTGGGCGCTACTAGGGCTTATTTGCAATTTTTAATTCTGCAACATTCACTGTGTTGGACTCCATGGTTGTTTTCCGGAGATAAAATCATCACTTCATCCACAGATAAACTCCCAGAGGAGTGTAATTTCCAAAATGTGGTCACTTGAGGTTAATGCTGTATTAGCAATTAGTTGGCAGACTCCATTTGCAGAGCCCCTATTTTAGGAAAATATGTGGTCCAAAAATCAAATGGCGCACTTTCCTTCCTGAGCCCTGGAGTGTGGCCAAACAGTACTGTACAGTCACATGTGGGCTATTACCACATTCAGAAGAAATTGTGCAATTCATTTTGGGGCCTTTTTTTCTGTTACATATTCCCTTTGTCAAAAATCTGAGGTTGAAACAACATTTTAGTGGTAATAATGTAGTTATATTTTCACTTCCCAATAGTGGTGTCAGTATGCTCACTGCACCCCTCATTGAATTCATTCAGGAGTGCAGTTTGTAAAATGTGGTCACTTGTGGGGAGTTCTGCTATTCTGGCACCTCTATCAATGTGACATGACATCCCCAAACCATTCCAACTATAACTGAAATTGGCGCTCCTTCTATTCAAAAGTAGTTTTCAATCACATATGAGGTATCTGTGTACTCAAGAGAAATTGCACAACAAATTGTATAGTGCATTTTAATCTGTTACCCTTGAGAAAATACAACATTTGGTGCCAAAACAATATTTTTGTTGGAAAAATGTATTTATTTTTTTCTGTTTCATGGCTCAATGTAATAAAATTCTGTGAATCACCTGGGGGTCCAAGGTGCTCACCACACATTTCTAGGCAAGTCCCTTGAGGGGTCTAGTTTCCAAAATAGGGACACTTGTGTGTGTGTATGTCCACTGTTTAGGCACATCAAGGGCTCTCCCAATGCAGTGGTGTCTAACTATTCCAGGCAATTTTGCATTTGAAAAGTTAAATGATGCTCCGTCCCTTCTGGGTCCTGTTGTGCGCCCAGTGATTTTCCACCACATATGGGGTATCGGCGTATACAGGAGAAATTATACAACACATTTTGGAGTCCATTTTCTGTTATCCTTATGAAAATGCAAAATATGAGGCTAAAGTAACATTTTTGAGGAAAAAATGTTCCTTCCACATTGGTTTTAGTTCCTGTGAAGCACCTGAAGGGTTAATAAACTTTTTGAATGTGGTTTTGAGTGGTCTGAGGGGTGAAGTTTTAAGAATGCACCCAAAATAACCAAAGTATTTTTTGTCAAAGTCACTTCATTTGTGATCTTGTCCTTAAAAACGTTTGTTGAAAAATATTAGAAATTGATGATAAACCTCTAACCCTTCTAACTTCCTTACCTGAAAAAAATGGTTTACAAATTGTGCTGATGTAAAGTAGGCATGTGGGAAATGTTATTCAACTATTTTGCGTGATCTCTGGTTTAAGTTTCTAAATTTTCGCCAAATTTCCAATATTTTTACAAACGCAAAAAATATTGTCCTAAATTTACCACTAACAAGGTACAATGTCACGAAAAACATTCTCTGCATCACTGGGAATCATTGAAGCCGTTCTAGAGCTATAACCTCAAAGTGACATTGGTCATTTATGAAAAAAGAATGGCCGAGTCATGAAGGTGAAAACAGGCTGGGTGGTGAAGAGGTTAAATACTGTACAATGGGTCACAAGAAATAAATTCAAGTATCAGTTGGATCAGAAGAAACTTTCCAGAGTTACTACAACATAAAGTGATATGTCAGATTTGAAAAATGGAGTTTGACGTACAGTACTACCCTGAGAATTGTACTCCAGTCTTATTGGAGAACATTTCTGTCGTAATGTATGCCATCCTTCATTGGGTATAAGCAGGACTTGCATTTAAAATCTATGGAATGTAAGTTGTGTGCGACCTACAATCAGCAAAAAAAAAAAAACAGATTTGGAAACTTTTGCATTTGTCGCAGTAGCAGTAAGACACAGATGTTAACCCCTTAATGTTGTGTATTTGAATCATGCATACAATGAATTGAACTGCTATATGTAGATTTTAATTCGGGCAATAAGGGGTTAATATGACTTCATAGGAAGTCATTAAAGGGAAACAAAAACATTTTTGTTCTGTCCCTGCCCTCCTACATGACGCTGAGCTGTCCACTGCAGTTCTAGGATTTTTAGATCGCTTCTAAAACAATAAAATCATATCTGCTCATCAGCCCTCACTCGACAGAGCAGTGTAAGCTTTGTGCTGAATCAGAAAACCGGGGGCGGGGGGACTGTTGGGGCTCCATGCTCATTTACTACTATTGGTGGATTGCAGGTAGAAAAAGGAAGGGGGAGGGAGATATCTGTTGTCACAGGCCAGAGATACTCGCATGACTCACCTAGAACGGCCCTGCCCACCTGGACGGGAGCATGTCAGCTGCTTGTGTTTCTATGCAGGTGATGACAGTACTGAATAAACTAATGCAATGCTCTGCTCCCAGCCTGATACATACCATTACACATTACGCACTGTCATGAATTGTACAGCATTGCTACTAAAAGGCAGGGCCGCCATTATGGGGTTACAGGTCATGATGAGTAAGGGGCCCGGGGTCTGGCTGCAGGGGGCGTGGCCATTGGATGAGGGGCAGGGTGGCCCGGCCATGAGTCAGAGACTGCGGGGGGTGAGGCCCCCAGCCCCGCCCCCTCACATCTTGCACGGGCCTGCTCTCGTCGATCACCACCTGGCCCCGCCCCCTCACCTCTTGAGCAGGCTCTGTCCATCACGGCATCACTGGACATCACAGGGCCTGGAGGAGAGGTGAGGGGGCGGGCCCTGATCTCACCTCGTC
The DNA here is from genome assembly GCA_033576535.1 of Allobates femoralis. Classification (NCBI taxonomy): domain Eukaryota; kingdom Metazoa; phylum Chordata; class Amphibia; order Anura; family Aromobatidae; genus Allobates; species Allobates femoralis. The sequence goes on from JARQOC010000003.1 coordinate 123,246,121, forward strand.
TGACTCTTCAGCAGCTGCGGTCCAGATTCAGGCAGCGGCAGGATGCAAGACTGCACTGAAGTCACAGAGCCTCAGCTGCTGGTGAGTATCCTCCTCTATCTGTCTCTTTCTGACTGTCTGTGATTGTCTCTCTCTGACTTTCTCTCTGTGACTGTCTTGTCTGTCTCTCTCTCTCTGACTGTCTTGTCTGTCTCTGACTGTCTTGTCTGTCTCTCTCTGTCTTTCTCTGACTGACTCTGACTGTCTCTCTGACAGTGTCTGTCTCTCTGACTGACAGTATCTGTCTCTCTCTCTGACTGATGGTGTCTCTGTCTCTCTCTCCCTGTCTTTAAAGATACAGTGCCTACAAGTCTTTAAAGATACAGTGCCTACAAGTAGTCTTCAACCCCCTGCAGATTTAGCTGGTTGACACATGCGGAATTAACTTGGCATTGTGAAATTTGGACTGTAGATCAGCCTGGAAGTGGGAAATGCACTGCAGCCAAAAAGATTTGTTAATTTTTTTTATTTTTTTTTTACAGTGTTAAAAATTAATTCAGAGGGTCATTTATTATTCAACCCCTCAAACCACCAGCATTCTGTTTGGTCCCCCTAAAGTATTAAGAAGTAGTTCAGGCACAAAGAACAATGAGCTTCACATGTGTGGATTAATTATCTCTTTTGCCAGCCTTTTCTGACTATTTAAGACCCTCCCCAAACTTGTGAACATCACTCATACATGGTCAACATGGGAAAGACAAAGGAGCATTCCAAGGCCATCAGAGACAAGATCGTGAAGGGTCACAAGGCTGGCAAGGGGTACAAAACCCTTTCCAAGGAGTTGGGCCTACCTGTCTCCACTGTTGGGATCATCATCCGGAAGTGGAAGGCTTATGGAACTACTGTTAGCCTTCCACGGCCTGGACAGTCTTTGAAAGTTTCCTCCCGTGCCGAGGCCAGGCTTGTCCGAAGAGTCAAGGCTAACCCAAGGACAACAAGGAAGGAGCTCCGGGAAGATCTCATGGCAGTGGGGACATTGGTTTCAGTCAATACCATAAGTAACGTACTCCACCGCAATGGTCTCCGTTCCAGACGAGCCCGTAAGGTACCTTTACTTTCAAAGCGTCATGTCAAGGCTAGTCTACAGTTTGCTCATGGAGGACTCTGAGACAGACTGGTTCAAGGTTCTATGGTCTGATGAGACCAAGATCGAGATCTTTGGTGCCAACCACACACGTGACGTTTGGAGACTGGATGGCACTGCATACGACCCCAAGAATACCATCCCTACAGTCAAGCATGGTGGTGGCAGCATCATGCTGTGGGGCTGTTTCTCAGCCAAGGGGCCTGGCCCTCTGGTCCGCATCCATGGGAAGATGGATAGCACGGCCTACCTGGAGATTTTGGCCAAGAACCTCTGCTCCTCCATCAAGGATCTTAAGATGGGTCGTAATTTCATCTTCCAACAAGACAACGACCCAAAGCACACAGCCAAGAAAACCAAGGCCTGGTTCAAGAGGGAAAAAATCAAGGTGTTGGAGTGGCCTACTCAGTCTCCTGACCTTAACCCAATTGAAAGCTTGTGGAAGGAGCTCAAGATTAAAGTCCACATGAGACACCCAAAGAATCTAGATAGCTTGGAGAAGATCTGCATGGAGGAGTGGGCCAAGATAACTCCAGAGACCTGTGCCGGCCTGATCAGGTCTTATAAAAGACGATTATTAGCTGTAATTGCAAACAAGGGTTATTCCACAAAATATTAAACCTAGGGGTTGAATAATAATTGACCAACACTTTTATGTTTAAAATTTATTAAAATTCAACTGAGCAACATAACTTTTTGGTTTGTAAGATTTATGCTTCTGTTAATAAATCCTACTCTCGTTTGCAGTTTGAAGGCTCTAACTTATTTGCATCTTATCAAACCACCTAAATCTGCAGGGGGTTGAAGACTACTTGTAGGCACTGTACATGAACTCAGTGGTCATATTAGCCCTAGGTAGCAAGGAACTCTCAAAGGGAATTTTCTTACAGACCTGTTTAGTATTACTATTATGATTTTCCACTACGCGTGGGGAAAACCCCACCTGAGAAAATCATAATAATAAGAAGAAGAAACGGGTCTGTAAGAAAATTCCCTTTGAGAGTTCCTTGCTTCCTAGTGCTCCTAATATGAGCACTGAGTTTGTGTAACTTTAATTTCATTGTTCTCATCCCTGGGATTGTGGTCGGAGTTGATTGGAGCTATCAGAGAGCTCTCAACAGCCTTTCAGGACCTTGCATGATAAGTTCCGACGATGCGGACGTCAGGTGATCGGGATCTCGCACGTGACCACACCAGGAAGGAAGATGCCTTGGAGCGGTCTTGCAGCAGCCCACGATCCTCCACCGCCGTGTAAATACCGGTGTTGAGCAAGGGTGCACAACCAAAATAGGTGAGAGGCAAACCCCCCCCCCCCACCACCACCTTATAAAAGTTTCCCCCACTAGACCACCGGGTCTTTTTCGAGGTGCGCCTCTTTTTATTTTTGCATGTCTGTCTCTGTCTGTCCGTCCGTCTGTCTTTCTCTACACAGCACTATACTCTATATACAGGTCCACACTGGATGCTGTATTTGTGTATCTATATACTGTATGTATATAGTGTGAAACTGTATATATAGTAGAGTGCTGTCTATGTATACAAGATATACAGCCGGCAGTCTCTGCATACGGCCAGCAGTCTCTGTGTATATGTCCTGCATAGTCTCCAATGTGTATACATCCCGCAGCAGTCTCTAATGTGCATATATCTTGCGGCAGTCTCCAATGTGCATAGGTCCTGCAGCCGTCTCCATTGTGTATACGGGCAGAAGCAGTCTCTATTCTCTATTGTGTGTATAGCCCCCAGCCGTCTCCATTGTCTAAACAGCCCGCAGTCATCTCTATTGTGCATACAGCTAGCAGCAGTCTCTATTGTGTATTGTCTATTGTCTACACAGCTATTGTGTATTCGTCTTAAGTGTGTGTGTGTAATATGTAATAGAGAGCGTGTAAGAAAAGAAAAGAAAGAAAGGAAAAAAAAAAAAAAAAAGTGGTCTTAATTGCCCAATGGTGTGGCCACATATTGGGCAATTAAATTAACTTTTTTCTATTTTTTTGTGCCGTTTTTCCTTTCTTTTACTCTATTGTAAGGAACCATTTGGATTGCTGGTTGGGAAAGCTTTGCACATAAATTGAGGTAATTTTTGGTGCAGTTCACATTTTTCACTAAAAATATAATGTATGTTTGGGTGGAGGCAGAGCATGGGTGGGGATTGGGTGAAATCTCATCGGGGCCCCAAAATTCCATGTGGCAGCCCTGCTAGAAGGGAGTTCACCCCTGTTCCTACATTAAATAGAAGAATGTATATCAGGGGGCTACCATATAAGATGAGCGTAGGGCTGGCAGCCATCCTCCTCACTACCTCTTTTGTACACTGGATAGAATTATTAGGGGGCTGGCACACAGGGGAAGCATGGAGCCCTGGCAGCCATACCTCCACCACATCTCCATTCTCTGCTGCAGCACGTAGCTTACTCTGCTTTGTGACGAGTTGTCCCATACGGCAGGGGTGAGGACTCGGCAGATACTATTTTATTGATTTATAAGTGATCTAGAACTGCAATGTCCAGCTCAGCTCCATAATGTATGAGGGCAGAGGGACCGTACAAAATTATATCTACCCAAATTTCCCCTTTAAATATGATGTCAATACATCACATGTGACAGTGTAGCCTAACTAGCCTTATTTAGACAGTCATGGGCCACATGTTCTATTGCAATACTACCTGAGGTGTTTAGCTAATATTCATTCATAAATAGTGGATTTAAATAAACATAAATCATATTAGCATGTTTGTATCTTTTAAACATTGATGAACTAATTAATAAAGACCAGCATTGTTCATTCTGACCTTGATGAGGCAGCATAGTAGAGTCCGAGGCGCCTGATGCATTATGTAAGGTATTGGGTATGACCAAAATGGATAAAACCGGAAAAGGTCACTGAATTTTAGCAGAGCTCCTCTGTGCAAAAAGAATGTGACTTCAATGTTTTATGCCAGTTTTCTGACGTATAAACTGATGTCTAAAGGCCTTCATGTATCATCTGGTGAAATTGGGGCAGACCTCTTTCTAAATATATGGACAATCTTTGTTTTTAGATAATTATTTAAAAGAGAAAATGATACATGTATAGACACGTTCAGACTCCAGAAACAACAGGAACTAATCATTTTGGATTGATTGATACTAAAAAAGTGCAAAATATTGATCATGTCTCGTCCTTAAAAACATCAACATGGAAAGAAGTGAACATTACCAAGAGAAGACTTCATGCTACAAGAATTTATTTTCTTATTACTGTGTACAACAAAATGGAAAAGCATGATCCTGCTTTCGTTAAGGAAAAAAAAATAAGTTCATTGTGACGATTTCTGGACCATCTTGGTACAGAGGATAAATCATTCAAACGCAGACTGGAACATTTCTTGTCCTATTTTGATGTACATTTCTCTCTCCTCCTCCGTCATAAAGGACACCAGAGTAGGGTTCTGGCTGACCTCACTATACACATGGGGCTGACCACCAACCATGACCACCGGGTCCTCCGCCTCAGCCTCTTCCTCCTGCTCTGCACTGCTCATGGGCTCCCTCCCAGCTGGCTTTGCACGTTTTTTCTCTTCATCAGACTCGCTGGTGTCACTTTCTGAATCACTTTTGGTTATTTGCGTGACATTTGGACCAGAACCAGATTTCATTTCATGGATTAGGAGAGTCCTTAGCACTTCATTGTCAGTCCCATTGGTATTCATATTAGCATTTTCGTCCACATTTTTTAGTTCTTCGGCTGCTTTGGGAATAGATGAAAGAGTTGTGTGTAAATTACAAAACAACAAAGAAGAGGAGAACCCAAACTATGACTTTATATTCTTATACAAATAATACAAAAAGGTTGTCTATATAATGGGCCGAGATAAGGGAATTCAAGAATGTACAAGGAGGTTAGAGACACACGGGCCCAGAAAGAGGACGGATTGATCGATCATGCACACATGACATAAGGGATAGATGCACCATATATCCTGAAAGTAATGTGACATCTAGTAACACAGTGTCTGTTCCAATTATAAATGGTAATATAGTGACTATTAAAGCTACAGTGTCCCACTCCCCAGTGACCATCACAATGTTTATATAGAGGCCCGGGTGACTTGGCAATTGACTCAATACTCACAGAGATCTGGCTTAATTTCTTCCAGAGGTGCCGCAGACACCGTACTTTCCTTCATCCAAACTGGCTGCTCCTTCCCTTTCTTCTCTTTCACCCTTTTAAGCTCGGGCTCTCGGACATTGATGGTCACACTTTGGACATACATATTGTCCATAGAAGACGTTTTGTTTGCCCATCTCCCCTGGTTCCCTTGCATATCTATAGCGGACATGTCAGAGCTCTGTTCACAGCTGAAGTAAATAGGCTTGAATTATGAGGAGCAGCCGCCGGAATTTATATACTTCACATTCTTAAAAAATATGGAAATAAGCATCCCTCATACCTTTACTATCTAACCCCTTACCTACCAGCCTCTTATGGGACATTGGGAATAAGCATTTTACCCTGTTCATTATTGCATTTCGATATTTTTTTTTTCTTATTGTCTCGTTAACATTCATTTATGTCAGATTTTCTGTTGCAAGACGAGTTGCTTTTTTGTGTTACAAGTTATTTACATTTTGCTTAGTGCATTTCTTCTTATTTTATTAATTTTTTTTTTTTGGGGGGAGGGGGGGGGGGGGAAGGATGGGGTTTTTATGACTTTGTTTACCATGCCGAATAATAAGACATGGCAAACATTGGCTGCGCAACATATCTCAAAGGCCAGGTGACGTGTAGCGCCATCTTTTTTTTTTTAAACATCGTTTTTATTGAGATTTTGTGTTTGTTTTGTTTACAGAAAAAAAAAACTTGTTACATTCAATTTTGTACAAATTTCTCAGTAACATTCTGTATCTTACATTCAAAATAAAATTATATAATGCATGCTACCGATATCCATTATATTTAAAGCACATTGCAATTCACACTTCAATTACACTAAATATCACTATATTTGCGGTATTGAGACTCTAGGGTGTTTGTATAGCCAGCTTTCCTAAGGAATTTCCTATTTCTTCCAACAAGTACCAAGAAGACCCCTTTAATGGTTCTATTATTTGTTTTATCTCCTCGTCCGACAGCGTTAGTTCTATAAATTTCCTCCATTTGCCCATAAACGCCTTTGTATTGTTTTCTTTGTCTCTCAGCGTTTCACGCTTGTCTATTTCCAGGGCCCTTTTCAAACCTTTTATGATTTCTGATCTGCCTGGCAGTTCAGGTTGAAGCCAATAGTTTAGAAGCAGTCGTTTCGCCAATAGGATTAAAACATGAACCCATTTCATACCTAGGTTTCCTTTTTGTGATGTCTCTATGTCCTGAAAGATCCATATTGATGGGTCTAAAACAAAAGTTTGTGAACTCACTTGTGTACACACATCTCTAATCATGGACCAGAATTTCTGCACCTTATGACAGCTCCACAATCCATGAACCATGTCTGTCCTCTCCCTAGCACACTTAGGACAGCTAGTTTTCCTATCGGGGTTGGTGGGTGATGACGGGAGGTCAAATCCGTATATTAGACCATGTATGATGCGAAACTGCGTGTCACGCCATTGCTCATTTAAAATGTTATGTCTTATTCTTGACCATCCCGTCAGGATGCTTTCCTCAACGTTATCTTGACCCAAGAATTTACGCCATCTTGTGAAAGGCACCGACCCACCCCGTGGAAGCAGCGTTTCTCTCATTAAACTGTATATTGTTGAAATAGTGAGTTGGTTGGTATCTAAGTCTATTACTCTATCACAGGCATTGTGCTCTACTTCTTTTGATACGTCTTTGAGTTTAGCCATTATGTGATGTTTGATTTGGAGATATTGCAGCTCCTGCCTTTCCCCTAGGTCAAAGGTCTCTATGACTTCGTCCCTCGTCATCCATCGTTTCTCTTGCTCCAATAGAAGGTCCCCCATCTTAGCTATTCCCTTATGTCTCCATTTCTCGAACAGAGCATTTTCTCTGCCCTCTTTAAAGTCTGGGAAATTCCAAGGCGTGAGGTATTTTGACACTCTCCATGCCAATCCATACTTCTTTCTCACCGCCTTCCATGTCATAATTGTGTCACGGAAGATAGCTGATGATTTTATGTGGGTTGGTAAACCAGAAAATGAAGTGTGCAGCAGCGCACTCCTATCCCACGGGGAGCAGAATGCCTCTTCCAGGTGTTTGTCAGAATACCTCTCGGACTGTTTGACCCATTCCACGACATGTCTGAAAAGACAAGCTAAATTATAGCCTCTAATGTCCGGAAAGTTAGTTCCCCCATTGTCTTTGGCCCGGGACAAAATCCCCAGTCTTAGCCTCGGTTTTTTGCCTTTCCAAAGGAATCTGCTGAAAGCTCTATTTAGTTTTGTTATATCTGAGCGTTTCAGCAACAATGGTAAGGTTTGTAGGGGGTAGAGGATCCGGGCAAAGCTGATCATTTTAATCAGCTGGCAGCGACCTAACAATGAAAGCGGAAGACCAGACCATCTCTTTAGTTCTCTCTCGATCTTATCAAATAATGGGCCGTAGTTGAGGGAATATAATTGGTCCGGTGATCTATTTAGGATCAGTCCCAAATATTTAATTGAGGAAGTGGCTATAGGGATATCTATGATCGTTTTTCTCCTCCCTCCTCCTCCCCCCTCATTCAACCACAGAAGCGCGCATTTATTTTTATTCAATTTGAACCCCGAAAATTCCCCGAAACGAGCTATGTTATTTAATAAATCAGGTAGATCTCTAGTTGGATTGTTCATAAATAAAATAATATCGTCTGCAAAAAGAGCCGATTTCAGGTTTAATTTTCCTATTGCGATACCCTCAAATGAACTAAAGTTATTTATAAACCTTGCTAGGGGTTCCAAGGCCAGATTAAACAAAAGAGGCGATAAGGGACACCCCTGTCTGGTACCCTTTTGCAAGGGAAATGCAGAAGATATGAAACCCGGGGTGTGGACTTTTGCCGTTGGATTGTTATATAGGGCCCGTATGTATTGGCGGAAATTTCCATATATACCCATGCGGTCTAGGACCATATCCAGCCATGGCCACCTCACATTATCAAACGCCTTTTCTGCATCTAGGGTGACCATGGCTGGATCTCCGCCTCTCGTGAATTTTCCGCACCGGACCGCGTCTATTGCTAGCAAAGCTTTGCGGACATTAGTAACCGCCGACCTCCCCTTAATGAACCCCGTCTGATGGTGTTCTATCAGAGATGGCATTACTCTAGCCAGTCTATCCGCCATGATCTTGGAGATCAGTTTAAGGTCGAGATTGATCAGTGAGATAGGTCTGAAGTTCGCCGGATCCTCCCCCCCCTTGTCCCCTTTAGGTAGCAGTTTAACATATGCTACATTCATAGCCTCCGAAATGGGTTCCCCCGCTAAAATATCGTTGAATAGTCCAGTCAATGTTGGGGTTATGTCGTCTCTCAGAATTTTAAAGAATTCCCCCGTGTACCCATCTGGTCCTGGAGCCTTGTCATTACCTAAGTTCCTTATGGCCCGATCCACCTCTTCAATCACTATAGGTCTATTTAAATCTTCCAGATCAACATCTGTAATGGGAGTGATTGGTATATCTTTTAGCCATTCTAAACCCCTTTGGGATGTTTCTGACTGTGTGCTGTATAAGTGTCTATAATATTGTTCTAGGATGGTGTTAATCTCTTTGGGATTTGTCGTAAGTCCTCCCCCTCTTTTTTGTAGTGCCATTATTGGATTAGGCAGTCTCCGTCCCTTCGCCAACCTTGCCAGTAGGCGCCCTGCCTTGTCACCAAATCTATTGAGATCCGTCTCCAGTTGGCCTCTTGTCATTTCCTCTCTTTTGTTGGCCCACTCCTCGAACTCAGCTTTGGCGTTCAACCAGGCCTGCTTGTCAGTTGAACTATGTGTATGTCTATAGGACTTATATGGAGTTTGACACTTTCTCGCTGGTAATTGTATATTTTTCCTTTATGGTTTTTTTTTTGTCTAAAAGTGTGGGCCAATATATACCCCCTCAGCACTGTCTTTCCTGTTTCCCAATATAGGCGGTGATTGTCTTTATGTTGGGCATTATCTGACGCAAAGTTTGACCACCATTCCTTAAGTTTAATCTTAAAGTCCCCGTCTCTCGAGAGATATGAGGGGAATCTCCACAGGAAGTCTACACCTCGCTGGTGATAGTCCATTAGATCCAGGCATATCGGACTATGGTCCGAAATCACCATTGTCTCAATTGTGGCATCTTCCGTCTTCCCCCATAGCTGTTCCGAAGCCATTATATAATCTATGCGTGACCAAGAGCTATGTGGGTGAGAGAAGTGGGTGTATTCACATTCCAGTGGGTGGAGAGTCCTCCACACATCAATCAGACGTGAGGTCTCCATCATATTTGCCAGATCTCCTTTATTTGTAATAGAAGTGCATGGTATTGGGTTCCCCCTACCTTCTCTATGTCTGTCTATATCCTCCGCCACCACCTCATTAAAGTCACCCCTACCAAAATGTTTGGCTCTTTGTCACTCAATATCTCTGTGGATAAGTTAGCAAAGAACTGGGTTCTGGAGGAATTTGGGGCATAGATATTATAGATGCTCAAGATTTGGCCTTGTAAGTTCAATACTAAATGTAGTTTCCTGCCTTCCTGATCTTGGGTCATGGAGATTAAGGTATGTGCTATGTGTTTACTGAGTAGAACTAGGACCCCTGCTTTCCTTTTCTGTGCCCCCGAAGCCCAAGCTGCTCCCACCCACAATTTCTGCATAAACTTTAGTTCAAGAGAGCTGAGATGGGTCTCCTGAAGGAGAGCGATATCCGCTCTTAGTCTCTTCAGGTGACGTAAAACCATGTGGCGTTTATTAGGGGATCTCAGGCCTTTGACATTCCAAGATATAATTCTCAACATTGATCATGTGACTCCCATCCTAAATCCCACTTGATTTTGCTGTACCTTTATATGGAAACCCCTAGACTCCTTTGCACTTCTCTTCTTTAGTGGCTTATGAGTGTGTTTAGCGGTCAGATACCTGGTAATTATCGGCAGCATTGATAAATCAAAACAACAATTAACATTTAAACAGTCAACCTTAACAATACCCTCCATTGGTTGAACACTCAAGGAGTCTCCTTCCCCTTCACTCCTTGGAAAAAACAAAATTTTCACTCTACATGACTTCCCTATTTCTTCGAGTGGCAGTTAAGGACTGCGCCGTTAGCCTTCGGTATCTGATTATATTACTCACAGAAAGTCTCCAGCATATGAAACCCAGAGCGAGGTTGTTCTCATCTCTTTCCCCGTACCCTCTTAATTCGATTCTTTCTACTCCCACCCTCCTCCCTCCTTCTATAGCCGAGTGTCCAGAAGCTTGACCTAGCATCCGGTGAGGTCGCCAATCACATTTATTATGAGTTTTTGTGGTTATCTCCATCCCACCCCTCCTCCCCTCCACCCCCCTCCCCCCCCAACCCTCCACCTCTGTCTCTCAGGTTGGGCTCTCCTTCATGGTTGTTCTCCTTCTCTCTGAGATATACTCCGGTAGACATCTCTTGTCGTGGAGATCCGATACCGCAGACAGCATATGAAGAGGGTAGTTTAACTCTAAACAGACAGACAAAAAAGAAAAAAAAGGGGAAGGGGGGGGGGGTTTCTTTTCCCGTATTGTAGAAGCGACTGTAGTCAAGGAGCAATGGATTATGAAGCACGAGTCATAGCCTCTCGCTTGGCAGCCAGTCGCCTCCACCGTCATAGCAGGGAACCGTAGTCAAGATAGTTCCAATTTCCCCCTCAATTGTAATCAATCGAATTCGTGTGCGTAGGGTAGGATGCATTGTCATAGAATCTAGGATTTCGTAACCATCCGTGTAATGTTCCAGTCTCACATTCTCCTACCAATAATTCCAGAAGCGGCAGATGAGTAAGCTCCCTTTACTTTTTTTTTAAACATCGTTTTTATTGAGATTTTGTGTTTGTTTTGTTTACAGAAAAAAAAAAACTTGTTACATTCAATTTTGTACAAATTTCTCAGTAACATTCTGTATCTTACATTCAAAATAAAATTATATAATGCATGCTACCGATATCCATTATATTTAAAGCACATTGCAATTCACACTTCAATTACACTAAATATCACTATATTTGCGGTATTGAGACTCTAGGGTGTTTGTATAGCCAGCTTTCCTAAGGAATTTCCTATTTCTTCCAACAAGTACCAAGAAGACCCCTTTAATGGTTCTATTATTTGTTTTATCTCCTCGTCCGACAGCGTTAGTTCTATAAATTTCCTCCATTTGCCCATAAACGCCTTTGTATTGTTTTCTTTGTCTCTCAGCGTTTCACGCTTGTCTATTTCCAGGGCCCTTTTCAAACCTTTTATGATTTCTGATCTGCCTGGCAGTTCAGGTTGAAGCCAATGGTTTAGAAGCAGTCGTTTCGCCAATAGGATTAAAACATGAACCCATTTCATACCTAGGTTTCCTTTTTGTGATGTTTCTATGTCCTGAAAGATCCATATTGATGGGTCTAAATCAAAAGTTTGTGAACTCACTTGTGTACACACATCTCTAATCATGGACCAGAATTTCTGCACCTTATGACAGGTCCACAATCCATGAACCATGTCTGTCCTCTCCCTAGCGCACTTAGGACAGCTAGTTTTCCTATCGGGGTTGGTGGGTGATGACGGGAGGTCAAATCCGTATATTAGACCATGTATGATGCGAAACTGCGTGTCACGCCATTGCTCATTTAAAATGTTATGTCTTATTCTTGACCATCCCGTCAGGATGCTTTCTTCAACATTATCTAGACCCAAGAATTTACGCCATCTTGTGAAAGGCACCGACCCACCCCGTGGAAGCAGCGTTTCTCTCATTAAACTGTATATTGTTGAAATAGTTAGTTGGTTGGTATCTAAGTCTATTACTCTATCACAGGCATTGTGCTCTACTTCTTTTGATACGTCTTTGAGTTTAGCCATTATGTGATGTTTGATTTGGAGATATTGCAGCTCCTGCCTTTCCCCTAGGTCAAAGGTCTCTATGACTTCGTCCCTCGTCATCCATCGTTTCTCTTGCTCCAATAGAAGGTCCCCCATCTTAGCTATTCCCTTATGTCTCCATTTCTCGAACAGAGCATTTTCTCTGCCCTCTTTAAAGTCTGGGAAATTCCAAGGCGTGAGGTATTTTGACACTCTCCATGCCAACCCATACTTCTTTCTCACCGCCTTCCATGTCATAATTGTGTCACGGACGATAGCTGATGATTTTATGTGGGTTGGTAAACCAGAAAATGAAGTGTGCAGCAGCGCACTCCTATCCCACGGGGAGCAGAATGCCTCTTCCAGGTGTTTGTCAGAATACCTCTCGGACTGTTTGACCCATTCCACGACATGTCTGAAGAGACAGGCTAAGTTATAGCCTCTAATGTCCGGAAAGTTAGTTCCCCCATTGTCTTTGGCCCGGGACAAAATCCCCAGTCTTAGCCTCGGTTTTTTGCCTTTCCAAAGGAATCTGCTGAAAGCTCTATTTAGTTTTGTTATATCTGAGCGTTTCAGCAACAATGGTAAGGTTTGTAGGGGGTAGAGGATCCGGGCAAAGCTGATCATTTTAATCAGCTGGCAGCGACCTAACAATGAAAGCGGAAGACCAGACCATCTCTTTAGTTCTCTCTCGATCTTATCAAATAATGGGCCGTAGTTGAGGGAATATAGTTGGTCCGGTGATCTATTTAGGATCAGTCCCAAATATTTAATTGAGGAAGTGGCTATAGGGATATCTATGATCGTTTTTCTCCTCCCTCCTCCTCCCCCCTCATTCAACCACAGAAGCGCGCATTTATTTTTATTCAATTTGAACCCCGAAAATTCCCCGAAACGGGCTATGTTATTTAATAAATCAGGTAGATCTCTAGTTGGATTGTTCATAAATAAAATAATATCGTCTGCAAAAAGAGCCGATTTCAGGTTTAATTTTCCTATTGCGATACCCTCAAATGAACTGAAGTTATTTATAAACCTTGCTAGGGGTTCCAAGGCCAGATTAAACAAAAGAGGCGATAAGGGACACCCCTGTCTGGTACCCTTTTGCAAGGGAAATGCAGAAGATATGAAACCCGGGGTGTGGACTTTTGCCGTTGGATTGTTATATAGGGCCTGTATGTATTGGCGGAAATTTCCATATATACCCATGCGGTCTAGGACCATATCCAGCCATGGCCACCTCACATTATCAAACGCCTTTTCTGCATCTAGGGTGACCATGGCTGGATCTCCGCCTCTCGTGAATTTTCCGCACCGGACCGCGTCTATTGCTAGCAAAGCTTTGCGGACATTAGTAACCGCCGACCTCCCCTTAATGAACCCCGTCTGATGGTGTTCTATCAGAGATGGCATTACTCTAGCCAGTCTATCCGCCATGATCTTGGAGATCAGTTTAAGGTCGAGATTGATCAGTGAGATAGGTCTGAAGTTCGCCGGATCCTCCCCCCCCTTGTCCCCTTTAGGTAGCAGTTTAACATATGCTACATTCATAGCCTCCGAAATGGGTTCCCCCGCTAAAATATCATTGAATAGTCCAGTCAATGTTGGGGTTATGTCGTCTCTCAGAATTTTAAAGAATTCCCCCGTGTACCCATCTGGTCCTGGAGCCTTGTCATTACCTAAGTTCCTTATGGCCCGATCTACCTCTTCAATCACTATAGGTCTATTTAAATCTTCCAGATCAACATCTGTAATGGGAGTGATTGGTATATCTTTTAGCCATTCTAAACCCCTTTGGGATGTTTCTGACTGTGTGCTGTATAAGTGTCTATAATATTGTTCTAGGATGGTGTTAATCTCTTTGGGATTTGTCGTAAGTCCTCCCCCTCTTTTTTGTAGTGCCATTATTGGATTAGGCAGTCTCCGTCCCTTCGCCAACCTTGCTAGTAGGCGCCCTGCCTTGTCACCAAATCTATTGAGATCCGTCTCCAGTTGGCCTCTTGTCATTTCCTCTCTTTTGTTGGCCCACTCCTCGAACTCAGCTTTGGCGTTTAACCAGGCCTGCTTGTCAGTTGAACTATGTGTATGTCTATAGGACTTATATGAGTTTGACACTTTCTCGCTGGCAATTGTATATTTTTCCTTTATGGTTTTTTTTTGTCTGAAAGTGTGGGCCAATATATACCCCCTCAGCACTGTCTTTCCTGTTTCCCAATATAGGCGGTGATTGTCTTTATGTTGGGCATTATCTGACGCAAAGTTTGACCACCATTCCTTAAGTTTAATCTTAAAGTCCCCGTCTCTCGAGAGATATGAGGGGAATCTCCACAGGAAGTCTACACCTCGCTGGTGATAGTCCATTAGATCCAGGCATATCGGACTATGGTCCGAAACCACCATTGTCTCAATTGTGGCATCTTCCGTCTTCCCCCATAGCTGTTCCGAAGCCATTATATAATCTATGCGTGACCAAGAGCTATGTGGGTGAGAGAAGTGGGTGTATTCACATTCCTGTGGGTGGAGAGTCCTCCACACATCAATCAGACGTGTGGTCTCCATCATATTTGCCAGATCTCCTTTATTTGTAATAGAAGTGCATGGTATTGGGTTCCCCATACCTTCTCTATGTCTGTCTATATCCTCCGCCACCACCTCATTAAAGTCACCCCCTACCAAAATGTTTGGCTCTTTGTCACTCAATATCTCTGTGGATAAGTTAGCAAAGAACTGGGTTCTGGAGGAATTTGGGGCATAGATATTATAGATGCTCAAGATTTGGCCTTGTAAGTTCAATACTAAATGTAGTTTCCTGCCTTCCTGATCTTGGGTCATGGAGATTAAGGTATGTGCTATGTGTTTACTGAGTAGAACTAGGACCCCTGCTTTCCTTTTCTGTGCCCCCGAAGCCCAAGCTGCTCCCACCCACAATTTCTGCATAAACTTTAGTTCAAGAGAGCTGAGATGGGTCTCCTGAAGGAGAGCGATATCCGCTCTTAGTCTCTTCAGGTGACGTAAAACCATGTGGCGTTTATTAGGGGATCTCAGGCCTTTGACATTCCAAGATATAATTCTCAACATTGATCATGTGACTCCCATCCTAAATCCCACTTGATTTCGCTGTACCTTTATATGGAGACCCCTAGACTCCTTTGCACTTCTCTTCTTTAGTGGCTTATGAGTGTTTTAGCGGTCAGATACCTGGTAATTATCGGCAGCATTGATAAATCAAAACAAAAATTAACATTTAAACAGTCAACCTTAACAATACCCTCCATTGGTTGAACACTCAAGGAGTCTCCTTCCCCTTCACTCCTTGGAAAAAACAAAATTTTCACTCTACATGACTTCCCTATTTCTTCGAGTGGCAGTTAAGGACCGCGCCGTTAGCCTTCGGTATCTGATTATATTACTCACAGAAAGTCTCCAGCATATGAAACCCAGAACGAGGTTGTTCTCATCTCTTTCCCCGTACCCTCTTAATTCGATTCTTTCTACTCCCACCCTCCTCCCTCCTTCTACAGCCGAGTGTCCAGAAGCTTGACCTAGCATCCGGTGAGGTCGTCAATCACATTTATTATGAGTTTTTGTGATTATCTCCATCCCACCCCTCCTCTCCTCCACCCCCCTCCCCCCCCAACCCTCCACCTCTGTCTCTCAGGTTGGGCTCTCCTTCATGGTTGTTCTCCTTCTCTCTGGGATATACTCCGGTAGATATCTCTTGTCGTGGAGATCCGATACCGCAGACAGCATATGAAGAGGGTAGTTTAACTCTAAACAGACAGACAAAAAAGAAAAAAAAGGGGAAGGGGGGGGGGGTTTCTTTTCCCGTATTGTAGAAGCGACTGTAGTCAAGGAGCAATGGATTATGAAGCACGAGTCATAGCCTCTCGCTTGGCAGCCAGTCGCCTCCACCGTCATAGCAGGGAACCGTAGTCAAGATAGTTCCAATTTCCCCCTCAATTGTAATCAATCGAATTCGTGTGCGTAGGGTAGGATGCATTGTCATAGAATCTAGGATTTCGTAACCATCCGTGTAATGTTCCAGTCTCACATTCTCCTACCAATAATTCCAGAAGCGGCAGATGAGTAAGCTCCCTTTACTTTTTACTTTTTACGCTTGTCTTGCATCTGGGGTCTCTTGTCGCCTCCCAAATCATTCGCAGAGACGTTTTTTCCTCTAGTAGACGACAATTTCTCAGTATGAGTCAGTTGTTGCGAATATTGTTGTACGATCTCTGAGGTAGATGGCGACCTTCCTCCCTTAGGCGACATAGGTGATTGTTGAAGAAATTTCAGGGCCATCTTGTAATTACCAAAGGTATGCATTTCTCCTTTACTGTCTCTAAAACGTAGCACTGCTGGGAAAGCAAGCTGAAATCTTATATTCCTTTGGAATAGAATCGTGCAGGCAGGGCTAAAGGCTTTTCTCTTCCTAGCAACCTCTGCTGAATAGTCCTCATATATTCTAACTTTGTGCCCCTGTATTAGCAGTGGAAGACGTTTAGATCTGTATTCCCTGAGTATGGCTTCTTTATCTTTGTAGTCTAGGAATTTGGCAATTACCTGCCGTGGACCGTCTTCTGGTTTTTTGGGGGGGCCCACTCTGTGAGCTCTTTCCACCCGGCACTGTCGTCTCAGGCCCAGAGCTTTCGGCACTTCCACCTCCCAAATTGAATCTAATTGGCTGGGTGTAACAGCCTCTGGGAGTCCAATCAGCCGGAGATTGTTTCTCCTGGAGCGATTTTCCAAGTCGTCCAATTTTTCCTCTGAGTATGCTGAATGTTTTTGCAGGGCTGAAATGTGTCTCTCTAGAATGACAATTCTGTCTTCTGCCTCTGAGAGGCGATGTTCTGCCTCTTGTAAACGTTCTCCATGCTGCTCTGTTGTCTGCCTAAGCCCTGCAACAGCTTCTGCCACAGTGTCTCTCAGTGCTGATTTAATGTCAGCAACAATATAGGGCACAATCTCTTTTGCCAGCTGCTTCACATCTATGTGGCTTCTGTCCTCTACAACACCTGGTCCCTCTAGTACAGGGTCTCCAGTCACCCCCAGTGTGTGTCCCTGCGTCGCTCCCTTGCACCATACCTCTTCTCTGACTGTGGAAGATTCCATGGTGCCGCGTTCATCTCCTCCTTGGGCCATTACATCTCCACGGGTGTCCTCCTCATCGCTCTGTGTGATCCCGGAGCCCTGTGTGGTGTTGCGAGCCGAGTCGCTCCCTCCCGTCGGCTGTTTCTGGACGCGCTCCCCTCCTTTGGGCGCCATCTTGGCCTGCTGGCCTCCCCGCTTGTAATGTGGGCTTGCGGTCTCCTCGCGGCCCGAGCTCCGCAATATGTAGCGGTCTAGGGTCCCCATAGTACGGGGTGTCTCCTCCATCTCCGGGGTCACTCTGGATCACGTTGGTGTTAGTGTTAGTGATGGGTGCGGATTGCTGGCGCGGTCCCTGGAGCTCGTCTCCTAAGCTGCCATCTTGCCCAGAGCCGGAACCGGAAGTCCCGTAGCGCCATCTTTATATAATACTATCTCTGGAATCATGATGCGCATGGGCAGGACTCAAGAACAATATGACCTTTACTATAGGGTAACAACTACACTTGTCCGGTTTCATGTTTTCATTGACATTGCGTGAGGTATGGATAGTAGTACGTGATTAAATGATATGGGCATTGTTACTGGCAAACTGAGTACATTACGACTGATGCCATTATATATTCAGTATGGCTAACATTAATAGATTACCATTATAGCTGATGATAGTTTTGTGGAGGGAGGAGTTACCATTGCAGGGGGAAGGCTGGTAAATTTTGCAGCTGGTAAGGGTGTTGCTGTTGCCATCACACACTTACCTGTTTGCAAGCTCTGGGATATATGTTGGCTGTGGCTCTAGCAACTCACATGGGAGCACAATGTCTTCTGTCTCTCGGAGAAGAAGAAAGATCGGTTCAATCTGCTCATTGAATTTAGCCAGTAACGTCCTCGCATCTCTTTTCGGAATTGATGAAAAGTCTTCTTCCACTTCAACATTGCAGTAAGTACAGCGAAAGAGCTCTGCAGGAGAAACAGAAATTACCTGCATCAGTGTAAGCAGATCCGATTATAGCTTTTTAACCACTTAGAGTGACAACTCCAGTATTTATATCACAACATCTATGTGACTGCAGACTTGTGAATCCTCACAGCGCACTGTGCATGTACTGTCAGGATTCTTCTACGCTGGGAGCAGGCGGGCGTGTGACCAGAGGTATGAAGTCACTAGACAGACGACTTGTGCAGCCTTACTTAATACAAGAGGATTGAATAAGGCACGTCTAGTCGGAATGTGGCCAGATGTATGCAAGTAGCATTATTGGGGGGGGGGGGGGTCACCTTACTCCCTGCTCCTGACATTGCACAGTATGCGCTCTGCCAGGATACTCCAATGTGAACACTACAGGCCCGGACAACCCTTTTAAGCGATTAGATCCAGTGGGGGGGACAATCTCATGTTATAAAAAAAAAAAAAAAAAAAAAAAAAAAGAAGGAGTTATGACTATGGGAAGAAGGAGAGTAAAAAATACAAGGGGAAAAACAAAAATTGGGTTCAAGGGTAAACAAGTGGATTAAAACATCACCTAATGGGGCCGTGTCCTGCTGCTGATGGCACTGGTCACACACTAGCAGAGCTCCTCAGGAAAGATCCTTAAAACGGCAGAACTGCGGCCCCTCCAGAAACTGGAAGCATCAAATCAGGTTGGTGACAGCCCCAGGAACCCCAGACATGCCGCGCACAGCCCCCAAAAGGAGACCAACAGAGAACAGGGTCACAGACTACTTCAATGCTGAGCCCCTCCGATCATCCCCTCCTAAGATGGTGCTGGCCACAGAGCACAAGTCTCTCTCCTCTCACACTGGAGCCCTCTCCCCTCATGCTGCAGGGGGAAGGGAGGCAGAGAGTGAGGAAAATGCTCCAGTGACACAGGGAGCCCTGAGATCACGTCTGGGCTCTCTGAGGAGATCGATTATGGATGACATGAAGGAGCTTATAGGCTCTCTCAGAGAAGAGCTGGGGGCTCTGTCTGAAAGAATCACTCACATGGAAGAGAAAATGGGGGATTATGCAAAAGCCCATAACAGCCTGGCTGATAGTCATGCTGAACTAGACATTGAGATGGGGTCAGTTAAAGCCACATTATGCCATTTGGAGGACAAGATGAGACGAAATAATTTTAAAATCAGGGGCATGAGGGAGTCGGAGGCAAACATAGATGTAGCTGCGACAGCCATGGATTTTCTTAAAGCAGCTCTTCGGATCTCCCCAGTGCGGATATAACAATAGAAAAAGCCTATCGCATTCCCAAACCAGCAAATCTACCAGAAGAAGTACCAAGAGACATTCTAGTCTGTATGGGATACCCTGGGGTGACCGACCGCTTACTGCAGAGGATGAGACGTGGTCCCCCCCTCCCAGTCCCGTATACAGGGATTGCGATTTTTCCTGATCTGTCTCCAGGGACCTTAAGCAGACGCAGAGACTTCGCCTCGAGCTGCAAGACCCTCAGAGAAAGGGGAATTATGTACAGCTGGGGTTCCCCTGTGGCGGTGAATTTCAGATACCAAGGCAAAAGACACTCTTTTTCATCCCTACTTTACTGAGAAAATCTTTGAAAGTGTGGCGTCTCACTTCTCTCACTCCACAACGAACCCCCCCCCCGGAATCGAGATCGAGAGGCCAATGAGGTTCCTGTGGAAGATGGGGTCGCTTGAAAGACAGAGGATGCAATGGTGTTTGGATCTCCTCTGACAAGCTCTTCAAGGAACTGTTTCTTTAAGGTTCAGATTTGAACTTTTTTGGGTTGAGAGCTCTCTGTGCTTCCTTAGGACTTTTAAAGGCTGGTACTTGTTACATCAGTATTTGAAGCATAGGGAGTCTATCCCCCCCCCCCCCCCCCCCACAGGAAAGTATCCTTTTTGTGGATTCTTAGTCAATGTTTACGTATATGTTTTACATGTTTTACTTGTTGCTATTGCTTTTCTAAAGGTTCTTTGCCCTCTGTTTCCCCTGGTCAGTTTCTTCCCTATCTCCACCTCGCTTTCGTTCCCCTGGTCTTCAGTCATCCCCCATTCAACCCCTCATGGGCCTCTCTCTTCCTTCTAGTGTCCCTCCTTCCCCTTTCTTCTTCTGTCACCCCTTTCAAGCTTTGTGGTCCGGGAGCTGTGGGGAAATAGGTGTTAGGGGGACCCCTGTACACGATGTCCCTTCATATCTTGTCCCTTAATGTAAGGGACTAAATTCCCCGGCTAAGCGTTCCTTCCTATGGAAGGAAATCCGGGTCTCTCAGGCTGACGCGATATGTGTGCAGGAGTCTCACCTCTTGGAGAGTGACAACGGCAGGCTCCACCACCGGAATTATCCCCATATCTTCCATGCTAACTCTCCAAAGAAAGCAGCGGGAGTATGCGTGCTGATAAAACAATCAGTACAATTTCAACTGCAGAAAGTGATCTCTGACCCAGCGGGGCGTTATGTCATAGCGATTTGTGAAATAGGGGGTTTCCCCTTCACGATTGCGAGTGTATATGCTCCTAACGTGGGTCAGATTAAATTTGCGAGAACGGTGTTTGGGTTGCTAAAATGTCATATGGGAGGCAAACTGATTGTTGGCGGTGACTTTAACGAGGTCATGGAACCCCAGCTGGATTCCTCCTCCTCGGTGACTAAGAGATCGGGGGCGTTGGGAAGGCTGTGCCGGGAGTACCACCTCCACGATGTCTGGAGGTACCACCATGCGGAGGAGAGGGATTATTCCTTCTTCTCGCATGTGCATAAAGCCTACTCCAGTTAGACTATTTTTTGGTCAATGATGTGGCATTGGAGAATTGTATATCATCGGGGATGGGAGTGATCACGTGGTCAGACCATGCCCCGATCTCCCTGGAGGTCAGACTTGAAGTGGCTGGTGGTACTACTCGGCGCTGGAGACTAAATGCGGGTCTCCTGATAGAAAATGAAGTCACCGAGGATGTGGAAAAACATCTTCGGGACTATTTTCTCATAAACGACAACGGAGGGGGTCGGGGACGATGTGCTGTGGTACGTGCACAAGGCGGTCCTCCGTGGCCTCCTCCTTCAGAAAGCATCACAGCTAAAGAGGAGGAGAGAGAGGCTGCTAAAAGAATGGACGGCAGATATTCTGTGCTTGGAAGCGGCAAATAAATCCTCCCCTTCGACTCAACTCGTCCCAAATACTCGCCACACGTAACAAATTGAGAACCTTCTCCTCCGACAGCATGAAGTGGGGTTGCGTAGACTTAAAACCAATTATTATGAGGCGGGGGATAGGGCGGGGAAAATCTTAGCATCTAGACTTAAAAAAAAAGAGCGGCAAGGACGATGATCACAGGGATGAGGGGAGAGGGTGGGGAGCTAGTGAGAGAGCCAACTAAAATTCGTGGAGGTCTTTGCTGCCTATTATGACAAATTATACAATTTGAAAAACGATGTAGACACTCCGCAACCCACGTCGGCTGCCATTGCAGATTTTTTAAAGGCACTTGACCTCCCGGTTGTCCCTTCAGATGTGCTGGAGGATTTGAATCGCCCATTCTCCCTCCTTGAGGTGGCGTCGGTGATAAAAGGCCTGAAAATCAACTCAGCCCCGGGCCCAGACGGATTTGCTGGCGAGTATTTCAAAACTTTTAGTGAGGTTCTAGCCCCGTATCTCCTTAGGCTGTATAACCACTGGCAAGCGGTAGGTTCCATCCCGGAATCAGCCCTAGAGGCCACAATAACCACCATTCCTAAGCCTGGGAAGTCACAAGACCGACCTGAAAATTACCGCCCGATATCCCTTTTGAATGTAGATCTATTCCAAAGATCTATTCCAAACTACTGGGGAACCGATTGACTGGGGTGATCCCCCTTTTGGTGGACCCTGATCAAATGGGCTTCGTGCAGGGAAGGCAGGCGCGGGATGGAACTAGAAGGATGCTGAATTTGATAGAGGTAGGGGAGAGGAGGGGGTGCCCCAGTGTATTCTTTCTTCTAGACGCAGAAAAAGCATTTGACAGGGTACACTGGGGATACCTCCGGGAGGTCCTCTCCACCTTCAGACTTTCAGGCCCTATCGTGTCAGCAATCCTGAGCCTTTACTCTCACCCATGTGCGAGAGTATTTTCTGCAGGCTATTTATCCAGGTCTTTTTTTATCTCAAATGGCACCCGGCAGGGATGCCCACTTTCCCCACTGGTGTTTGGAACCTCTGGCAGCGTTGCCGAGGGGGAACCCTGGTATTGCTGGGATCACAGTTGGGGGAAAAAAAAACATGTAGTGGGCCTCTATGCTGATGACGTCATTATTGCCACCTCAGATCCACTCTCCTCCCTCCCTGGAATACTGGACGCGCTGAACCTTTTTGCACGAATCACATACTATAAACTAAATGCTGCCAAATCCATGATCTTCCCCATTGGAGTTTCAAAGCGGGACTCGGAGCGTCTGCCCAGGTCTATCCTTTTAGGTGGTGTCCTAAAGACATCCAATACTTGGGGATATTTCTTTGCCCCTCAGCAGAGATGGCGACGCAGAATATCACACGTCTTATGACTGATTTGGGGGAGGCGCTCGGAGGATTTCCAAAGTCCTCTTTGTCCTGGATGGCAAGGGTGCAGACAGTGCGGATGATGTGGCTCCCGAAAATTCTCTACTTATTTAGATGCCTACCTATTTTATTCCCGCCAAGATTGCTTTCGCGCTTGCAAGCCATGATAAACAGATGTGTCTGGGCTGACAAATCAGCTAGAGTCCGAAAGTCTGTAATGCATCTACGTCTGACTAGAGGGGGGATGCAAGAAATGATGGGAGTACTGGTGTGTCACGGTCCGCGCTGCTGTGGTATGGATAAACTCACCAAAGAGCCAAATGTATTTTCATCCTTTATTCCTCCTCTTTCCTACGCGTTTCACCGCCACACCCGGCGCCTTCCTCAGGGACATTACAATCATAGTTACAGAGGGGGTTTTTTATAACTATGATTGTAATGTCCCTGAGGAAGGCGCCGGGTGTGGCGCTGAAACGCGTAGGAGAGAGGAGGAATAAAGGATGAAAATACATTTGGCTCTTTGGTGAGTTTATCCATACCACAGCAGCGCGGACCGTGACACACCAGTACTCCCATCATTTCTTGGATTCAAACCACTATCCAGTGGTCGGTCGAGGTCCTGCAGCAGCTGGAACATAGATTCCAAAAACGCCTTCAAACCAGTTGTGGGGATCACAACTGGACCAGGTGAGCATCTTCACAGCACCACCATCACACATAAGTGTCACTAGTGATAGGGCACTATTGCGCCTTTTGTCCCCCTCCCCATTTTCTTTTTAGAGGGGGGGATGGGAGTTCTGGAGATAGTGGCATATCATAAGGCAATTATACTAGAGGCGGCTAGATTGTGGTGGAGGGATGACACTCCTCGGGGTTGGCTACAAATTGAAGGGACCGAGGCCAGAGGGGGTCCGCTTCGGGCCCTCTTAGCCGCGGAGTCCCTGGGCACGGTGCGAAAGGATGGACTGCTGGGAACGGCTCAGGCGTTGTTATCCATCTGGGGGAGTTATGCGACGGGGTGGGCTAAACTGCCGCCCGAGGAGATTCCTCTGGAGGCGTTGCAGTGGCTCATTCCCTCGTTGAATCTCTCAGGGTGGAGAGAAGGTGGTCCTGAGAGGCTGAGTGTCATCTTGGCCCATGGCCGAGTGCTGACACTAGAAGAATTTACCATTAAGTATCCTGCCCTGGCTGGTTCCTTCGTGCAGTTCCATCAAATTTCGCACTGCCTCCGATCAAATTCTTGTCATCATGACTTGGGCTCCCCGGGGGACCCCTCCGCACTTCGTCGGCGCTTACTGTCCAGCTCGGAGATTCCAAGAAATCTGTCTCAGCTGTATAATGACATACAAGAGAGGGAAATGCCTGCCAAGCTGTTATATATGGAAAAATGGGAGAAGGAATTGGGCTTCAGTGCGGGTGTAGAGGGATGGGAGGATGCATCACATTGCATAGTGGCTGCATCAAGATGCATTACTCATCTGGAGCTACTAAAAAAAATCCACTTGAGATGGTATTTCTCCCCCTCAAAACTGGCAAAATTTGGTAGAGGTACAACTCCCTTGTGTTGGAGACAGTGCGGGGAGACAGGAGACCTGGCCCACATGTGGTGGAAATGCCCCAAGCTGTCCCCATTCTGGCACGTGGTGTCGGGACTGCTTGTGTCTATTACGGGCATAGATATCCCCCTTTCGCCGCAGTTGGTGGTCCTCCACGTGGGGGTCATGCCTAACCCTCCAGTTGTGATACATCTCATGACGTATGTTCTCACGGCGGCTAGAACCTGTGTGGCTGCTAAGTGGAAAAGTTCCACCCCCCCTTCGATGGGAGATCTGACGGATAAACTTAATACAATTTTTTGTCACGAATATTACTTGGCCATGGACAGAGGAGCGAGAAGATATGTAGCGGAAGCATGGGACCTATGGGCTAAACACCCTCTGGCAATGCAAATACCACATTAATCACTTTTGGGACTTGAAAGTTGCCCTCCGGCTGTCCGTCCCGTGTACGATTGTCCCCACAGTTCTCGGGCCTAGACCCCTGTTCCTGTTCGTCCTCTTATGCCGATTCCCCCCCTCCATCTGGTCCACATATTGCCCCCTATCCCAGGGGCATCAACCCTTAACCTTTTCATCTTAGTCCCACCCTCCCTCTTTACTCTAATTATCTCTATCTTTTACCTCTACTACTCGTCATTGATCTGACTCTGATAAGGTGGGCTGCATACATTCAGGCAAATGCCATCACTAATGAATCACTACTATAAGCAGTGTCTACCATGCTTGCTATAAGGTAATGGCGAAGAGTCAGGAAACTCCCAAAAAAGATTTGTACAGCAATATTAGCGGAACTTTGTTTGAATATTTAATCATTTGAATACTAATGCTTGTTCCCTAGGTGGCTCCATTTCTACGCAACAAGTAATGACATATAATTCCCTGGCATTATAATTACACTTTAACACAGGATACTGGGCAGATTTGGAGCCACTAATATTGAATATTGAATAGTGAATGTTGAAGATTGTCTAGAGACAAAGTTGCTGGTAATTTAACGCATACTTAATTGTCAAGATTGTTTCCCAAACTTATTTGAGATACATGCTGACCACCATTGTACTGTCTTACCCTTTGTCTTTATATTTGTTTGTTGGAAATTGCTGTGAATTTATAATAAAAAACAAATTGATGAAAAAAAAAAACATCACCTAATATATGTTATCCAAATTGCTCTTCTATATAGACAACCTTGATAAATGTTGGTACCATTAGGCCAAGTGCACATTCAGTGTTTGAGGTTTTTATACCTCAGTATTTGTTCCACTTCTGATTTTGGCTACAATCAGAGAAAAAAGTATAATAGAAACGCGTCACCACTCCTACAGTTTTTACCCACTCCTGGTTTTGGCTAGAAATACTGAGGTAAAGAGCTTAACAAATACTCAAGTGTTAATGTGGACTAAGATTACGGTTCCACATTGAGTATTTGGTGAGTTTCCAGAATTTCTACAGCATTACTACAACCAAAATTATATAAAATTATGTAATTTGTGTTTTTTCTTCTCGCCACGACAGCACCCACTTGAGAGAGGGGATCCGCCCATACGGACAGGAAACCTACAGATAAAAAGGGGTGGTCCCCTCGCCTCCTCAGTTTGGTTTCTTGTCCCTATGGGAACCTGCGACAAGAAGGCTTACCTGGGTCCAATCGGCCTCTGTGTCGGTCTCTTTGGGAACGGCAGGGTCTGGGACTCCAGAGGCAGCGCTGGGAAGTCCTGTCTGCAGGCTATCCCCTAGTCTGATGGTGGATGTCACGATGTCAGCATCGGGTTGGGCCGCCATGACTCATGGGAACGCAGTGCACGAGGGAACAGCTGCACTCATCCGGAGAGGGTTGCTGCCTCTGCCCCTACACTTCCAACAGCCGCAGGATGCCATAAGAAATATGTAGGGGTGTGGGCATCCGGCGCTGGTGCTGCCACTCTGTGCCTCCCGAGGGCTTTATTTTGGGCCACCACTGTTTCAGTCAGGAGGCGTGAGGTGTGGGCATTAACTGCCGGAGTCGGCCGCCCTGCGCCTCCAGCAGCCGCACTTCCGCTTTCAGGGCCGGCGCATGCACAGTGGGGGTTAGTGTTCCGAGCCCGGATGTGGTTGCTTTTCGACTTCCGGGCGGGCTGGGGAGATGTGCCCAGTGTGGAGTGGATGGAAGGCAGACTGCCAGATAAGAGATTGTCTGGCTGTGAGGTTTCTGCCGCAAGATGACCTCTTCAGGGGCTTTGGAAGTGCACCCACCTGAGGTGGATGTGCACAGTGCCAGCAGATCTAAGAGCAGCAGCGGGCACTCCAGAGAGGGCTGCTCAACTGAAAGGAGTGAACGGATTAAACCTGGTCTGTCTACATTTCATGCTGGTCCTCCGCCTCCAGAACCAGTACCATATTGATAGTGCTTCAAGTGCTGCTCTCCTATTAAGCTTATCCCCTTCTTTTCTGTGTACCCCTTTTTGGCTAAGAAAACAAAAAAACTTAAGAACAAGGAATGTGCTTTATGCTCGCAGCCCCTTCCTGATACTCATGTTAAGCTGACTGTGTCAGCTATGTATAAATCAGACACTTCAGGAGGAGTCCTCAGTTAAAGCCTCAGATGTCCATGCTATGATTAGAGAGGAAGTCCATTCCTTGATGGATGTGGTTTGTCCTAAGAAACAAAACCATGTCTAAAAAAGCCATTGCCCCATGTGCCTCTTCCTCAGAGGGCAACCAGGCTAGGTCTCATAGCCCCATAATAATTATATAAATATCATCATCCATCATCATCATGTGCCGGACTCTAAGGAGTTAAGATCCACTCAAGATATGTTTGCAGGACTCTGAGAAAGAGAGGTGTTAATTTCCAGTGATTACGGCCATTAAAAATCTGGTTCGTAGGGAACGGGCTAAACAAGAAAGACGTGGTTCCCTGCCTTCCTCATCCAAGGGTAGATAACCCTTCGACGATGAGGATTCAACAACCTGGTCTAAGGTTCCGAAGGTTGACGCTGCTGTAGCCTCCACTTCTAAGCGTTGTGCTCTGTCTGTTGAGGACTCGGGCCTGCTGTCAGTCTATTCAAATCGGAAGGCTGAGATGTTGCTTAAACGCTCCTGGAAGTCCTGCACAGCAGCCTTTAAACCGGCCATTTCTGCCACTTGTACAGCAAGATCCATGTTGATCTGGGTGGATCAACTAGAAGATCAAATTAAGACAACAACTTTTCCCTGGAAACCCCTATCATCTATCCTGTTATTTCAAGGTGGCTCAGCATACCTGGCAGATGCCTCGGCAGACTCCTTGCGACTGTCGGCCACATCAGCGGGCCTTACCAATTCTGCTCGTCGTGCCCTTTGGCTTAAGGGGTGGAAGGGTGACGCTCAATCAAAATCTAAATTGTGCACATTGCCTTTTCAAGGTAAGTACCTGTTCAGCAAGGTACTGGATAAAATTCTGACCAAAGCGGCCGAAAGAAAGAAGAAGAGGTTCCCCAATGTGTCTGTTCCGTCCTACAGGAGGGCCTTCTAGAGGCGTCAGTTTGGCCAGAGAAAGTCATACCGAGACCGTGACCGGTGGGAGTCCAAAAAGGCCAAACAAAAAGGTGCCATGTTTGGAGGCACCTCCTCAAAGAGTGGTAAAAAATTCCGCTAGCCCTAATCTCCCAGTGGGTGGCAGGTTAACGTTATGTCCTTGTAGAGGTTCCAGTAGACCAGGAAAGAAGGGGGTTTCATTCTCCTTTGTTTCTGGTCTCTAAACCACATGGTTCTTATAGAACGATCATTAATAGGAAAAGATCAAATTCTTTTTTTTCATTCCCGTACTTTCAAAATGGAATCTATAAGATCTACAATTAAACTTTTATTTCCTTCATGGCGGTCTTAGACCTAAAGGGCGCTTACTACCATCTGGCTATACACGCCAACCACCAACGGTATCTAAGAGTGGCAGTCATCTTAGACAGAAGTACTCGTTATTTCCAGTTCACAGCAATGCCATTTGGCCTCACGATGGCTCTCGTGTCTTCACCAAGCTGATCTCGGAAGTGATGGCCTATTTACTTCAGGAAGACACTCATTGTGCCATACTTAGATGATTTTTTAATCATTGGTAGCTCTTCCACACAATGTCTGAGACAGGCGAGTCCTGCAATCTCGTCCTTGCCGTCTCTGAGCTGGATCATCAACCTGGAGAAGTCCAGACTGGTCCTGCTGACTCGACAGATGTTTCTGGGTCTTCACCTAGATTCCGCAAATCAGCTGTGTCTTCTCCCAGAAGAGAAAAAGTTGAATGTCGTGGCTGTACACCACAGTCACATGTCCTTAAGAGATGCTATTTCCCTATTGGGGTCCCTTTCATATTGTATCCCAGCTGTTCAGTGGGTGCAATTTCATACTCGATGGTTGCAACAAGAGGATTTACATGCGGAAGACTTATTGCAGGGTCGACTTAATGGATGCCTGACCTTATCCCCTAATGTAGATAAGTCCCTGTCCTGGTGGTTGAACCTAGATAATCTTTCTAAAGGGGTCCCATGGGTGATTAAGCATTCCCGGGTAATAGTGACAGATGCTAGTCCTGTGGGGTGGGGTGCCCACCTGGGTGACCATTTAGCCCAGGGCCAATGGTCCTTGGTGGATGCAACAGATTCCTCAAACCTACGTGAATTGAAGGCCATCAAACATGCTTTACATCACTTTCTCCCACAGCTGCAAGGAGCTCACATCAGAGTTTTGTCGGACAACACCACATCAGTCGCCTACATCAACAGACAAGGCGGAACTCAATCAAGGACTCCAATATCTACTGCGGTGGAAATACTTGAAGTGACCGAAACCCACCTTTTGTCCCTCTCAGCCCTCCACATCAGAGGGGTAGACAATACCAGAGCGGACTTTGAGTCACCATACTCTATATCAAGGCGAGTGGGTCCTCTGTCACCGGACCTTCCGCAAGATAGTGGCCTTGTGGAGGCTTCCAGAGATCGATCTATTTGCTACCAGAGCCAACAGGCAGGTCAAGAGATTTGCCTCCCTGAATGTGTCGGACCATCCAGAGTTTGTGGACTCTGTCCAGTACCCTTGGGCTTTCCATCTCGGTAAAGGCCGGGTTACACGCAGCGACATCGCTACCGATGTTGCTGCAACGTCACAGGTTTTGTGGCGTTGTAGCGACCTCACCAGCGACATCGCTGCATGTGACATGCCTCAACGCTGATCATTACGGAATGGTTGGGACCATTTTTCAGTCTTTGGTCTGCTGCTGTCACGCATGCATCAACACGTGTCACAGGGGCAACAACCAGCAACACCCAGTGTGCGCTTGACACCCTGACCGATCCCAACGACCATCGGGTGATCACTGGGTGATCGCTGGTGAGATCTGCCCGTCTGGCATCTCACCAGCGATCACATATCAATGTTTCAGCAATCCTGGTCCAATCATTGATCGGGTCGCTGGAATATCGGTATGTGTAACCCTGCCTTTATGCATTCCCTCCGATGAACCCGCTTCCAGTAGTGATCAGGAAGATCAGGAAGAGAACGAGAGTAATCCTCATCGCACCCTTTTGGCCCAAGAGACCTTGGTTTTCATGGTTTAGAGCTATGTCTATATCAGACCACTGGATTCTTCCATCACCCACGGGTGAGGGGTCTCCACTTGACGGCATGGAACTTGAAAAGGCAATTATTAAAATTGAGAGGCTTTTCAGATAACCTTGTCAACACCCTCCTTCAGAGTAGGAAAGGTTCTACGACCAGAATATATAGCAGTGTCTGGAGAAATTTCCTGGAATTTCATACGGCCCCCTTTTCTAATGAGGTGCCCTCTCCCGGCTATCCTGGAGTTTCTTCAGAAGGACCGAGATTTGGGGCTTTCAGTTAACACCCTGAAGGTTCACATATCAGCTTTAGGGGCATTATATGGCTATAACATTGCAGGGAAGAGATGGGTCTCAAGGTTCCTCACAGCATGTAAACGTAGCAACCCTGACCACATTGCTCGGTTGCCCCCCTGGGATTTAAATCTAGTCCTTGATGCCTTGACAGGTCCCCATTTGAACTTCTAGAATCAGCCTCTCTCAAGAATCAATCCTTACAAACAGCTCTGCTAGTGGCACTAACTTCTGCCAGAAGAGTTAAGGCCCAGTTACACACACAGATAATTGTGCAGAGATTGTTCGCAGATCTCTGGTTGCAGTGAAATCATGGACACATTGTTACATTTTGTGGCCGTGTACAAATGGAACAAAATGTAACAATGTGTCCATGATTTCACTGCAACCAGAGATCTGGGAACAATCTCTGCACAATTATCTGTGTGTGTAACTGGGCCTTTAGTGATATTCAGGCTTTGTCTATTGATCCTCCTTTTCTATCCATCTTTCCAGATAGAATAGTCCTGAAACCTGAAACCTCCCTAAAGTAGCTACCAGGTTTCATAGAAGTCAGGAAATCTTCCTTCCTTTTTTTCTGCTCCTTCTGTGGCGCCCCGCAACAAGTGCGTCACAGGAGGGTACTGCACCCCTGACTGAAGGTGCAGTATTCTCCGTCTCAGTGATGAACAGGTTAATCCCTAGGCTCCATGTACCACATGCAACATCTAGAGGCAGAGGACCAATTAGATACCCGTTTCCCGGGCAACCGCTCCTGGTGGGAGGAGTTAGATGCATAGCAGTGGGGAAAGCGCAGAAAGAGTTAGAAAGTGGGAGAGACAAGAACAAAAACAAAGTCGTGACAGAACAGCTAACAGGGAGGGCACCTAGAGTCGGTGACCCAGAAGTGAAGGGGGCCAAGAGAACCAGTAATGGCCTAAGAGACGGCCCGAGCCCAGTCCAACCCGGAGTATCGGCTCCGAGGTAGTGCAGATGATCTATCGCTGTGCTACAGAACGGGAGTGATTGAGGGCTTCATAGGAGCGCAATTCACGAACTTCCATCACCGCCACTGTACCGGGAGGGGTACCCACCATTGAGGTTTAGGGACCCATCGGGAGTCGCCAGGCCAACGGCTCGGGTGCCCAATAGAACTTCCTCTGTATCCCGACCAGGTATGTGAGAAGCCGCGAAGAGTAACAGGGACAGTCAGATTAAGAGCGACATTGTGGAGCCTTGGAGGGACACTGTTCATCACAGGGACCACCCGGTCCGTTACCTGAAAGTGGAAACCGTTATACCAGTGTACTGTGTGAGAACTAAGTAAAGACCCGTGCAGAGGAGCATCGTGTCCGAGCCTTATTTCAGAACTGTTACTAATTGATTTACCTACAGAATCAACTGAGCCGCCGTATTCATTCATTGCAGCTCTCGACCCTGGGGACTCCTGCTCATCATGTAGGGAGCGGATCCATCTAGCTGCAGCCCATCCCCCGGAGGTCCAGAGCAGCGCCGGTGCCATCACCGGACCCCTACAGGTGGCGTCACGACACAGTAACTTTATTCCTATATAATCTCATTTAACCCTTCATTGACCACCTGGTCTCCACAGCCTCAGGCACAGAACCGTGACCACAGCCAGCGCCTGAGACCTGAGAACCCGGCTTACGGTGAGTCACTTCCACTCCTCAGGAATAAAAATTTCACACTTTAGACGTTAGGAGATTAGTCTTAAGCCCCCATCACACAGGGAGATCGCTGTTACGTCACAGGTTTTGTGACGCAACAGCGACCTCGCCAGCGATCTCGCTGTTTGACACGTAGCAGTGACCGGGCCCCTACTGTGACATCGCCGATCGTGTCAGAATGGCCTGGACCATTTTTTGATCGTCGGGTCCCGCTGGGCAGCATGCATCGGTGTATTTGACGCCTTAACAACGACCTCTTTGGCGACTCAGAACTCAGCCATGTAGGTCTGAGTTGTCAGACTAGCTGCTGTGTGACAGGGTCCCAACGACCGCCAAGGTTGTTATACAGGTCACTGTATCGTTGTTGAGTAGATCTGACTGTCTCACCAGCTACAACGTAGCGATGGGACACTAACACTACATAGATAGAACCTTCTCTTGGAGGAAGAGTAGGGCTCTGTTTGTGTCCTTTCAGGGTCACAGGAAGTGATCTGAAGTTGCAAAAAGCACCTTGTCTAGATGGATCAAAGATGCCATATGTCTGGCCTACTCGGTGACAGGACAAAGTCCCCCAGAAGGCGTGAGGGCCCATTCAGCGTGGGCCATGGCTTCCTCCTGGTCCGAAAGAGCAAGACATCTCAATCGACTTGATATGTAAGGCAGCAACATGGCCTTCTCCATCTACCTTTTACAACCATTATTGACTAGACTTGTCTTCTGACTCCAAGACAAAAATATAGGGAAACATCTTGGACTCACATAGTTAGCAACTCAATATTACATTTTAAACCTGAGAGCTGAGTTATATAGCTGTAATCCCAGTATCAAAAAATAGAAGGATCCACCAAATTGCAAGTGCACAAATTTATTATATTAGCAGTGAATCAGTAAAATACTGGGGAAATTCACATAAAACCAAGGAAAGTTACAAAGGGGGTGAACCGGTCAAAGACCACCACAGAAAGGTACAATTATAGGTAGTGAACAGGCAGTGGCGTAGCTAGCCTGCTCTGGGCCCGGGGGCGAGATCTGCACCCAGGGCCCCCATGTGAAGAGCGGGGGGGGGGGGGGGGGTGCTGTCAGAGAATTCTCGTGCCACCCTAAGTGGCGTAGCAAGTGTTTGTGGCGCCCTGGGCGGTGGAAAAATTTGCCGCAGCTGCCGCCCCTAAGAATTGGGCCAAATGGCCACTCTCCTCCTGAACTCTCCATCCTTCTGCACTCCCCATGCTCTATCCTCCAGCACCCTCCATCCTCCTACGCTCTCCATCCTCCGTCCTCCTGCGCTCTCCATCCTCCGTCCTCCTGCGCTCTCCATCCTCCGTCCCCTGCAATCCATCCTCCGTCCCCCTGCAGATCCCATCCTCCGTCCCCCTGCAGATCCCATCCTCCGTCCCCTGCAGATCCCATCCTCCGTCCCCCTGCAGATCCCATCCTCCGTCCCCTGCAGATCCCATCCTCGTCCCCTGCAGATCCCATCCTCCGTCCCCCTGCAGATCCCATCCTCCGTCCCCCTGCAGATCCCATCCTCCGTCCCCCTGCAGATCCCATCCTCCGTCCCCCTGCAGATCCCATCCTCCGTCCCCCTGCAGATCCCATCCTCCTCTCCCCTGCAGATCCCATCCTCCGTCCCCCTGCAGATCCCATCCTCCGTCCCCCTGCAGATCCCATCCTCCGTCCCCCTGCAGATCCCATCCTCCGTCCCCCTGCAGATCCCATCCTCCGTCCCCCTGCAGATCCCATCCTCCGTCCCCCTGCAGATCCCATCCTCCGTCCCCCTGCAGATCCCATCCTCCGTCCCCCTGCAGATCCCATCCTCCGTCCCCCTGCAGATCCCATCCTCTGTCCCCCTGCAGATCCCATCCTCTGTCCCCCTGCAGATCCCATCCTCTGTCCCCCTGCAGATCCCATCCTCTGTCCCCCTGCAGATCCCATCCTCTGTCCCCCTGCAGATCCCATCCTCTGTCCCCCTGCAGATCCCATCCTCTGTCCCCCTGCAGATCCCATCCTCTGTCCCCCTGCAGATCCCATCCTCTGTCCCCCTGCAGATCCCATCCTCTGTCCCCCTGCAGATCCCATCCTCTGTCCCCCTGCAGATCCCATCCTCCAGCCTCCCTGTATCCTTCATCACCCTTGCACAGCCTGACACCCTCAGCACCCCTATCTCACACACCTCTTTGGGGGGCGTTGCAGACTTACTGCGGCTGCCGTGTGCGTCTGCTGTAAGGAGGAGGTGAGGAGGGGCGGGCAGACTGCAAGACAGGAAGTCCCGTCTGCGTCCTCCCTCCTCTCCGGCCGGCACGGCAGCCGGCTGGCAGCACGGGGCACGGTGGCCCCCCAGGGGGCGGACAATGGGCCCCTGATGTCGGGGGGGCCCGGGGCGCTCGCCCCCCCTGCCCCCCCGCTAGCTACGCTACTGTGAACAGGTCAAAAGCATACAACATGGTACAAAATCAATATATGTATAAATATCATAAAAACCAAGTTGTCAGCCTAGTATCAAGCCCACAACTCACCCATACTGTGGGGTTATGACACGTGTTCAGGGTCATTTATGATATTTATACATATATTGATTTTGTACCATGTTGTATGCTTTTGACCTGGTCACTGCCTATAATTGTACCTTTCTGTGGTGGTCTTTGACCGGTTCACCCCCTTTGTAACTTCCCTTGGTTTTATGTGAATTTCCCCAGTATTTTACTGATTCACTGCTAATATAATAAATTTGTGCACTTGCAATTTGGTGGATCCTTCTATTTTTTGATACTGGGATTACAGCTATATAACTCAGCTCTCAGGTTTAAAAAAAAATAAAAATAAAAAAATTGTCTTCTGACTCTGACTTGGTTTTTGCAAGATCTGTCCTCAATACGGTGATCCCGCCTAGGTCTTAAGGCCACGTTACCCACACAGATATCTGTTCAGATATTGGTCTCAGATCTCTGGTTGCAGTGAAATCATGGACACATTGTTCCATTTGTACACGGCCACAAAATGGAACAATGTGTCCATGGCTATGTTCACACACAATTTGCGTTTTTTTTTAGCACTCCTAAAAGCACTTGCGTTTTTTTAAGAGTGCCAAAAAATGTCCCTTGTGTGTCTGAAAGGATTTGCCACGTTTTTGGACTTAGTCATTTTTTCACCAAAAACGCAGGCAAAAACGCAAGCGTTAACGCAGGGTGCATAAATGTGCCTTTTAAAAACGCATGTGTTTCCCATAGGGCCCCCCATGTTAAAAAAACGCATGTGCGTTTTTTCAAAAACGCATGCGTTTTTTTTTTAACATGGGCCCCTATGGGAAACGCATGCGTTTTTGAATGGCACTAAAAGGTACTAATGTACCATGCGTTTTTGCATGCGTTTCCCATAGGGCCCCATGTTAAAAAAACGCATGCGTTTTTGGAAAAACGCACATGCGTTTTTTTTACAGCACCCAAAAACACTGCATGCAGCGTTTTTTGGACTAGGGGTAAAAAACGCAAATGGAGCTGAAAAACGCAGCTACACTCAAATGTACCCTGCGTTAACGCACCTGCGTTTTTTTTAACAGCCCAAAAACGCAGAGATGGTCAAAAAAACGCATGTGTGTGAACATGGCCCATGATTTCACTGCAACCAGAGATCTGTGACCAATATCTGAACAGATATGTGTGTGGGTAACGTGGCCTTCAGTCTCTGAAAATCTCTCAAGTAAGTGATGTTGTGGCGAGAAGACAAGACAAGATTACTTACCGGTAATCGTGTTTTATGGAGTCCATAACAGCACCCACTCACTTCCCTCCCTCTCTTGCACGTATTCTGGTGTGCTTGCTTGTTTCAATTAGTGGTGGTTGTATTATGTATAAGGTTACTGGGTTATGGATATACTAATTACTGTTATGACAATTCTCTTACCTATGCGGTTCCTCTCATGCTATGTAAAACAAACTGAGGAGTCGAGGGGGACTGCCTCTTTATCTGTAGGTTTCCTGTCCCTATGGGTGGATACACTCTCTCAAGTGGGTGCTGTTGTGGACTCCATAAGACCAGTTTTACACATCCGTGCCTCAGGCACGTGTGCGGTCCGGGCGGACACATGTTGGAGGCACGGACATACCGGGACACACGATCCCCTATGGACCCATGCACACGTCTGTGTTTCCGCACAGACTGTGTCACCGTGGGGAGCACATGCATGTCCGTGTTCTCCACACGGCGACTTGTCTGTTTTTCTGCGGAGCCACAGACCGCTTTTTTTGTCCAAAAGTCCTGCACATGGATGTTCACACTGTGACATCTGTGTGCACGGACCTCGGTCAAAATCACAAAGCCTGAAAATAAAGAATTTTGTACTCACCTCGCTCCAGCGGTGTCTGCTCCTCACTTGCAGCGCCGCTCATTAGGGTTCATGAATATTCACTTCACTGGGCCCAAGAGCAGACCGGAAGAGAGGAGCAGCGGTGCTGGAGGAAGGTAAGTATGCGGGTGCCAGGCTGTCCGTGTGCTATCCACAGCCCCACGGATAGCACACGGACTGCACACATTGTGTCACACGTCCGTGACACGTATGTGCATGCCCCGCCCCCAAACAGCCTTGTTTCACACGCCCGTGGTGACACAGATGTGTGAAATCGGCCTAAAACACCATTACAAAGTAAGTAATCTTGTCTTTCTTCGTTGTTTTTTTTTTACATGCATTTTTTTCTCTATGTATTTTGTCTTGTTTAGTATCATGGATTAAAGAAAACTGCTCCATGTTTGATACTACCTGGAATTTGGCTTTGACAAAACTTTATTGATACAGTCGTGTGTGGATTACATGCGGTTTAGTGCTTTTCTGCAGTGGAGAGTGGAGACGCACTGAAAAACACACACACAATTTATTGTAAAGACATACTGGTTTAGATTGTGAGCTCCAAGAGAGACAGCATTACTCATGTATGTAAAGTGCTATGGAATGAATAGCGCTATATAAATGAATAAATATTATATATTATGATACAAGATTTATTTACCTGTTGATTTTCCACATCTAATGCAAGTCTTTGGGGAAAATCTACACATAGAGCTCATTGAACATGCAAGACAAATTGACATGATGCTGATTTGTAACACATAAGCAGGTCAGTTTACACGGAGTAAAAACAAAGCACTGTGGGCAGGAGAGATCTATACATTCCATCCACTTTTGCTGCAACTATAAAGACGCAGCATTTTTGATGCAGCAAAAATACACAACATCAAAAACTCATCGTGAGCACAGAGCCTAAAGCTGCATGGACACGATCAGTGTTACTGCATTTTGCATGTAATGTGTTTGTCCAGAACGCTGCATTATGCAGTAAAAGCACAGTGGATCGCATTTACAGAAATCTCATGCCCATTGTGCTTCTTTCCTCCACCGCATTAACTGACATTTGGAGCAGCTTTCCTTGCCGCCACATGTTAATTTAGAGCTGCAGAGTCGGGAGTGATCTCGGCGGGTGAATGCAGGAAAAAGCCGCCGTGCCGAATGCAGATCATGGGTACAGGGCAACTGTGTTCACCTTCGGAGAGCGCTGGCTTTTGTAGGAGAAGAAATAATGGGAGTGCTGGTGTGTCACGGTCCGCGCTGCTGTGGTATGGATAAACTCACCAAAGAGCCAAAAGTACTTTCATCCTTTATTCCTCCTCTCTCCTACGCGTTTCAGCGCCACACCCGGCGCCTTCCCTGAGGAAGGCGCCGGGTGTGGCGCTGAAACGCGTAGGAGAGAGGAGGAATAAAGGATGAAAGTACTTTTGGCTCTTTGGTGAGTTTATCCATACCACAGCAGCGCGGACCGTGACACACCAGCACTCCCATTATTTCTTGGATTCACACCACTATCCAGTGGTCGGTGAAGGTCCTGCAGCAGCTGGAACACAGATTCCAAAAACACCTTCAAACCAGTTGTGGGGCTCACAACTGGACCAGGTGAGCAGCTTCACAGCACCACCTTCACAAATAAGTGTCACTAGTAATAGGGCACTATTGCGCCTCTTGTCCCCCTCCCTATTTTCTTTTTACAGGCTTTTGTAGGAGAGGAGACACTGTGTCCAGGACACAGAGTCTCCTGATTGCACATAATTAGACAGGTTTCACACAGCTGTGTTTTGTGGTCTGTACTCAGAATGCATTGCACAGTCAAACTGCAGGTCTTGGCAGCTGGATATGGCTGTGACGTTTGAGTGTGGAGACCCTTAGTGTTCTGCGTTGGCCTTAGGGCCGCTTCACACTGTGGCGTGATCCGGTCCGGTTTTGTCCGGGATGACCCAGACAGCCGCGGACCGGATCTGCACACAGGACTGGGGGGCTAGTATGCCCTCTGGTCCGGTGTGCAGCGCACGCAGCTGCAGCCGCTGACATTTCAGGACCGCCGCGCCCGCGGTCCTGACTTATCAGCAGTTCCCCTGCGTGCGCTGCGCA
Source organism: Allobates femoralis (assembly GCA_033576535.1). Classification (NCBI taxonomy): domain Eukaryota; kingdom Metazoa; phylum Chordata; class Amphibia; order Anura; family Aromobatidae; genus Allobates; species Allobates femoralis. Next base: position 123,284,314 of record JARQOC010000003.1, read on the forward strand.
CCGGACCAGAGGGCATAATAGCCCCCCAATCCTGTGTGCAGATCTGGTCCGCGGCTGTCTGGGTCATCCCGGACAGAACCGGACCGGATCACGCCGCAGTGTGATGTGGCCCTTAGACAGCATTCACATGTTTAAAGAGAAAAAATAAAAAATGTAATTCTGCCACAAAAGAAAAAAATGTAATTTGTGAACACAGCTCAATGATCTAGTTATTAAGCAAATATTACTTGCTGTTTCTGGTTCATTGTCTGAACTCTGTCCATTGTGAGGCCCCGAGACTGTATGGTTTGGTTAAGTTGTGTGGTCATTGAGCATCACAGCAGACTTTTGGGGACACACAGTGTGGCATCACCCTTCAGCTATGTGCCCACTCTGCTTTTCTGCTGCGTCTTTTGGCCTCTTTACACGCTCCAACGTCGGTCCGATATTGGATCCAACGCCGCGGGAGCGCACTTTTTCTGCCCAGATTTCCAAGATCGCATCGTAGATTTACACAGCGCGATATCGGCATACAACGTCTCTACGATGTCTACGCCCCCTTGTACGGCCGACCCAGGAACGACCGTGTAACATGGGAGAGAATAGGGGACGTTGTACTGCACATCGTAGTTGGGCGTTTACACAATCCGATCCGGCTCCAACCTCCATCCAATATCGGGCCGTTGGAGAGCAGGCTCATTCGATCCCCGATATCGTTTTGGCATCGTATTGGACATTTATACCATACAACGCACGAACGATATCGGCGCCAACGCACGAACCACGTGACTTTTGGTCGGAGTTGGACGCCGATATCGCGACGTGTAAACCCACCATGGGGTGATCCGTTTTGGGACATTTCTGTAGCAAAAACGTATCACAAAGCATTTTCATTAAAGTCTATATAAATTTAAAGATTCTGTGCTCACATATGCATTTTTTGGGTGGTCCGTATTTGCTGCAGAAGTCACCTGCGCACAAAAATGAGCATGTCAATTACTGGTCTGTTTTTGTGCTACATTTTCCTCATTGATTGCCATTCTAATCCCATAGAAAACACAGCACTAAAACGCACCAAAAACGCAATACATTTTTGGTGCATTTTTCTAACGACAGCTGAGTTTGTGCAGTTGAAAACGCCACATAAAAATACGCCCAGTGGGCACATAGCCTTACAAAAAAAAATAATTAGTGAAAAGTAAAGTAACATACCTGTGAATGGGTCAAACAGCTGGTTCACCTCCAGGTCAGAGTAGGTGCTCTGACACCCAGGACACTTAAAGGAAGCCCTTATGGTGGATTCTTTCTCATCAGACTCAATCTTGCGACGAACATGATCCAGTTTATACTTAATCACATCTACTAGCACTTTGTAATTGATGTAATAATAGTTGTGTTTGGTGCTTTTCCCATTGGAGCCGGTTTCTACGCGCATGCGACACTTGATGAATTTATCAGCCTTCAGGGTGTTGAGGATTGTGCGGAGCTGCTTCTTCTCAAACTTGAGGAGCAGAGCAATGTCATCCTCCTTGACACAAGGATACCTGATGAGCACATCGAGGGTCAGCGAATGTTCCAACCCATAAAAGCCACGAACCATGTACTTGGCCAGTCGTTTCAGTGCAGCAGGGACCTCAGTTATGGTGTCTTGGTCTCCCATTGTGAAAGAACAGACATTAACCTCCTATAGCGACAAAATAGAGGACTCAGGATTATACCCTGGGATAATGAAGAATAGCTGTGATAGGCTTTTAATATGCATCATTAATTACCATGGGAAATGGCATCAGGCAGGACTTTTCTGATTTCACATGTGAGCAATAGAACATTAGGCAGTTTGCTGTGAATGAATTCCCTGTTGGTTCTTCTGCCAAAAGCTATCTGCAAACACCTGAACAGCACTCTGGAGTGTACTGGGCTTTTATGATTTCAGGCCTTTGCATCATTCACTAAAGTGTGTGTTGTGTCAGTGTCAGATCTGGGGTTTGGGAGTGTGGACTGATTAATGCTATGAATCAAAAGAGAGGAGGTAAATGGTGATAAAAAAACTGCATGGAGCATTGTACAAGCAGAGGTGCACAAGACAGCCTGACCACTCCCGAATATTGCCGCGTGGTCACATATAGCTCATTGTGAATGTTATTTAATTTGCATCCATAAACAGTACATGGGAGATTGAAGTTTTCCAAAACTCAATTCAAATGCTAAAGAAGAAGATGAAGTAATAGGGCAGAGACACACTTATGTGAGCTGCATGCGAGGGTTTCACATGCATCTCACGAGTCACCCGGCCAGGCCCCTGCCTCTCTGAATAGGAGTGTGGAGCTGACTGTGTTTCTATAGAGCTCCATGCTCCTGTCCATAGAGGCAGACATCAGGCGACTCATGCGAGATGCATGCAAGACACTTTCATGCATCTCGCATAGTGTTTCCACCTTTAGGCCTGTTTCACAGGAACGTGTCTCTGGCATGTGTGCTGTCCGTGCAACCACATCCAGGATGCACAGACATACGGAGACACATTATACACCACAGCCCCTTTCACACGTTCATTTTTCTGCACGGACCATGTCTCTGTGTGGAGCAGATGCATGTCCATGTGCTCAACACGGAAACATGTCCATTTTTGGCCGGCAGCACAGACCCATTCAGGTCTTACCCCCAGACCCTGCTTCTATTATAATCACCTTCACAACTGTGTGGACTTAAAGGGAACCAACCACCCCAAATAACCCCCCCCGGACTATTAATATGGTTCCCTACACCCAGCACATACATGTGCTGCAAGGTTTTTTGCGCTCAGCTATGGAAGTCAGAGCGAGTGCTCGCGACCCGGCTGTAGCTGATGACGTGTGCACGGGCATGACATCCCGTGCACCAGCCTGGGACGCTGAAAAAAGGGCTGGCCGTTACTGATGTGACGAGGACACGAGGATGACTGGCAGCAGAATCTCGGCTGTATAACCAGCTAAGTAACGCCCACCCGTCCCTCTTTTATAAACTTTCTAAAGCATTATCTTCACTTATAAGAAACAGTTTTTTTAGCAAAAAACCTTGCAGCACATGTATGTGCTGGGTGTAGGGAACCATATTAATAGTCCGGGGGGTTATTTGGGGTGGTTGGTTCCCTTTAAAAAATGTATGTTTGTTCCCTCCGTTTAATGCTGAACCACGCCCACCAATGAAAAAACACGCCTACCACCAAAGCCACTCACGCCTCACAACCTCCAGCCGTGCTTTGTACAAGTATACTGAATTTCATACTCCCCTGTCTTCAGCAATGTCCTGTTCCTCTCACTTCTGGGGCCGCTCATTAATCTCATGAAATATTCACTGCAATAAGAGCTGCAGCGGCCCCGGAAGTGAGAGGGACAGCAGCACAGGAGATAGGTAAGTATACACACAGACAGCACATGCATCACCCACCATGCATGACACCTGGCCCCCCAAAAATGGCCTCTCTCACATGTACATGTTTTTCACGAATGTGTGAAAGAGGCCTTAGAGCGTTATTGGCTTTTTAGTGCAAGCTTGAGTAAGGCAGGAACTACATGGAAACTCTTGCAAGTGAATAAAGGCCCCGTTATACAGTACGATGTCCCAGCGAACCAACCAACGATGGGGGTTGCTGGGACATAGTTAGCTGATCGCTGGTGAGCTGTCAAACAGGCAGACTCACCAGCAACCAGTGAGAACGCTGGTAACCAGGGTAAACATCGGGTAACTAAGCAGAGCGCTGCGCTTCGTTACCCAATGTTTACCAGCTCCCAGCGTGTGCTGTGCAGCGCTGAGACGTCGTTCATCGTTGGTCTCCTGCTGTCACACATGCCGATGCTGCCCGCCCAGCAGGAGACCAACGATAAAATAATGGTCCTGGCCATTCTTCCACGATCAACGAACTTGTCATTGGTACGTGTCACACGCAACGATGTCATTTCGACGTCGCTGCAACGTCACAAAACCAGTGACGTTGCAACGATATCGTGAACGATATCGTAGTGTGTGACAGGGCCTTTAGTTATGTTGTGACCCACAAGGTAACGGGGTCATGCTGTGTTGTTGTAGTGCAGTAAAGCAAACTTTGGCTACATGATCTGTGTGATGGCTAAAGTCATCATGTAGCTACAACATCAAGGATCATTCACGCCTCAGGTTCTTGTATCTGTCCTTTTTTTGCAGAAAACACTTGTATCTGTGATAGTCTTTGGGGCCAATTACATGTTTGTGGTTCTTGACTGCAAAGGATTAGATGTCTGAGGGCCACTTTACACACACCAACTTCTGAACAGATCTCTGGTTGCAGTGAAATCATGGACACATTGTTACATTTGTACACAGCCACAAAATGGAACAATGTGTCCATGATTTCACTGCAACCAGAGATCTGTTCAGAAGTTGGACACAGAAGTTGGTGTGTGTAAAGCGGCCCTGAGTGTCAGATCAAAATCAGCAATGCAAGTCTATAGGTCTGTGAAGAAAAAAAAAACAAAACAGATCAATGTTTCTTGTACTTGGAAAATACTAAACTATGACTGAGGCCAGTGCCTTAGTGTGTATAAGCTTATCCACTGACATTTAGTATCTTTACTTCTTATGTTTTTCATATTTTATAGAAAGCTACTCACAAAATTAGTCATTAGCAGCCTTTGTTACTGCGGGTGTTGTGAAACTACAACTCACAACATGTCCTTACAGCCGTCTGACATTTTCAGATTTTATACCATTATTCTCATGCTGATAAATGTACAAACAAGCAACTTTGTAAGCTACTTCTTATGACTCATTCCCCAGGTTATTGGCTAGCTCTACAAATTACAGTTGTGGCCAAAAGTATTGACACCCCTGCAATTCTGTCAGATAATACTCAGTTTCTTCCTGAAAATGATTGCAATCACAAATTCTTTGGTATTATTATCTTCATTTAATTTGTCTTCAATGAAAAAACACAAAAGAGAATGAAACAAAAAGCAAAACATTGATCATTTCACACAAAACTCCAAAAATGGGCCAGACAAAAGTATTGGCACCCTCAGCCTAATACTTGGTTGCACAACCTTTAGCCAAAATAACTGCGATCAACCGCTTCCGGTAACCATCAGTGAGTTTCTTACATTGCTCTGCTGGAATTTTAGACCATTCTTCTTTGGCAAACTGCTCCAGGTCCCTGATATTTGAAGGGTGCCTTCTCCAACTGCCATTTTTAGATCTCTCCACAGGTGTACTATGGGATTCAGGTCTGGACTCATTGCTGGCCACTTAAAGTAGTGCTTTCTCTCAAACCATTTTCTAGTGCTTTTTGAAGTGTGTTTGGGTCATTGTCCTGCTGGAAGACCCATGACCTCTGAGGAAGACCCAGCTTTTCACATGGGCCCTACATTATGCTGCAAAATTTGTTGGTAGTCTTCAGACTTCATAATGCCATGCACACGGTCAAGCAGTCCAGTGACAGAGGCAGCAAAGCAACCCCAAAACATCAGGGAATCCTCTGCCATGTTTGACTGTAGGGACCGTGTTCTTTTCTTTGAATGCCTCTTTTTTTCTCCTGTAAACTCTATGTTGATGCCTTTGCCCAAAAAGCTCTACTTTTGTCTCATCTGACCAGAGAACATTCTTCCAAAACGTTTTAGGCTTTCTCAGGTAAGTTTTGGCAAACTCCGCCTGGCTTTTTTATGTCTCGGGGTAAGAAGTGGGGTCTTCCTGGGTCTCCTACCATACAGTCCCTTTTCATTCGATGCCGACGGATAGTACGGGTTGACACTTTGTACCCTCGAACTGCAGGGCAGCTTGAACTTGTTTGGATGTTAGTCGAGGTTCTTTATCCACCATCCGCACAATCGTGCGTTGAAATCTCTCGTCAATTTTTCTTTCCTTCCACATCTAGGGAGGTTAGCCACAGTGCCATGGGCTTTAAACATCTTAATGACACTGTGCACGGTAGACACAGGAACATTCAGGTCTTTGGAGGTGGACTTGTAGCCTTGAGATTGCTCATGCTTCCTCACAATTTGGTTTCTCAAGTCCTCAGACAGTTCTTTGGTCTTCTTTCTTTTCTCCATGCTCAATGTGGTACACACAAGGACACAGGACAGAGGTTGAGTCAACTTTAATCCATGTCAACTGGCTGCAAGTGTGATTTAGTTATTACCAACACCTGTTAGGTGCCACAGGTAAGTTACAGGTGCTGTTAATTACACGAATTAGAGAAGCATCACATGATTTTTCTAACAGTGCGAATACTTTTGTCCACCCCCTTTTTTATGTTTGGTGTGGAATTAGATCCAATTTGGCTTTAAGACAATTTTTTTGTGTTTTTTCATTGAAGACAAATTAAATGAAGATAATACCAAAGAATTTGTGATTGCAATCATTTTCAGGAAGAAACTGAGTATTATCTGACAGTATTGCAGGGGTGTCAATACTTTTGGCCACAACTGTATATGTTGTGGCCAGTCTCCTAGACAAAGAGCACACTACTTATAAACTCTTAACCATAGAGCTTGTAAGCGCAGACCTAGTGCTACAGAAGCAAAGCCACCTGATATAGCAGCATCGCAAAGTGTGCGACCCTGCTGCTGCTCCAAGCAGTCAGTCAGAATCGCACAGCCTTAGGCCTCTTTCACACATCCATGCCGAAACATGTAGGAGGCACAGACATACGGAGGCACAGAATAGTCTATGTCCCCATTCAGACGTCCGTAAATCAGCTGGGACTGTGTCTCCGTGTGGAGCAGACGCGTGTCTGAGGCGCCCCCAGGCCTTGAGGTACTCAGGGCCGGGCCGGTGCTGTCTCTATGGGGATCACGGTAGATGTGACCCGGCCCCGTGGCCTGGGCTCAATCCAAAAAGGAAGGGGTTATATACAGGGGAGTTTGTCGTGACGCCACCCAGGGTATGTGGTCAGTGGGGACCACCGCTGCCGTATTCCGGCTGCGGACGGTGGTGAGGGGCAGCATAGATGGTAAGCCCTCCTCGGGTAGTGTTGATGGAGGGGTCTGGTGAAGGATTGTACGTTGTACGCTGCACTTACTTTTGCTACTGCAACTTCTCCAGCCAGTTTGTGGACACAGCAGTCGTGGCTCCTCAGGCGGGACTCTGTTGCGACGCTGGAAGGAAGCAGTCTCAGGCAAAGGTGAGTTTACCGGGTGCTTTACTTAAAGTTCTTTAGCAGCAGTTTACAAGTTACAGCTTCAGAGTCACAGTTCTTTCAGTTACAGTTCAGTTAACACTGCTCCAGGTAACTGGGTTATGCAGCTCAGGCAGCTCCTCTGCATTACTTCCCTCAAGGTCCTACAGGCCCTTTCCTTTCATTGTCTCCTCACTCATGGGTTTTGGTCTGGCTGTCGCGGGCTTTTGTGTGATGGTCCCTCCTCTCTCAGGGTCACTAGCCCTAGTTTGATGGCTGTGTTCCTAGACCGTGGTGGTAGGTAGGATGCAGGTCATGGAGTACTTGCCCCATGCCAGTGTGTCTCGTGATTAGGGTCTTAAGGTACCATCACACGCGACAATATTGCTAGGCAATTTCACTGGCAATTTGCTGGTTGCAGTGAAATCATGGACACATTGTTCATTTGTGCATGCAACAAATGTAACAATGTGTCCATGATTTCAATGCAACCAGCAAATGCCAGTGAAATTGCCTAGTAATATTGCCGCGTGTGACAGTACCTTTAGAGTATCCCCGGTCACCTCTACAGAGTCGGCTCTCTGGCTGTAGCGGCCTAGCCTCCAGTGTCCCAGGTATGGCTGTGGGATCACCAGGCTCCCTCTTTCTCACTGTGGGGTGTCTCTGATTCTGACCTCTTCCCCTTGCCTCTGGCTATGGAGCGAGCTTTCTCTCCTAGGAATATTGCCTCTAGGATTCTGCGTCCTCCAGGGAATCTCTCCTCCTGGAAATTAACTAACTACAACTTGGTGTTCTTCTTCTGTTCTCCTTCTACTGACTGCCTCTAAAGGTACCGTCACACGCGGCAATTTTGCAAGCAATTTCACTGGCAATTTGCAGGTTGCAGTGAAATCATGGATACATGGTTCCATTTCTACACGGCAACAAAACAGAACCATGTATCCATGATTTCACTGCAACCAGCAAATTGACAGTGAAATTGCTTGCAAAATTGCCGCGTGTGACGGTACCTTCACTGTGTGTTCCCGGTTTTTCTATTCTTGGTCTCTCCACGCACTTGTTCAATGCTGCTCTACGCTCCACCCACACTGCTCTTAACCCCTGATACCCCTTGCCTAACCTAGAGTCCTAGGCGTAGGGTCGGTGTGTGTATCTGTGTGGATGTTTTTCAGTCAACCGTCTCTACCTTACCTGGCTGCAGTTCACCCTGTGGCCGTCCTGGTCGCAGGGGCGCCACATGTCGGTGCGCTCCACGTGGAGACATGACTGTTTTTGGTCGGCAGCACGGACCCGATTTGTTGAAAAATGTCCTGCACATCGATGTCATCCGTGTGCACAGACCAAAGCCAAAAGTTTAAAGCTTAGAAATAAAGATTTTCATACTCACCGTTCTCCAGCTCTGCCTGTTTCTCTCACTTCCGGTGCAAGTCTTAAGGCTCATCGAATATTCACTGCACTGAGCCCAACAGCGGACCCGGAAGCAGGGGCACACCTACCATGAGGCGATTTGAGCTGTTCGCCTCAGGCGGTGTTCCTGCTACGGTAGTAGACAGAGGGGCGGCATCCAGGATGCCCAGTGGTAGCGCAGGACCCCCGAAAATGCCGCTCCCGCTCCTATAGTTCCGGCCACGCTGACTGCCACTCTATATGGCAGGGAGCAATGATGTCATCGCTGAACACCCCACTGTTATGAGCAGTGTAGAGAGGCCAGGAAACACAATAAAGGGAGATCGGAGCAAGAGAGGTATTTACTTTTTTTTTTTTTTTTAAATCAGGGGAGGGCTGTATATATGGCTGTATATATATGGCGAGTGCTCGTATACATATTGGAAAGGCTTTGTATATATATATATATATGTGAGCGGTGCTGTATATATATATATATATATATAGGGTGCAGTATATTATATATACATACATATGGGGGTGCTGTGTGTATGTATGTATGTATATATATATAACTAATATATGGGGTGATATGTAATATGGGGGATGCATTTGTCGAGCCCCAGGCCAAGGGGGTACTCGGGTATCAGGCTCGGAGGGGTTCACAGGGATGTCACAGGTAGTGGTGCCTGAGCCCGTGGACTGGGTGACACTTCAAAGAGGGGTTATGTACAAGGGATAAGAGTTGTTGTCTCATGACGCCAGCTGTAGTACCTGGTGAGGGATCACCAGCGCCGCCACAGTCCTCCGGAGGATGATGGTATTGAGGCAAGGATGGCAAAGCTCCCTACAGGTGGAGCTGGACCTCCGGAGCAGCGTAAAGGGGCAGCTTGGAGTGGGACTTGAGGCCAGGGTAAGAAGCAGTGGGGCAGTCTATATGGAGGCTGGGAACGGAGTGGAATAACGTATACACGCTGAAGAAAGTCTCTTTTACCTTTTTACTGATGGTATTCACAGGTAAAGATGTCCAGAGCACTGTCAGGTGACCAGGTGCACAGTGAGTCTCCACAGCAAGTGGGTATAAGGCCTCCTCAGGTTCCCTGCTGTCACTGAAGCCCTGTCTGTATACAACACGACTGGCCTCCTCACTTTCTCTGGTCCTCTCGCTCTCCTCCTGCGTGGTCCACGAGTTACCCTCTCTGATCACTGCTGTGTGATTCCACACTACGGTGTCTGGCTCCCTTTTACTGGGTACGCAGGGGAACCGGGTGACTAAAATCTCCACCGTATGCCAGGGTTCTCTACAGTCTTAGAGTGATCCTGCAAGTGCGGATCCCCGAAGTCCGGTAAGTTTTGGGCAACTTCCACTACTTTCTCTGCTCCCTTGGTTAAGCTTCGTGCCTTCTGTCCCCACTCCTAGGCTTGGCTGAACGTAGAAGGGCCACTCCGGGTCACTTGTTCGGGCCTAACCACGCACCGAGCACCAGGACGTCTTCGCAGCTCTCCTAGCATCTGCACACCTAACTCCTCCACCAGCAGCAGTATTTATAGGGAATCTCACCTAAAGTCAGTGAGTCTAGCTTCCCCTACTGTGACGGGGTGGAAGGTGTTGTATGTAGTAGGTACCTGCTGTGCAGTAGGGAAGGCTGTGGCAACTTGCGTGAGCAGGGCGCCACACATTATAGTACATGAAGGACTAAGGGGTGCATTATAATATATGGAGAACTAAGGGGGTGCATTATAATGTATGGAGAACTAAGGAGGTGCATTAGAGTGTATGGGGAGTGCTTTATAGTATATGGAGAACTATGGGGTGCATTATAATATATGGGAGGACTATGAGGTACATTATATTATACTAGATGGTGGCCCGATTCTAATGCATCGGGTATGCTAGAATATGTATGTAGTTGACATACTGTGACTGACAGAACTTGTTCAGTCAACATGATATATATAGCAGCGCTATGGTATATAGTGGTACATTACAGCACATGTATAGCAGCACTATAGTATATGGCAGTACATTAGCGCTGCTATACATGTACTGTATAGTATATGGCGGTACATTACAGTACATGTATAGCAGCGCTATGGTATATGGTGGTACATTATAGTACATGTATAGGAGCACTATAGTATATGGCAGTACATCAGCGCTGCTATACATGTACTGTATAGTATATGGCGGTACATTACAGTACATGTATAGCAGCACTATGGTACATGGCGATACTCCACTCCCCACGTCCTCCCAGCTCCTCCACAGTAAAAATAAAAAAAAATCCTCAGTGAGGATACTCACCTGTCCGCCGGCTCGCTCCACCTCCGTCTTCTAGGTCCTACAGGCCTTTAGGACCTGTCGTTGCCTGGGAAACCGATCAGCTAACTGCCGGGGCGGCAGGATGGATACAGGGGGGAAGGGAGGTTGGGAGAAGACAGGATGGATGCGGGGAGGCAGGATGGAGGTGGGGGGCAGGATGGGTGAGGGGGAGCAGGATGGATGTGGGGGGGGGGGGGGAGCAGGATGGATGTGGGGGGGGGCAGGATGGAGCTGTGGAGGATGGCATGATGGATGCGGGGGGCAGGATGGATGTGGGAGGGGGCAGGATGGAGGCGGGGGGGACGGCAGGATGAAGGCGGGGGGCAGGATGGATGCGGGGAGGAGGATGGAGGCGGGAGGGCATGGAGGAGCGAGCAGGGCAGGATGAAGCCGGAGGAGCAAGATCAGCGAGCGGGGCAGGATGTGACCGATCAGCTGATCGGTTTCCCAGGCAACGACAGCTGTAGCCGAGCGGCATGTAGGCGAGAAATTCGAACTTTGAATTCTCGCGCTTGTTTGCATAGTCTGATCTCATTGGCCGCCGCAATTTCGGCGACAGACACAATCAAAAAACCCTTAGACAATTATATAGTAGATAGATACATTGTCCTTCAATATGAGAATGATGGTGGTTTGACAGCAGCTGTATTAGATCCACACCCATCTGTCTCGGGATAGGCCATACATATGACATTTCCAGCTTATTAAGCTTATAATAAAAATACGTAACACAAGGGAGTTTAGATTTTAATAAATTTTTTGTGTGTTTACAAGCAAAATAAAATCATAGAAATAATGTTACTATATACAATGCTATATACATGAATACAGTAAATAGTGGACTAAGAGACTAAATAGTCCCCATACTCCAGACTGGGGCCATCACATGACAGCTAATTAAGTAATTGTTACAAAGTGGCTGCAGCCCAGGAAATAGTTGTGTCACATATCAATGTGACATGTAATGTTGGCTATTTTTGCACTAGATGCACCAAAACGGGATTTACCTGTGATTTATAAGGTCAAGTCATTTTTTTTTTCCTATTAGGCCCCTTACACATCAGCGTTTCTGTCCAGATTTGGCAGATCCGGACAGAAAACACCATCTGCCGCCTAACGGCGGCACTTGCTGTACACTTGTATCAAGCTCTATGCATTCTCTATGGGTCTTGCGGCAAATGCAGTATTGCTGCGATCCAGCACTTGCAGCCGCAAAAGGTTAGAAGTGAGATTTTATTTATTGTTAAGGGTCATTTCTTTCTATGAAGTGTATCATTTTTTCCCACAATACATTTTGTGACAAAGGAACCCAATGTGTGAAGGAGCGCCAAGCTTCCGATCACATTAACATCTATAAATAATTTTGTAATTGAGTTTTTGATATTTTATTGATGTTCAGAATTGTTTAATATGATAGCAATTGTTACACAAAGAACTGGGCTGAAGAATAAAGATAAAGCTCAAATCACACAATAGTAAAACAATGTAAGGCCAGGATCACATAATGTCAGTGCGGGCAGCAGGAGGCAAAACGCATCTAAAAGCTCAGAGTCATCATTGCCACCGAGCCTGTTTGTTGCCTAGAAATAAAGAAAATTATCCCACTCGAAGGGGATATCAATGCACTACCGTCACCTATCTGTGCCCCCCCCTCCTGCTGATTAGGAGCTTTCAGTAGTGAGACTCCCCGGCATTAGATTCACGGAATACAACTCATTTGGTTTTTGTCTTCACATGTTCAGTTGTAGGTATGACGTGATGGACGGGTGTCTTTTTTCAACCTTAAAACTATGAAACAATGAATAAGTATCAACCCATTTATTGTGTCCTAAAGGCATTCAAAACACCTGATATGTCAGATATAATAGTGAAGGTCTCATTAGAAATTGATTGTTGGGGGACATAAACTTTGCTTTCTTTAGCCATGAAAAGTAACCAGACCCAAAGCTCTGAGAAGGGAGAAATGGCCGGAAACCAAATCCAGTTTCCGCACAAAAGGAGAAAAGATCCATATATTTTATTTGGTCATGTTAAAACCAACCTGTCTCAGGCATGTATGCCCTGGGAGCCGGTCCTAGACTTCTGCACCTGCACATCGTGGATATCTTGGTTCAAGGACTGGTGAGCTGATAATCGCCTCTTTTTATTCTGTACAAAGCTCTGGTGGACTCATTCTAGGGAAAGGATCAAAGCCGAGACCCCCAACCAAATACCGTATATACTCGTGTATAAGCCGACCCCCCTACATTTGCCCCCAAAAACTGGGAAAACTTATTGACTCGTGTATAAGCCGAGGGTGGACTCCAGCACAGGGGGTACACTGGCCGCCCCCCCAGCAGCACAGGGGGTACACTGGCCGCCCCCCCCAGCAGCACAGGGGGTACACTGGCCGCCCCCCCAGCAGCACAGGGGGTATACAGGCTCCCCCCCCTCCTCACAGTAAGGGCTCCCCATGCTGCTGCTCACTGTAAAATAAATAGTGTTATTAGCTCTCACCCTCGGTCCTGGCTGTGCATCTTCCCTCCTTCCTGCTTGTCCTGTGACCGGGGCTCACCGTGATGATGTCACCGGCCGGTCACATGACACGCAGGGAGGAGGGAGGATGCACTGAGCCCTGAGAGAGGTAATAACACTATACATTATACACTGAGCAGCGGCAGCATGGGGAGGCTTTACTGTGGTGGGGGCGCCATAATGTTATGGGAGCCTGTAATGGGATATGCACTGCTCCCCCCGTGGATGGGCGGGGGATGCAGTGCATATCATGAATAAGTTATGAGCGGCTCCACGTCACGAGCCGCTCATATAATGGCCTTCCCCCACCTCCTCCAGCCTCCTCCTGCTCCCGGACACAGCCCCCACCTCGCACAAAAGTATATGACTCGTGTATAAGCCGAGGGGGGGGACTTTTCAGCCCAATTTTTGGGCTGAAAAAGTCGGCTTATACACGAGTATATACGGTAACCTCTGATACATGTCTGAATAACAGAAGCTTTCGACACCATAGGTTAGGCTGTTTAGGAAACCTACCTCTTCACAGACATGAAACCTAATATTTCCATTTAGCTGAATGTACACAGTGAGGCAGATTTAGCATGTCTTGGCCACTCTATGTAAACAGTCATTAACCTGAGTAATATCTATCAAATGTTTCTATTGGCCAAACTCTGATACCCAGACAAGTGCTTTATGCAGCATCTGTGCTCCACATCTGCAAGACTTCAATCTGCCATTGATGACTCAATCGTAATATCCAGTTTTATAGCTGTGACACATTATTGAGTCTACCTACAACTATGGGAATGTGATTCAAGAGATGGGAGACAGACATGATTAAATCACATTACAAGAGTATCATCATTACAATGTCCTCTCTGAGTAAACGGTATAAACTATAGAAATGTATCTATGCTCAAAATGCCAGAGCTTAATTATAAAAATGGTATTAAATACAATAAATCAGAAGGTCAGGTACAGACAGGCAGCACATAGCTGATTCTTTATAACGCCCCCTCCCCTAAGTGCATTTGGTTTACAAGAGAAGAACAGTAGCAGCAGTTTAGAATAGGTTTTCATTTTGCCGTATTTAGGAAGATAGCATTGCTTGTTTGCCCTTGAACTCCAGTCCTTGTGTTGACTACTTTTTATTCCTTCTCCTCACCAAGGCATGCAGGGGTCTGGGCAGTCCCGGAGGTAGGCTTCAAACTTGTTCTCAGATATGGACATCATTGTGGTATATGTAGTTAGCTGCAGGGAATAGAACAAAAAAACAGCATTACTGAAAGTAAGCAGCATAAGGAAATAGTGGAAATTATGAAAACAAGTCTGTGTAGCATGGAGATGCAGTATACTGTACAGCATTATGTGACCACTTCTGTAAATACAGCCGTATGTATGTAAATACAGGTTATTAAACTAATCCTTCTCTCAGTAGTATGCACAATTGACAATACATATTCGAAGTAGAATCACCAATAAATACAATGCTATATACAAAGCAAAGACCACGGCATCAAGGCAGAACGGTGAGAGAACATTATAAAAGTGCTCACCTTGTTGAGGACGGGCTTTGTTGAGAGCATATCATAGATTGTGGCAAATGAAATGTTCTGTAAGAGATAATTATATGGGGCTTTAAGGCTGATAATAACATAAGAATCAAATAGTCAAGCAACATACACATAATAACTAAAGACATACAAACAATTTATATTTCAGATGTTGTAGGAATAAGAAATAGGTAATAAAGTCTATATTGTACTATTTGTGTGCACAGCTCCCAGGCATCTCTATGGCCAGATTACACAGTAAAGCTGTACAGGTGATACCACGGCCACGTGTCGTCTTCTCTGACTCCCATCTACTGTCAGTAGAGTAAAGGGAGGGACAACAAATGGAGTAACATTACTGCAGGATCAGACTACATCCTGGGATTGTGATGGTCAATAACCTTGGAAATATATCAGAGAAATGTATATACCAAACTTTAATAAGTAGGTGAATTTAGATGATCAGTTTCTACACTGCACTTGGAGTGATCGGATTTAGCAACATGAAGACCATAAAGCAGCTATAATGTCCACTCATTACTGAGAATATTGAGGAAGAGCGGTTTTGCTCCTAACAAGCCATGTACTAGGCAGTAGTCTCCTTACACTGACCATGGTCCGTGTAAAGGCCACTTCACACACACAGATATCTGAGTCCAATATCTGAACCAATCTCTGGTTGCAGTGAAATCATGGATACATTGCTCCATTTTGTGGCTGTGTACAACATGGAGCAATGTATCCATGATTTCACTGCAACCAGAGATCTGTTCAGATATTGGACTCAGATATCTGTGTGTGTAAAGTGGCCTTAAGTGTACCTTTACACGTCGCAACATTGCATGCAATTTCACTTGCAACTTACTGGTTGCAGTGAAATCATGGACACATTGTTTTATTTTGTGGCTGTGTACAAGTGGAACAATGTGTCCATGATTTCACTGCAACCATGCAATGTTGCGACGTGCAAAAGGTACCCCAAGAGCTGGAGTGACGCAGGATTTATTTCTAGATTTTTACTCTGGGTAAAAGACATAATTAAAGTGTTTTGCAAACCTACAGTAAAATCATATTGTCTGACCTTTAAAGACTACGGGACAAAATTGATATGTAGAAAATTATTTTTACATAGGTTAGTATTTTCCTTCAGTTAAAAGAAAAAAAGTTGTACTAATATTTAGACTGCAATATTAACAAAAGATTTTGACGTCAGGTGTCCGCGCCCCTTAGTAATACTGAATGTAAGGCTGCGGATTAGTCCTCGGGTATCAGCACATCCTCACTCCTGTATGGCTTCTTGTACCTACAAACCATGAGGGGTCTTCCCTCCCTTGTGCTGTAAACCAAAGAGAAAAAGGAGTACCATGCAGTAAACTACAGCTTCTTTATTTAGCTTAAAAAAGGTGTCATAGAAAAACATGTATCACCTTAAACAATTGTGGCCATGATCAACAGTGTACATCAAGATACATAGTCAGGGTGTCCATGCAAGGACCCCGAACAATAATGCACAGTAGATGTATTTAGAGAGAACAAAAAAACATATGATTATAACAGTTCTACTCTCACAAAGGACAATCGTCCAGTAAAGTGACCAGTGCATAAGGATCTCAAAACGGAAATGACATCCAGACTGCAATCTCAAAGTGCAAGTGCAACATATAGCAGTGTAGATTCACATGTCCTGTATCAAAGAGAATGCAGATGGAAGTCATTACCTCAAATAGATACCAGTATCCAAGGGGTCAATCAGGCCCAAATGAAGGTGAAAGAAAGGGGGGAAAATACACAGAGGCCCAACGCACGTTTCACCTGCCTAGTACAGGTTTCTTCAGGGGAGTGTAGAGATTCCACTGTGTTGCCACATCTCCAGAGTAGCCTTTATATACCCATGTGTATTCTGAAGATAATTGCCCTCATCTGCGCGCCTGCTGCCTGTGATGGCGCTCCGTCCCGGAAGCCACATCATCCACCGCCGGATGCGGCGTCAGCTATACTGCGCATGCGCAGGAGCGGGGACGCGTCACCATGGCTCCCGCGCATGCAAAAACACTCCCTATGACGCCACAGCCCAGCGAGGAGAGTGTTGACCTGCCGATTGGAGCGCACAGCAGACAGGGGCTAAGGGGGGCACTGTTGATATCAGATAAACTCATAATATGATAAGTACATGACAAAGACCACAATCATAAATAACAGGAATGATCCTTAGTATATGGTGTCATAAGTCTTATGAGCGATGGTAATGTGGAAGTCCATAGGCCATATCCATGTCCTTTATAGGTATACACACAGGTTCAATGATTCTCTAGGTTTTTTTTTTCATATGTTTTTTGTTCTCTCTAAATACATCTATTGTGCATTATTGTTCGGGGTCCTTGCATGGACACCCTGACTATGTATCTTGATGTACACTGTTGATCATGGCCACAATTGTTTAAGGTGATACATGTTTTTCTATGACACCTCTTTAAGCTAAATAAAGAAGCTGTAGTTTACTGCATGGTACTCCTTTTTCTCTTTGGTTTACATAAATTGTTGGCGTATGACTTGCTTTTGCACCATCTCTTGGATATTGATCTTTAGGGGTGGTAGCATATAAATAATGATGCTAAAATTGGTTTTGTTAACCTTGTGCTGACATAACCTGATGTATGTGATTCATCGCCACCTCATGTAGGTTTGGGTTTTCAACTCTACCTACCTGATACTGAGCAAGCACGAACCAGACTAATCAATCAATGTGTCAAGTTTGAGAAGATTCATCGTCTTGAAATGAAATGTTACCATTTGGCCAATAAATATCCAATATTCCATTATACTATACCCCTGGAGTGCGGCTCGGGAGGGCAGTGTTTTTACCATGGGTGTGAGCCCTGTGGCGCTGAAAGATCATGCGGCAGGGTGGTGGCAGGCCGCCTCCAGGTTATTTGTGGGCCCCTTTATCACAATTCATGATTATAATATAGAAGCTGCAGACTGTATGTGTATTACATAAAATTCCATACCCCTGTGCTCTGTCTCTCCCCATCGTGCGCTCTGACCCCTTGTTGTAGTCTTTTCTCCTTTGCGATGTTTCCTTCCATGGTTTCTTCTCTCCCCTTGTGCTCTTACCACTTGTGAGCTGTTTTCTCCTGTGCGCTCTCTCCCCCGTGTGCTTTCTTCCCTTGTGTGCTCGCTCTGTTGAACTTTCTCCCCCTGTGCGCTCCCCAGCGTGCTGTCTTCTACCCCTCTGCCATCTTCTCCTTCGTGTGCTCTTTCAGCTGTCTCCTTCATCCCCACGTGCGGTCTTGTCCCTCCTGTGCTTCTCCCCCCGCAGTGTGTGACGTGCGATGGGGCGGGCCCTGGGGCAGCGCAGCAAAATCGGTGGACGACCCGAAGGACAAAAGCAACCTGTGTCCACCATCTTGGCGCAACCATCACTTGGGTGTGCCAATATGGCGGCCGAGACCCTGTTTTTGTATTTTTGATGACTTGTGCCATTTAATTTTTAATTCTATTACTGTATGGTCTGCCCTCCCTGTAGACTTGAATGCATCTCTAAACACACTTTCATCTGCCGAGTGCAACCATCACTTCCTATTACAAAGGCCTCTTTCAGTCGTCCATTTTTGCAATTTTTTTTTTTCTATTTCTGGCATAAAGGAAAATAAAACACCGATGGCAAAAAAAACTGAGACAGTGATCAAACACCAGTGAAAGGTCAATGCGGTACAATAATGGAAACCAATCCACTTTTTCATGGAAAAAAAAAAAAAAAAAAAAAAAAAGAAGTACGTCTGAATGAGGTTTATCACTGAAAAAAGGGAGAGGCCTACAGAGATGACAGCTAGGGGTGATATGTAGTGGGGGGAGGAGGCCTGTGGAAATTTGGATCCTGCGGGTTCAGCTGGACTTTAAAAGCGGACTTGTGTATTCACCGTGAAATGTCTTTCTAGGAGCCTTCATTGGGGGACACAATAATCCATGGTGTATGCTGCTGTCACTAAGCTGAATAAAAAAAAGTTAGCTCATCCCCAGCAATATACACCCCCGACCGGAGGAGAAACTGGTCAGTTAGTATAAAAGCAGTGGGAGAAGCAATCTGAAGTACATAAAGGTTGGCCCAACATAAACAGGGAGGTGCTGTGCAGTGGTGTAATAACCGTGGTCGCAGAGGTCGCAAGTGTGACCGGGCCTGGAGGTACAGGGGCCCGGCGCCAGCCGACCCTTGCGCCTGCTTTACATGGATGTGCGTCCCTGAGGACGCACATCCATGTCACTGCATGGCGGTCTGCCTGGATAGTTGCCAGGTGGCTGATCACGGCCACCAGAGGACTGGCAGGCACTAACTTTAAAATTCTCGCAGCCGTTGCATGCTGCACTGTGATCAGGTCTTGTGACCTCTTCACAGTCAGGATGGAGCTGCCGGCGGGAACAGTGAGTGTGAGCTCCATTCAGGACCCGAAGAGCCCCTCACAGCTTGTGGAGAGAGGGGACGGAGGGGGTAGTGTGAGTGAGGCAGGTTGTACAGGTGGCAGTGTGTCTGTGTGGGGAGGATGTATGCTATATGGAGGGCTCATGAGGCTGCATGACACTACATGGAGGGCTCATGAGGCTGCATGACACTACATGGAGAGCTCATGAGGCTGCATGGCACTACATGGAGAGCTCATGAGGCTGCATGGCACTACATGGAGGGCTCATGAGGCTGCATTTTACTATAATGGAGGACCATATATACCAGGATTAGGGCATATTCCAGGAGGAGGACCATACAGTATATAGCAGGATGAAAGACATTAATACATAATGAAGGGGAAAGGGGTCAATTTGTGAGTCTTTATAGGATTTAGAACGTTACACGGGGTCCATACATCTGACCAATGTGGGGAAGGGGGGGGCCCCAGGTCCAAATTTCGCACCTGGGCCCTTCGGACTCTAGTTACGCCACTGGTGCGGTGTCAAAAAGGCTCCGAGAAAATTTGTGTGTACTTGCCATGAAATCTATCTTTTCTTCATCACTTCATTGAGGGGACACAGGAAACCATGGGCCATCCCTATAGTAATCCCCGAGGGTGGGAAGAGAAGGGCTAGTAAATAAGGAAGAACAGAAGAAAGAGCTTCAGGTCAGAAGCTGCCACTGCAAGTTGCAAACTATCAATGCCCAAGACCGAAGAGATAAGTAAAAATGGTAGAGAGGGCTCAATATCACCTCTAACGGGGTATGTGAAGACAAAAGCAAGCAGCTAATGAGATGCGGAGGAGTGGCCAGAGAACATGAAGGGGTGAAGGAGACCCTAGACGGAGGTGAGAAGAATAAGAAACCTGGATAGGATTCCTCAAACATCTAATATGGGATGGGGAATCTAGTCTGGACCAGACGGTCTTGATAGGAACTCTTTAGAGAGTATAAGAAATTGGAATAGTTGAGAGACCTGTACCTGACAGGAAGAAAAACATTGACCAGGCAAAAAGGAGAACATACATCTGGAAATAGAATGATGCAATTGTTCAACCCCCTATTGTAGTTGGAGAGGTCCACTAGTAAGGGATAACTAAGTGACCACATCATGAGCTAGAAAGTGCCTGCAAACGAGAATGCAAGTCTCCATAAAAACGTTTAAGATGCAGAGGCCTTCCTTAGGGAACTGAGGAAGAAAAGACGCCTTCTTTACTTTGTTTTTATTTTTCAACCTCTTTCAGTCAGTCAGAGAAAGAGGGAATTCTCCAGAAGGCAGGGAGAAACCAGAAAACGTGATATGGAGGTTTCCATCAGACATTTGTGTGGCGAAAAAGTTCTGGGAGCTGCCTGTCCTCCTGTGTCCGGTCACACAGCAGCTCCGATGCGGAATGTGCGACTGTGATTGTTGTGTAAACGACGCAGAGAAGAGAAAAAAAACGAGACGGGAGCTGCAGACTGAGACAGGCAGTGAGATAGTATCTGTTTGTTGTGTCCGTGGAGAATATGAGGAACAACTCTTCGGACAAAGTGGGTCCGTAGACCTGAACCTACCTATGATGAAAGATGCTGAGAGCAGCCCATGTCTTCCTCCTACAGACACAAAGCAAAAAACTGACCAGTTTTCTTTCTGGTTGAGGGGTGTATACTGCTTGGGAGGAGCTAATTTTCATTTTTTCTGTTCTGGACAGGAGACTCATTGGAAGTCACTTATTGAGCAGTTTTGCTCTCTGCCCACATACAGCCAGCCATAAACTAAAAAAAACACTTCCGGGAGAGGATGGGGTTTTGTCTTTTTTTTGCAAACACTACATCCAATAATACTAATTTTACCCCCAAGTGCAGCCATTCAAACACTGCAGGAGGCTCGCACTGGGCCAAGCACTGAGTGTACCCAAGCACAGCGGAACTTGCTTGACGGATTTATGCACGTAAAGCGCCCGAACTCTGAACTCATACACTGATTTTTATTGTAAAGTCTGTGATCATTGTGAACACTGAACTTTAAAGTCCGGTTGGCTCTTCCCTAATGATATATTCTCAGTATCACCACCAGCTACGTAAGGAGATGAAACAGATTCTTCAGCAGCACAATAGCAGGACATTTTAATGATGACAAAAAACCCCCAAAAACTTAACTTTGCAAATAAAAAAATAAAAAAATGTAGGCCATCAAGACTACGATTACACAGAATCACCTTTTGGGTCGTCCTATCCATGCATTTCATGGCTGGTGCTCTTCTGTTATCAATGGGTAAGGGGGGCTTCCAATGGTCGTAGTTTGTTTCAAGGACATACCATTGGCCTTTCGGAATATTTAGCCTAAAATGCAAAGATACGAGGTCAGTATTTGCACAGTATAATGAACAGGAGGCTCTTCATGGCCACATACTTACTCCCATATGTCTAGGCTGTATTGTCTGGAGCGTGTGATCACACAGGCTTCCCGGATTTGTTGCCACCCAGTATAAAATAAGCAGGAGCAAGCAATACGGTTTTTGACAGAAGGGTTTTTGCTTCCTCATAACTGTGGTGTGAGACAAATAGGAAACATGAAAGGAAGCAAAATACCAAGTTATGGAGCACAACCCAATGAGAGCTGTCCGCTCAGGTCTGGTGTGAAATGTATTAAGAGGGGTCTTATTACACACACCCCAGATTACATAAAATGACCCTCTGCTGTGCTTGGGCTGGTTCCCATGTGTGTAATTCTGCTGCTTGGTAGCATCTAGTAATCATTTGTTAATTTCCAGTTGAAAAAAAAAAAAAATTTGAGTTTTTTTTTTTTAACATACCATTATCTCCTTTTCTAATCATGTTCATAGTGGGCATAGGTGGTGGATCCAGAGTCTGCAGTTATAGGGGCCCGCTCACAAGTTAGCAACATTTAGGTGGTAAAAATAACATTTTCCTTTCCTATCAGGCCATTTTGCATTAATTCCTGAAAAGCAGCTGAAGGGCTAATAAAGTACATACCAGCAGTTTTGAATATGATGAGGGGCGCTGTTTTTAAATTGGCATCACTTTTGGGGTTTTTAATATAATTATATATATATATATTATATATATATATATATATATATATATATATATATATATATATATATATATATATATATATATATATATATATAATCTATATCCCCAAAGTCACTTAAAAAATGAATAGGTCTGTAAAATATTTTTTTCAGTAAATTTACAAAACCTAAGAAACATTCTACTTCTGACATCCTAACAAAACAAAATGACGCCTTAGAAATGGTGCTGATGTAAAGCAAAAATGAGGGAAATGTTATTTATTAACTATTTGATGTGCTGTGACTACCTGGATCAAAGGGATAATCAAGTTCAAAAATGGCAAAACATTTGAAAAATGGCAAATTTCTGATATTTTTATATGAATAAATGCAAAAACATATCAACCTAAATTGATCATAAGCAAAGTATAATGTATCACGAAAAAAAAAGCAATCTCAAAATCAGTGGAATATTTTAAAGCATTCCAGAGTTACTGTCAGATAAACGGCCACTGGTCAGATTTAAACAATTTGGCCTGGTCACTAAGGGGTTAAAGTCCAGGTTCGGGACCAGACTTAACCCAAAGCTGGACTACTGTGGCTAAGGGGGGCTGTAAGAATAAGCAAAACAGTGATTAAATATCAGTGTCATACTTATCAGGGGCCGCGCTTGTACTTCCGGGCCTGCTCATTAAAGGGGTTTTCCCACAAATAAAAGTTGATTTTAAAAGTAAATTTTGATCAATAGATCTTGGAATAATAATAATTTCCACAATTGGATGTTTAAAAAAAAGCTGCGGGACGGAGCTGGCGGGGCGGGGGCTGCAGGACGGAGCCGGCAGGGCTAGGATTTTGGTGGCAGGATGGATGCGGGATACTCACCCGTCCGCCGGCTCGCAGGACCAGTCGTTGCCTGGGTAACCGATCAGCTGATCAGTTTCCCAGGCAACGACAGATCCTCAAGCCATGGAGGAGCTAGAAGACGTAGGTGTAGTGCGCTGGCGGACGGGTGAGTATCCCCTATGAGGGTTTTATTTTTAGTATCACCAAGGAGGAGCGGGGGGTGCCGCAGGGACAGGAGGAGCGGGGGGGTTCTCTGCAGGGACAGGAGGAGCAGGGGGGGGGGGAGCAATTTGACTTTTGGAGCTAATTTTCCATTAACAAAGTCAAATGCCGCTCCTTCCCTTCTGAGCACTGCCGTGTGCCCAAACAGTGATTTATGACCACATGAGGTATCGTGTACTCAGGAGAAATTGTCCAACAATTTTTAGGATCCATTTTATCCTGTTCCACATGTGAAAATGAAAAAAAATTTAGGCTAAAAGAAAATTTTTGTGGAAAAAAAATAAATAAATAAATAAAAAAAAAAGTACTTATTCAATTTTACAGATGAATTTGTGAAGTACCTGGAGGTTCAAAATGCTCACCACCCATCTAGATAAGTTCCCTGGGGGTCTATTTTCCAAAATGGGGTCACTTGTGGGGAGCTCCAATGTTTAGGCGCACAGGGGCTCTCCAAACCAAACATGGGTGTCCGCTAACAATTGGAATTATTAGCGGACACCATGTCGCATTTGGAGAGCCCCTGTGTGCCTAAACATTGGAGCTCCCCCACAAGTGACCCCATTTTGGAAAATAGACCCCCCAAGGAACTTATCTAGATGCATAGTAAGCACTTTGAACTCCCAGGTGCTTCACAAATTGATCCATTAAAAGGAAAAAGTACTTTTTTTTTTTTTTTTTTTTTTTTCTTCTCCACACAAATGTTCTTTTTTCATTTTTACGGATCAATTTGTGAAGCACCTGGGGG
Organism: Allobates femoralis; assembly: GCA_033576535.1. Lineage (NCBI taxonomy): Eukaryota > Metazoa > Chordata > Amphibia > Anura > Aromobatidae > Allobates > Allobates femoralis. Next base: position 123,308,442 of record JARQOC010000003.1, read on the forward strand.
TTCAAAGTGTTCACTATGCATCTAAATACAGCGAAGCCCATTTTTATTTTTTCCATAGGACTAATTCTAGAAGAAGAAAAAAAAAATGGCGTGGGGCTCCGCCATATTTTTGGTCCAGCCAGGTACAACTTGGCAGCTACGGACTGCCAGCAACCCCCAGCTGCCCCATTGTACCTGGCTGGCAAGCAAAAATACAGCGAAGCCCATTTTTATTTCTTTTCTAGGACTAATTCTAGAAAAAAAATGGCGTGGGGCTCCACCAGAATTTTTGGTCCAGTCAGGTACAACTAGGCAGCTGGGGGCTGGAATCCACAGCACGGAGAGGCCCAAGCATTCTGGGCCCCCCATGCTGCGAATTGCAGCCCGCAGCCGCCCCAGAAAATGGCGCATTCATTGAAGTGCCATTTTCTCTTCCAGTTGCCCTGGTGCCGGTGGCAAACTGGGTAATAAAGGGGTTAATGCCAGCTTTTTATTGGCAGCTGGCACTAAGCCCGAGATTCATAATATAGGGCCAATGTTAGACGCATTATTAGGAATCTCTGGTAAATAGTCAGTAAATACACACAGAGAAAAATCTTTATTTGAAAAAAATAAACAAAATTCGGACTCCATCTTTATTATAAAGATCCGACATAGTCCACAACGAAGGTCCCACGACGCTTGATCGCCTCTGCTCAATCCAGAGACTGCAGCAAGGGATCAAGTGTCCTCTTCCTACAGCCTCTGGGGTCAGAGTTATTGTGCACTGTATGACAATGATCTGTCATACAGTGTACCAAGACTATGATCCCAGAGACTACAACAAGAGGACTTGATCCCTTGTTGCACCCATCCATCCACCTATGCACCCATCATTCATGCACACATCCACACACGCATACATCAATCCATCCCCACACGCATACATCAATCCATTCACCCATCCATCTCCACCGATGAGGAGGAGGAGCCCTTGAGCAGAGGAGGGGCCACACCGGAGCTGTGAAGGAGGCCGACGAGCGGGTGCACCGGCGCGTGCAGCCCGCCGGAATAGGTGAGCGGGGCTGGGGGGTTATGGGGGGGGGGGGGGATGGGGGGGGGGATGAGGGGGCCCTGCAGGCAGACCGGAGGCGCATGAGCTTGCCGGCTGAAAAAAAAAAAAAAAAAAAAAGTACAGGAGGGCGGAGGGTGGAAGGCGGGGATGGCGGAGGAGTGCAGGCAGATAAACATGATCGGGGGGGAGGGGGGGGCACATGGGAGAGAAGGGGGGGCCCTAATGTGTCCTGGAGCGGGAGGGGGCCGAGTAGGGGGAGGGCACCCGCCGATCGGCCCCTCTATATCTGATTGAAGAGCTCCAATCAGATCTGGAGGGGTGAATCTGTCTGATTCGCTCCGATTGGCAGTTTCACTTTTACACTGCCTATCGGAGTGGTCCTGGGCAGGAAGGGGGGGGGGGGGGGTGTCAGGAAGGGGTAGTAGGCCCCTCCCAGGACAAATCAATATCATATTGCCGTGTTTCAGGGTGTCTCTGGGAGCCCTGAAACACGTTGACTAATAAATCAATATTATATTCATTCTTTGTTGTCTCATGGAATACGCCAGCACGTTTTTTAACCTCCCTACATTAATTTTCTGAAATAATGACCTTGGGTTTTCATTGGCTGTAAGCCATAATCATGAACAAACACTTGAAATAGATCACTCTGTTTGTAATGACTATTTAATATCCGCGTTTCACATTTTGTATTGAATTAGTGATATAAATTAGCTTTTTGATGATATTCTAATTTATTTGGGCACTTGTATATTAACACTCCCATTTCTAAAAGAACTCTTAAGTTTCAGCATATTTCCACACCTGTCAAGAACCTCAGCACAGTACTGTATATACGTTTCAGAAATATTTTAACCCCTTCCTGTGATGTATGTCGCCAGATGCCATGATGACTCACTTCCTGTGGATGCCCGGCGAGCGCCTGCATCCGCAGAAAGGGTTAATTTCTGCTGTTCACAGATCAGATGTGGATCATCACAGCTCTGTAATGCAGGAGTGATAGGGCGACTCAACACTGCAGTGTCCGAAGGGGCCAAATAAAATAAATAAAAAAAATAAAATAATCACCCTCCTTTTGCCCCTGTCGGTGATACCGTGTGTATGCGCATATATATATGTAAAAGTATACACGATTGGTATCTGCAAACTCATACAGACCCGAGGCATCATACGGACACATCAGTTTTACAATATAGTGAACATGGTGAATAAAACTTCCCAAAACAATGGTGTAATTTGACTTTTTTTTGCAATTTCAGTTCACTTGGACGTCATTCAAAAATACAACTCGTCCCACAAAAAATAAAGCCCTCATATGTATATATTGATGGAGAAAAAAAAAAAAAAAATAATTATGGCTCTTGGAATAAGGGGAGGAAAAAAAACTAAGTGCAAAGCAGGAAAAAGGCGATGTTATGAAGGGGTTAATTAACTAAAAAGTAAAAGCCTACCTGGTGGCATTCTCTAACACACGTCTAGTGAGAAAGCTCATCCAAACTCCTTGTCTTATTCCTAAGATCCATTCGAGAACACCTATATATGCACCAAGGAAAACAGAACCATGAATTAGCTACAAAAATGTTATGGAGGATATACATCATTATAGGAGCACTTAATATGGCAACTATACAACATGTAGAACTTGTAAGGAATGAACAATTACAGCACATAAGTGTGTGCCTAACTGAGTGCAAGATGTCCTGGACACAAGAGCCGCAAATGTCAATATGAGAGGGAAGAGAACTGGAAAGTAAGTGGAGGAGGGATAACACGAGTGAGCCGCCATACGGAAGGTAAAGGGAACAGACAACTCCATGGGCTAAGGATGTGCTGTATCACAAACCAACCACACGGACATATCTGCAATGCACAAGTTTGGATCACATATAGGTGTAAAACTACGACTCACCAATATATCCGCCATCAAGACTAAAGCGCTCGTTCATGGTGAGAGTCAGAACCCCCTGCAGAGAAAACGGTGAGATTAGCGAGGCAATAAGTGGCAACACTAGACTACCCAAGCAGGTATGCCATCTAAAATGCTTATCTTTTTTTAGTTTTAGGATGGCATTTTTATTTTATCAATCATTAAAAACTTTTCTTTATTTTTTAATTTTCTGAGGTGACATGAACCTGTGATTATTTGACCGCTCGTTCAATAAACTGTAATGCTACAAGTGATGCAGCAGCTTGCTGCATTGCAAATAGCCGGTATACGTCGCAGAGGCAGTTTGTGCTGGGACTTCTAGTTCACAGAGTTTAAGTAATGCATTATGCGGAAACTTGTAGTTCCATATGTGAAGGTAATGCATTACAAGTACCAGGCTGCAGGTGAGCCAAAAAACAGAGGTGTGTCTGGCTAAACTGATGCCTCCCACACCTGGGTGTCTATGGATATAATCTGTGCGTTAATGTGATTACATGTCTCTGTGCATTTGGGAGCAGGAGCTGCCCCGGAAGACGTATGGCCGGGAGGCCAGGTCTCATTGCTTAGGAGAATATACCCATGAAAGTCATGAGATTCAGGGACTATGGGACCTCTCTTGCTTGAGACTGCTGGCACCCTGGAAGGCAATAAGTCTGAAGATCGTGTGCAGAGCCTTGGATTGCTCTGGAAAATACCTGGGATGGCTCTCTCTGGTTGTGCTTGGACAAGGTTCTGGAAGGCACAGACCAGGCCTTGCTCTCAGTGTTTGGGCGGCCATTGTTCTGTAACGCCCCTGTGATGGCATGCGTGGAAGAGGCCAGCGTCCTGAATGACACACATTGAGGAGACTATGGGGGTTGGAAAGTAACCCATGTCAAGGGACTGTGTAAAATACCGCCAGATGGGCATATCCTCCATTGGGACAGACTGTATGAGACTAATGTTCCGTTGGTGTTAATTGACTGTACCATGTATTGTGGTTTATGGTGTAATTAACCAGATGGTTTTTAGGTTATGTAAAAATGTGCTGTCTGCCTCAATCCCACTACCCTTTGAGAGTCTCCCAACATGCTCAGTGAACAAATCACTACATACTATATTAGAGTATATAGACAGAATAAGGGTCTCCTATTATACCCAGCCTGGGTGCTGGGCACAAATATAGCCTCCTTGGTGGCTTTCAAAACGCCCTTAGCTGTCAAGACAACCCATAAAGCAACTTGCAATTGTGATGTGAGTGAAGCGGGGAGGAGGGAGGGAAATGCGATGTCTGAATGCCTGCCTAATGGTACTGTCACACCTGGCGACATCGCTAGAGACATCGGCGAAAAAGTGACGTGACGTATCAACGATGTCGCTAGCGATGTCGCGCTGTGTGACAGAGCGACGCGACTGTGAATTATCGCTGGTCGCAGGTTGACGAGGAGGACCGTAAACCTGTCTTCCTGCGACCAGCGATTAGGCTGGATCGCGCAGTCCGACATCGCCATAGCGATGTTGGCGGTGATCCAGCCTATACCGCAGCAATGCTGCGGATCGCTCGCTGGGCTGAGACCAGCCCAGCGAGCGATGGCTCCGCCCCCATCGCTGCGGCGTCACCGGCAACGTCCTGCAGTGTGACAGCTGGCCTGCGATGTCGGAAGCGAGCGTGCACCCGCGCATCGCTTCCGACATCGCAGGCCAGATCGTGCTGTGTGACAGCACTATTAGAAGCTGCTGCCAGTGATTAACAGCGGCTTTTAAGGAGTTAAACAGCAGCAATCAAAGCTTCGTCCAGTTACTGGAAGAGACCAGATGTATAACAGCTGGATACTGCTGGGTCTCTACCAGGCTCAGCTCCTGGGCTCACTTTATACACCCAGACATGTGCTAAACATGTACAACGCATAAGGGTAAAGGAGTAACATTAAAATCATGTAGTCTCTCTGTAGACAGTGGTTTGGCAGCGGTCTTCTCACCTCTATCTTTATAAAACATTTGCATGTTTAGCTGTGCATGTGGACACCAGGGTCAGGAGAAATTACAGCCTTTTTGCTAATCGTTATCTGCTGTATGTTGTCACAAGGCAAGTCACACCAAATACATCACACTGCCCCTCCGAGATCACAATGAGAAAAACAAAACTGTATGACCGTCACTTACTGGTTTCATGCCCGTTAACATTCCCACATATCCAGCAAAGCTCGTGGACATGAAAACAGTTTTGTTGTTTCTTTGGAAATTCACATTGACAGCTAAAGGTCTTAACAGCTGTGGGTGACCATCCACGAGTTGTTCTTCACATCCCACCTGAGGAACAAGAAATGAGAGAAGAACTCTATAGTCAATATATGGAGTATAGAAAGAAACCGAGACGACTCATATACTGCAAGCACCATACAGCTCCATGTGCACAGGGCCGAACCCTCTGCTCAGCTAAAGGACATCCACCTAGGAACAATAAGCAGCACTGGGATGTTCCAGCACCTCTGCCAACTGAACTGTCCACACAAGGGGAATATTATTGTTAGAGATGAGCGAACCACACTTTAAAGTTCAGAGTTTGTACTGAACACAGACTTTACAAATATTCAGTGGTCAGGTGCTTCATGCTTCCAAATCACTGGAGGGGCACACTCTGCGCTCGGGCACACTCTGCGCTCGGGCACACTCTGCGCTCGGGCACACTCTGCGCTCGGGCACACTCTGCGCTCGGGCACACTCTGCGCTCGGGCACACTCTGCGCTCGGGCACACTCTGCGCTCGGGCACACTCTGCGCTCGGGCACACTCTGCGCTCGGGCACACTCTGCGCTCGGGCCAGTGCAATTTGCTTTCAGTGTTCAATGGCTGCACTGGGGGTAAAATGAGAGTTATTGGACATAGAGTACTTAAAAAAAAGGAAATTACACAACCTCGCCCGGACATTCTTGTGGGTAGAGAGCAGAACTGGCTAATCAGTGACTTCTCATGAAGTTCAGGTCAAGTTTGGGTCCAGAAAAGAACTTTATAAGAGTCCAGCTGAACTGCCAGAACCCAAACTTCCATGAGTCCGCTCATCATTAATTATTCCGCCATCATTTTAGAGTTTTGATTTTACAGTGTTCATTGTACAGTAAAAATAGCTTGACAAGATTCTCCTGGTCATAGGCAAATTCATATAGATATACCCACGCCCTGTAAAATAGAAAACTTACTGGTCGAGAGTGGCGATGGTAACCAAAATCTGTTTCTTTTCTACAAACTTCAGATTTCTTTTCTTATTAAATAAATACATTTTTATATTATATTTGGTAATTGGAAAAAAAAAAAAAAAAAATCTTAGGTTTGTAAGTCTCAAGTTTGCCCACTGTACGTTTCTGCTGTGTTTTGTTTGCGCCAGAAACGCATGACCTAGTCTTGTAAAAAGAAAGCTGTGCCCACTACGTGCGTTTTTCAATGGTGACAAAATAACCATGCGTTTTTAAAAGTCCCTGGCTGTCAACCATCTTGTGCCGCTTTTTCCAGTTACCAGCCATTCTCATGAGCTGAACAAAGCAGCACTAACAAATATGCAGAGCGGGCACATAGCCTAAATCTCTTTACTTATTCCATAGATTTTATTGCATTTTTGCATGGAAACTTATGTTTGTTTTTTTTTTTTTATTTCTTTGAAAAGGCTTTTTCTGTATGGCTGAAATACTTTGGACTTCTGCACATGCAGCGATAGTAAATAGACAGACCTATTTTTGTTAATCCCTTTAATTTTTTAAAGGAGTAAAATAGGAAAATTTGCAATGTTCTTTACATATTTTACTTTATTTCTATTTCCCATGGGGGACTTGCACCTGTTTTCCTTTGACTTCATGTTCTAAAAAAAACTGCAAAAAAGCAGTTTAAAGTAAAAAATATGGTCCTATGGAAGCTAACATGTTTGTGCCAATCTCTCCATCACCCTTGTGGGGTGCCATTGGGTTCAGATGACACCAGTCATGTGTGCAGTGGGCTCCATATAACCGCACCAGACCTAGAATGTAACGGCACATTTCATAAGGAAGGGGTTCACAGATGATCTGCTACAGATGAAAGCAGAACTTGGATGATGGTGAATGATGTACCGGTTGTCTCATATGGATCTCTTATAAATGCTATTATGTATCACTTATGTGAGTGATTGACACTTTACAATCGGTATCTACTGTATCAAGTCCAAAATAATGAAAAAATGATCACTTAACATCACCAAGAAAGGAGAGAACTCACCCGAGGAATAAGCCGAAATCCAGGTTTCTGGCATGAAATAGCTTTCCTGCACATTAAACAGACTGATATTAAATCAAAGGAATCAATCAATCAGTGACCTTAATCTGGAAAAGATGGAAGAAGTGCAGATTACCGGACGAGTCCTCCGCCACCACCGAGGTGCACACCGTGAACACTTCATAGAAGATGTTGAATAACATAACCTCTCCTATCACAAAATATAAAAAATAAAAGATGAAAGAGCTGAAAAGATAGGAAGACCAATTATAAAGAACACAAAAATTAACAAGTACATGAAAAAAAAAAAAGGAATAGTGAGCCGAGTGTACAAGACTTTCCACCCCCTCAATTAGGAAAAGCTTGACTGCTCATTTCTTTAACCCCTTCCCGCCCATGACTAAAAAAAAAAACAATAAAAAAAAATTCAAAATCAACCCCCTTTCCCCCATTCAAAATAAAAGTGTTAAAACATACACTTATTTGGTATCGCCGCGTTCTATCAACGCCTGATCTATCAAGATATGAAATCAATTGAAAGCCGTAAATTGCGTAATGAAAAAAAGGTCCAAAACACCAAAATTAGGTATTTTGGTTGCCGCAACATTGCTATAAAATGCAATAACAGGCGAACAAAACAGAGTATCCATGCAAAATTGGAATCATTAGAAAAGTCAGCTCAAGACGCAAAAAATAAGCCATCACACAGCCCCAGATCCCGAAAAATGAGGACACTACAGGTTGCAGAACATGGTGCAAAAAGTGCAATTTTTTTTTCTTCAAACTGAATTTTTTTTCACCACTTAGATACCAGTAAAGGTATAAATGTTGGGTGTCTATGAACTCGTACCGACCCGAGGCATCACCCAGTCATGTCGGTTTTACCATATAGTGATCATGGCGAATACAAAACCCAAAAAACGAATGTGTAATTGCACTATTTTTGCCATTTCCCTGTACACTATATGGTAAAATAAATTATTGCATATGAAAGTACAACTCGTCCCGCAAAAAATAAGCCGTCATATGTCTATATTGATGGAAAAATAATAAAAAAAAAAAAAGTTATGGCTCTTGGAAGCAGGGGAGCAAAAATAAAAATGAAAATTACTGGGTGATGAAGGGGTTAAAGAGAAAATGGGGGAGGTTTCTGCTTAAACAAGCCGTCTCCCATCAAAGTGGAGATACCAATATTGCCCCTTTCCCCCTCGCATCATCGGGCGATTGTCCGCTTTTTTTTTGCAAGTTGATTTTTTGCCTCCCCCACATCCATAACTTTATTTTGCAGTCCATATAAAAAGGTGTTTTTTTTTTTTTTGAGTGACAAGTTGTAGCTTTGATCTATGCCATTCATATTAGCATAAAATGTGATGAAGTGATGAAACCTTCCCCAGGGAATTCCACCAATCTTTTTGGGTTTTGTTCATGGCGTCCATTGTGCAGTAAGAATACCTCTGTGATCGTACTGAGCTCGGGAATCAGATCACAAAGATTTCTATTTCTCTAATTTAGGTGATAAAGAAGAAGTTGCTTTGTGTCGCCATCATCTGAGACCCCAAATGGTCCATCCTCTGAGACCCCAAATGGTCCATCCTCTGAGACCCCAAACGGTCCATCATATGAGACCCCAAACGGTCCATCATATGAGACCCCAAACGGTCCATCATATGAGACCCCAAACGGTCCATCATATGAGACCCCAAATGGTCCATCATCTGTAGATGGAGGTGTGAGGACTTCTTTGTTGAACCATTATGGTGTACATATGGCATTTTGATAGCTTTTTATTTCATGTTTTGGGTGAAATGCGGCAGCTACAAGACTTGACAACTTTTTTTTTGCTTTACTGTGTTTACTATATGGGGTTAAATGATGTCATATTTTGACAAATTGTGAATTCATGGCTGTGGTGATCATGAACGTGATTTTTTTCTAGTTATTTCTAAACTGGATAAATTAAGTGCAGTGATACAAATTTAAATATTTTATATATTTATTTCAGTCCCTTTAAGCGACTTGGACCTGCAAATATCTTGTTCTGTATAAGGCAATACTACAATAAACAGGAAAACTGCCTCCAATGATGCCCAGTCTGTGCACCCCAGGATTATTTACATTAAAGGGGTTACCTGGGACTTCTTTTCTTGCCTATAGGGTCAAGAACTTACCGGCGCATAGTTGCCAACTCCCTGCCTATTCCACCTTGCCACAATCTCTTCCGGCTCTGGCCGCTATTCTGCTACATTTGACCTCACATCAGAAGAGCAGGTCTTCCTTTGTTGAGGGGTCATTGCCAATATCACGCTTATCAACAGCCGACTCCCCGCAGTTAGGCAGCAGGGAGCCGGCCACCATCTTAGCATCTAAGAGAACGAGCTGCTGTGGGTGTGACATCACAGGAAGCAGAAGAAACGTCTGAATGAGCGGTGGTCCGCGACTGCTTCGATCCAGAAGAAATCATCACAGGACAGTAGTTCGTAAAATAGCGGCCAGTAAGTTTTTAGCTGTATAGAGAGAAAAAAAAAAAAAAGGCCTGGATAACCCCTTTAAATGCTGCTCTCAAAGACTGACAGCAACATTTAACACCGGCAATCAGAGCTTAGCTCCAATCACTGCTGTTGGAGTCGGATGAGGGCTGTGTTCGGTATATAGTGAGGAGCAGGCTCAGCTCCTGAGCCCGCATCATACATGGATACCTGAGAGGCTGTACTGGTACATCTTCTATCAGGAAAAGATCAAATAGAGTCGAGTACAGATCTGCTGAAGTATTTTAATAACTATATCCTCTCTGTCTATTGGGTTTACATTGCAGATCACCGATACCTAGTGGAAGTCCAGATGCATCAGCAACTCCTTTGATTTCTTCATCAAAAGGTGGTGGAAGATGTCCAATAATAGCTGGCTGCAAAACAAACATGTTACACATCAGAGGTTCTACATTCTGCATGAACTCTTTCAGGAAGCTTGTCTGGATTTCTAGTATGTACTTTCCATAAAACACATAGTTATGATGAATAGCAGTAAATTGTGACCCCCCCCCCTCTTCTAAGCTTAGGGATAAACCAGCTTGTTTGAGGGGTGTTTCACACCAGTTTAACATGGACTCATTTTTGCACAATATCACAATGACAAATCCCAGACCATCAGCATCACACAGTTGATAATTTAGTATCTAACTAGACTCCTTGTAGCCATCGTAATGCTGGATTACTACATCTCTGTAAGGCGGCCGTCACACGCACAGATATCTTGAACGATATTGTAAGCGATCACGTGCACGCGCGATCGCTTACAATATCGCTCACATCGCTGGTGAGCTGTCACACAGGCAGACTCACCAGCGATGTGGAGCAGCGAGATCGCTGGTAACTATGGTACACATCGGGTTACTAGGCGCCGCGTGTCGCTTAGTAACCCGACGTGTACCATAGTTACCATCTCCCAGCATAGGCTCTGCCGCTGGGAGATCGTTCATCGTGGTGTTATACACCACGATGAAGCAGATCGTGACATCGTTCATCGCTAGATCTGAGCTCCGGAGCTCAGATCTGCGATGTCACGATCAAGCGATTTCACATAGTAAAATCGCTTGATTACATGCAACGATGCCAAAATGATATCGCTTAAGCGATCCAAAAACAGATCGCTTAAACGATATCGGGCAAGAAATCGTAGCGTGTGACGGCCGCTTAAGGCCCACGTCTCACACACAGATATTTGTGCAGATATTGTTCACAGATCTCTGGTTGCAGTGAAATTATGGACACATTGCTCCATTTGTACACAGCCACAAAATGAAACAATGTGTCCATGATTTCACTGCAACCAGAGATCTGCCAACAATATCTGCGTGTGTGACGTGGCCCTAATGTAGACCTGACCTAAAAGACAACATCAGGCGCACTGAGCACATGGACATTGCTGTACCCTGTACACCTGTCTGTACGTCTGTCTATGTGTAATCTACTGAATATTTTCTCTGTGTGTCCAATTTTACAAATCATCAAGCTGCATTTACAAAGACAGGTTGTTTATTACCTTTTATTTCTTAAACCAAGCTTAATAAAAAGTATGCTGGAATAAAACCTATGTTTCAGGACTCTTTAAAGGGAATCTATTAGAGGATTACCCCTCCTTGGCATCTACAAGGGCATGTTTGTCATAGGAACTGAATAAAAAGATACCTTGACATCTGTGCTCGGTTGTCTTATTCCAGAGAAATGCACGTTTTCCAATATGTAAATGAGCTGCTTCAGGCAATGGGTCGGGCACCAATCTACATGGGAATCTGCCTCCCAGGCTTATATTTAATAAAAGGGGGTGTTAAAGGTGTGAGACCTGAATCTGACACAGAACAGGAGACCTGACCTTTGTCTCCTTACAAACACATGTGCTGCAGTTCTCACAGCTCTGCTGTATTGTAGCACTGTCTGTGAAATGGAAGCTAAGAAGGGGGGAACCTGCAGATGTGTCCGTTATAATCACACACAGTTCTGCAGAGATCAGGAGGGCAGAGGGCGGCCATTACTCATCACACTAGTAACATTCCCTGTTACTTGATGTGGAGCTAGATTCTCAGGTAGCTCAGTGTCCGGCTATAGCCTGGAACCGCTCATTTACACACACGAAAAACATGGCTCTGGAATAAGACAGACATTGGATCGCAGATATCAAGTTATCATTATATTCCAGCTTCTTATGACAGAGCCAGGTTACCTTTCTAAGTCACTAAAACTAGGCATGACTACAGTGAGATCATCACATCTATGCATTTATACTACCAGTGAGACCTCAGTACTGTAAAATGGCAACTTACCAATTTAGTATCTACTAGATCGATAAGTTTCTCACTATGGAAGAAAAATTTGACCAGGTCCTTAATTTGCTGAATCATTGATGTTAGCTGCGGAGAAGAAAAAAGAAGAAATGAGTAAGTAAAGTCATTTCCTGAACACTACTGCCTGACTAAAGAACGCAGGAATAGGAGAAATATGATAATAAGGGAAAAATACAGTGATAAGGGAGCTGTACAGGACTGGAAAGCAAGGCTGCCTTCTTCCACAAACAGCGCCACACCTGTATGCAGGCCAGATGTGGTATTGCAGCCTAGATCCTTCAGAAGTAAATGGCGCTGATCTGCAATATCAGACCATAATCTGTGAATAGGTGTGGAGCTGTTTAATTGAATTAGTTTGAACAAGTCATGAAACCATAATCGAATCTTTGGTTTTTCTAAGAGTTTTAAAACTCATCCCACACCCGCACCCTAGTTTACTGGATAAATTATGTAAACGCTAAATAAATATACCGCATATACTCGAGTATAAGCCGACTCGAGTATAAGCCTAGGGTGGGAAATGCAGCACTCCCCCATCCTGGTATATAATCCCTCATCACTGTAGATAGCCCTTTAAAATGGTGTATATAGCCCCTCATAATATCATGCCTCCATCACAAGTATATAGCGCCCCCATTACTGGTATATAGTGCCCATCACAGTACATAGCCTCCATAATTGGTATATAGCCCCCCCATCCCTGGCACAGCTCCCCCATCCCTGCAGGGTGCCCACCCATCCCTGCAGGGCTCTCCTCTGGTAGGGCTCCCCCATCCCTGCAGGGCGCCCCCCCATCCCTGCAGGGCTCTTCTGGTAGGGCTCCCCCATCCCTGCAGGGTGCCCCCATCCCTGCAGGGCTCTCCTCTGGTAGGGCTCCCCCATTGTGCTGAAAAACTCGGCTTATACTTGAGTATATACGGTATGTATTTTCCCTTCTGTAAATGTGTTAATATTTTGATAATCTGATTTAACTCACATCACATCCACAATGGAAACAACATTTTAAGGCCTCGTGTACACAGGAAGGTAGGAATATGAGGCCTGAAAGGCACCACAGTCCCTGTGGCTATATGCTACGAGGGCTGAATGAAAACTAATGCCTCCACCTTCATAACTGCTAAGTAGATGGCAGCACTGGTACTGGACTGATCAGTAGATTCTCCTCTACAGCTCCAGTTGGCAGAAAGCAATGAACAGTTGTGTTGTTACAGTCGTTCAATATGATTAAGCAATGTACCAAAGGAAATTAATCAGTGAATGGAAGCTGTTTATGGTGACTGTGTTGATGCGAGCACTGTGTGCTGTTGGGCCAGTAGGTTTAAAGATGGTGAGGCGGGAACATCTGACTTGCGTGACAAAAAAGAGCTAGACATCCTATGACGGCAACCACTGAGTTAAACATGCAAAATGTTTACAGACTGATTCTGCATGAACGTCGTATCACTCAGAGAAATTGTAAGCATTAATTGGCATTTCACAAGAACGTGTAGGTCACATTAACACTTTGCTTGGTTATCAGAAGATCTGTGCATGAGGTGTACCCTGGATGACAATGCCAGACCACACGTCACCACAGCAAAGCTTCAGAGACTGAAGATCATCACCGTACGCCGTCCTCCATACTGTCCAGATTTGGCGCTGTCTGAGTTCCATGTGTTCCTGATAAGGAGAGAAGATCTGCAGGGACATCAATATGCATCTGATGACCTTGAGAGAACTGTGATAGGATGGTTGCGGAAACAGAGTGTTGACAGTTTCCATGGCGGCTTCAGCAAACGTGTTCATCGTTGGTAGAAGAATGTCCAATTGTCTGGCGATTTGGAAAACTGAATATAGATAATTAAAAGGGGTTGTCCAGGCTTTTTATATAATTTACATGTATATCTAGACTACAAAATGTTGACAGTTTGTAATATACATCCTGTCAACATTTTGTAGAGTTTCCTAGATATCACTGATTTGCGGCAGCCAGAGAACGTCCAGGGGGCTTGTGTGTGCTGGAGCTGCATGTACCTGAAGACCTGGTTGTTTACTCCCAGACTCCAGCACACACACCCCCTACACAAGTCTACAGTATGGCCAGCCACCCCCAGACTGCTACAGCCCGCCCCACTCCCAAGCATGACCACCCTCCCCCTCTGCACACGGTGGGTTACCTCCTCCTCTGGCACAATGTACCGTATCTACAGCTCTGTGCACCGCTCTGTGAGCTGCAGATTCAGCACATTGGGACAGTGCAGGAGCTGAGGGCTATGTGCAATCCTGTGTGCCCTCAACTCGTGCTCCCATGTGAATGCTCTGTGCAGGAGCTGATGCTCCTTCTCTCTCCCCAGCTGCCAGCTCGCCTGCACACTGCACAAACCAGCCACAGGGGAGCATGAGCTAAGGGTACACAGGATTGCACAACTGCCCTCAGCTCCTACACTGACCCAGTGTGCTGAATCTGCAGCTCACAGAGCGGTGCACAGAGCTGCAGATTATGTACAATGTGCCAGAGGAGGAGGTCACCCACTGTGCGCAGAGGGGGTGGGTGGTCATGCTTGGAACTGTGGCGGGCTGTAGCAGTCTGGGGGTGGCTGGCCATACTCTAGACTAAGGGGTGTCCGTGTTGGAGTCAGAGTAAAGAACCAGTTCTTCATTTACATGCAGCTCAAGCACAAACAGGCCCCGTGGTCATTTTCTGAGAGACACAAATAGGCGATATCTGGGTGACAATGCAAAATGTTGACAGGATGTATATTACAAACTGTCAACATTTTGCAGCCTAGATATACATGTAAATTATAGAAAAATATTCCTAAATTACGACGGTGGAGGCATTACTTTTCAGTCATCCCTCTGACTCGATCTACTATATAATAGTCTAATGTTCTCTGTCACGGAAAAGGAGATTTTTGTGTACTCACCGTAAAATCCTTTTCTCTTAGCCTCTAATTGGGGGACACAGACCGTGGGTGTTATGCTGCTGTCCACTAGGAGGCGACACTAGGCAGAATCTGAAAAAGATTAACCGTGGCTCCTCCTCTGCAGCATACACCCCTGGACAGGCACTGTCCTGACCAGTTTGTGCTAAAGCAGTAGGAGGATTTACATACCAGTGATAACATCCAAAAAACCATGCCTGCAAGAAGGCAACTATGCACGAGTTCAAACAACAAGAAAACTCAAAAAACGGGCCACAACGGCCAACAGGGAGGGAGCTGTGTCCCCCAATTAGAGGCTAAGAGAAAAGGATTTTACGGTGAGTACACAAAAATCTCCTTTTCTCCTTCGCCTCATTGGGGGACACAGACCGTGGGACGTCCCAAAGCAGTCCCTGGGTGGGAAAAGCAATGGAACGAGTGTTATATAGTATCCTACAGGTGGGCAACTGCCGCCTGCAGGACGCGTCTACCCAGGCTCGCATCCGCAGAAGACTGGGTATGGACCATGTAATGTTTGGTGAATGTGTGCAAGCTAGTCCAGGTGGCTGCTTTACACACTTGTTGGGCAGAAGCCTGATGCCGAATAGCCCAGGATGCCCCCACCGCACGGGTAGAATGTGCTCTGATACCGGCCGGAAGAGGCGAGTTTTTTTAGCCTGTAGGCATCCTGAATTGTGGCTCTGATCCATCTGGCAAGCGTGGCCTTTGAGGCTGAGAAGCCCTTGCGGCTGCCTTCAGGAAGAAGGAAAAGAGAGTCCGACTTCCTAAAGGGGGCTGTTCTAGAGACATAAATGCGCAAAGCCCTTACAAGGTCCAGCGTATGCAGAGCCTTCTCAAATCTATGAACCGGAGCAGGACAAAGGGACGGTAAAGATAGTTCCTCATTGATGTGGAACGATGAAACCACCTTCGGAAGAAAAGAAGGAACCGTACGGAGAACTACCTTATCCTGGTGAAAGGCTAGGAATGGAGGCCTGCATGAGAGTGCTGTGAGCTCGGACACCCTCCGAAGGGAGGTGATAGCCACTAGAAACACCACCTTCTGGGATAGAAGGCGGAGAGGAATCTCTTTGAGAGGCTCAAAAGGCGGTTCTTGCAATGCCGTCAGCACCAAGTTTAGATCCCACGCATCCAGCGGTCGTCTGTAGGGGGGAACCAAACGGGAAACCCCTTGAAGGAAAGTTTTGATTTGAGGTTTTAAGGCCAGTCTCCGCTGGAAAAGAACGGAGAGGGCCGAGACCTGGCTCTTAAGAGAGCCCAGGGACAGTCTGGCCTCCAGACCTGATTGTAGGAAGCCAAGAATTCTAGGCAGCGAGTAGGGAAGCGGATTCTGATCATGAGATGCACACCAGGCAAAAAAGGCTTTCCAGGTGCGATAGTAAATTTTTGCAGAGGCAGGTTT
This sequence comes from Allobates femoralis, assembly GCA_033576535.1. NCBI lineage: Eukaryota > Metazoa > Chordata > Amphibia > Anura > Aromobatidae > Allobates > Allobates femoralis. Next base: position 123,324,782 of record JARQOC010000003.1, read on the forward strand.
CCTCGCACTGATCATAGTGCGAATCACATCCTGTGAGAGCCCTGCTTGAGTTAGAATCCAGGTTTCAAGGGCCACGCCGTCAAATTCAAGGCCTGTGAATTCTGGTGGCAGAACGGACCCTGAGATAGGAGGTCTGGCCGATCTGGGAGGCGCCAGGGGGCGTCTGCCGTGAGTTGGACGACGTCGGCATACCACGCGCGTCTGGGCCAGTCTGGGGCGATAAGGATGACCGGAATCCCTTCCTGTTTGATTTTGCGCACTACTCTGGGGATTAGAGGCAGAGGTGGGAAGATGTACAGGAGTTGAAATTGAGTCCAGTCCTGAACTAGGGCATCCGCTCCGAGAGACCGGGGGTCGTGTGATCTGGCCATGAAGTTGGGAACCTTGGCATTGAGATGTGATGCCATCAGATCCACGTCCGGAGTCCCCCAGCGATGACAAATTTGCCGAAAAACCTCGGGATGCAGGGACCACTCCCTGAGTCTATGCCTTGGCGACTGAGAAAGTCTGCTTCCCAGTTGTCTACTCCTGGGATGTGTACGGCGGACAGGGTCGATCCCGTGGATTCCGCCCATTGCAGGATGTGCGATACCTCCCGCATCGCTTGGACACTGCGGGTTCCGCCCTGGTGATTTACATAAGCCACGGCCGTGGCATTGTCGGATTGTATCCGGACGTGAGAGTTCACTAGGAGACGTTGGAAAGCCCGTAGTGCCAGGAAGATGGCTCGAATCTCCAGGACGTTGATGGGCATGGTGGCTTCCAATGGAGACCACTTCCCCTGCGCTCTGTGGTGTCGGTACACCGCGCCCCATCCCGTGAGACTGGCATCGGTTGTCAGAATCTTCCAGTGGCCTGGGATGAACGATCTCCCCTTGGAGAGAGATACTGGACGGAGCCACCAGTGCAGGGATTGCTTGACTGTCGAGGATATGCGGAACATCCTGTCCAGGGAAAAAGGACTCTTGTCCCAGGACTTGAGTATGGCCAATTGGAGAGGCCGAAGGTGAAGCTGGGCAAAGGGGACCGCTTCTATCGAGGCAACCATCCTGCCCAGAACTCGCATGGCAAAACGAAGGGATCGAGGTGCTGGGTGAAGAAGGGCGCGAACTCCCATCTGGATAGCATGTGCCTTCTCCTTGGGGAGGAGCACCAGCCCCCTGGAAGTGTGAAATTCCATGCCCAGAAAAATGAGGGACTGACTTGGGATTGGGGACGACTTTTTTAGGTTGACCAACCAGCCCAGGCGACTTAGTGTGTCTACCGTGATGGTGACACTGAGTTCGCAGTCCCTGAAGGTGGGAGCCTTGATAAGTAGATCGTCCAAGTATGGGATGACGACTACGCCTCTGGAGTGTAATATAGTCATGGCAGCCGCCATGACTTTGGTAAAGACTCTGGGAGCCGTGGCGAGTCCAAATGGGAGAGCCACAAACTGATAATGAGCCTGACCGATTGCGAATCTGAGGAACCTTTGGTGGGCAGGGGCGATAGGAATATGCAGGTAAGCATCCTGAACATCTATGGAGGCAAGAAATTCTCCTTCTTCCATGGATGATATGATGGATCGGAGAGACTCCATGCGAAATTGTCGTACCCTCACGTACCTGTTTAGCTGTTTGAGATCTAGAATAGGTCTTACACTGCCCCCTTTTTTGGGGACCACGAACAGGTTGGAGTAGAACCCCTGAAAACGTTCGGTCCGTGGGACCGGAACGATCACTCCGGCTTGGATAAGTGACCTGACCGCTTTGGAGAAGGCGCGAGCCTTGGACGGTAGCCTCGGAGGTACGGAAAGAAAGAATCGATTTGGTGGGATGGAGATGAACTCTATCTTGTAACCCGACGACACCAGTTCCCTGATCCACCTGTCTTTTATAATAGGTAGCCAAACTTGACGAAAGTGGGAAAGTCGTCCGCCCACTGGCGGGGCGTCGTCCGGAAATAAGGAGTCATGAGGATGAGAATTTGTGGGATTTGGGTCCTTTGGACTTGCCTTGGCCAGATCTAGACTGCCAGGGTTTGTTCGTCCTTTGCGAAGTCCTCGGACCTTCCCTGCGCGGCGAACGACTACGGGTCTGCGCTGGGCGGGAAACAGACCAGCCGGACGAGTTCCGAAAGGAACGGAACCGTGTCTGGTTACGGCGGGTATAGGTGCGTTTCGGTTTTTGTTGAGGTAGGGAAGTACTCTTCCCTCCTGTGGCATTGGATATTAATTTATCAAGTTCTTCACCAAAGAGACGTCCGCTGAAAAATGGAAGGTGGGTAAGCGACTTCGAGACTGCATCCGCCTTCCAGTCCCGCAACCAGAGAGCACGCCTGATGATGATGGCGTTTGACGCAGCCACTGCCGCACAATTTGCGGAATCGATAGCTGCGTGTAAAATATAGTCAGCCACGACTGACGCTTGCACCGCCTGGTCAGCGAGCTCGGAGTTAACTGAACGGAGACCAGCATGTAAGTTGGTTGTCCAGGCCATGATAGCCTTTGCTGCCCACACAATAGCAAATGTCGGGGCCAGGGAGGACCCTGTGGCCTCGAAAATTGATCGGGCCATATGTTCCACCTGACGGTCCGTCGCATCCTTTATGGAGGAGCTATCAGGCAGGGAAAGAAGCGTCTGTGTTGCGAGTCTGGACACCGGAGGGTCCACTTCAGGCGTACCTGCCCAGGACTGTGTTACCTCTTGCAAGAAGGGGTAACGCCTCTCCAGTGCCTTACGGTTGCCGAATCTCTTCTCTGGGTGTGAGCGATGGTTTTTGAGAATCGCTCTGAACTCGGGGTGATCGGAGAAATATTTCGGGGGCCTCTTAGTCCTCTGGAAAGCGATCTCGTGCTCTGGGGCATCTGGCGGAGGTTCAGATATCTTCAGCACCTGGTTGATGGAGGTGATTACGTCCTCAACCAATACATCAGTGTCTGGCTGGGTTAGGTCCAGTGACCCATCTGGATCCAGATCTGAGCTGGAGTCGCAGAGTCCCTCGGACTCCTGCGCATCATCGCGCTCTTCTCTAGGAGGGGGTGACCTGGACCTTCTGTGACCCTCCCTATCAGGGGACGGTTCTGGCGACCTGGAGGCACGGCGACTCTCCCTTGGAGATGACCGTGAAGTATGAGTAGGCCCTGGAGACCGTGCAGGTCCCGGAGAGCCTGACCTATGTGGTCGTTTCCGTCCTGCCCTAGAGGTGGATCTTAGTTCAGTGCGGCCGCGTTCTGAGTGTCCGCTTTGTTGAGCAGCGGTCTGGGGTGAAGCGTGACTCTGCATAGCTGAAAGCAATGTAGAGGACAGCCTGTCCATGGATTGTGCCATGGATTGTGAGATGGATTGGGACAAAAAAGTGGCCCATTCCGGCATGGCAGATGACGCATCCGTAACGGCTGAGGACACCGGCCCCGTAGTCTGGGCGCAGTCCCGACAGTGCTGGGACGTATGTCTACTGGGTAGAGGCTTCTGACATGCTGTGCATAAGGAATAGTAGGCTGTGTGGGCCCTAGTCTTCTTGTTCCTTGAGCCCGGCATAGTGGTATATACAGGAGCCTGTGCAGGGGTGCCCTGGAGAGAATAGTGCCGCGCAGGGGTGCCCTGGAGAGAATGGTGCTGTGCAGGGGTGCCCTGGAGAGAATAGTGCTGTGCAGGGGTGCCCTGGAGAGAAGAGTTCCAGCAGAGGAGATAGAAGACCTCTGCTGGCAACTTACCACCACCTGTGTGCCATCAGTGTCCAGCGATTGTCTGTCTGTGCCCCCCGGAGACTGTGCAGCTGCTGTGCTGCTGCTGGTGCCGCTCTGCCTCCACCACGAGGCATGTAATGGCGTCCGGGATGTGGAGAGAGGAGGAAGAAGGGGGGCGGAGCGCTGCAAAACCGCGCGATTCTGTACAGAGGGCGCGCTCCGGAGACGCGGTCCGCCCCCTGCTATGACGCTGGCCGCGTCATCCTCGTCATCCGGGGGGCGGGCCGGGGGGCGTGCCGAAGGCGGCGGCCTCGGCGTAGGCCGAAGCCGCGGCCTAAATTAGCTCTGTGCGGCCGGGAAGAGGCTCCAGAGCGGCGCGGAAGTCCGTGAGGGGGTCCGGAACTGGTCTGGACCCCACCGGACCCCCGGGGCAGGCAGCGGTGGGTTAGTGCGGGCCCCTGCAGAGGACCCAGAGTGCTGGGTCCTCTGCTCCACCATAAATGCAGCCCTTAGTGCTGGCTGCTGCAGGGACACAGGCAAGCTGTGTCCCTGCCAGTGCTGGCTGCCCCCAGTGCTGGTCCCCCGATCCCTCAGGAGTACACAGCAAGCTGTGTACCCTGGATTGCTGCGGCAGGCACGCCGCAGCCGAAGTGAAAAGGAGTTTGTCAGCAGGGCTGATGACTCCAGGGTGCATGTAGCAGATCTAGGCTGCTGCACCAGAGGCTCTACCTGGGGTGTCTCGACCTAAATGGACCCCAAAGGGGCATTTAGGGAGGGATGCTGCTCCACCGTCAGGTGCCTTGTCCTTCGCCTCACTCTCAACCCATGAACCCCAACGTTGGGGAAATGGGGAGGGAGGATCGTCGTCTCAACCTCAACCCGGCGTCCCCAACAGTGGGGGGCCGAGGAGGGAGCGGCATGTTAAGGGAAATAGTCGACCTCAACCAGGCGCCCCCAACAGTGGGGGGCCGAGGAGGGACCATGCCGGGAGTCTCATCAGAGACCCACTTTTCTTCTTCTTGGATAAAAAAGAAATCTTCAAAAAGAAAACGCTTATTTTTTAGGAGCACTAAAAAATCTGTGTGTGCCTCCTAGACACTAAGCAAAAACTGGTCAGGACAGTGCCTGTCCAGGGGTGTATGCTGCAGAGGAGGAGCCACGGTTAATCTTTTTCAGATTCTGCCTAGTGTCGCCTCCTAGTGGACAGCAGCATAACACCCACGGTCTGTGTCCCCCAATGAGGCGAAGGAGAAATCGCGCTAGCTGGTCCACCCGGCGGGCTAAACCAATCAGCGCTAGCATGCGATTTCTGTACACAGAACAAAAGATGGTGGTGGCTAGCGCGGCGCAGCGGACTCTCGCTGCAACCTCATGTCACTAACCCCGCCACGAGCCGCCCTCTGACACTGGGGACTGGAGGCTGCCGGGGTCGGAGCTCCCAGGGTGCAGGGAGCAACGGGAGCGCGCATAGTACGGCTCCCCCTTCCTATGGCCACACAGTCTGTCACAGACTATGCGGCCATAGCGTGATCTCGGGTGTCATCCTATGCCTCCTGTCAGTTCAGCTGGGTGGCAGCAGCACATGCCAGCCTCTCACCCTCCACCTCCCACATTGCAGCCTCTGTGTGTGGGGAGATGAAGCAGTGGCAGTGCTGGACACAGTAGGTGAGATGTGTTTGACATGTGAATAGTGAGTCACTGACACAGCAGTTCTCACTATTCACTTGACAAATTCCTCACTGCTATAGTACCCCAGCGACTGCATGGAGAAGCTGTGCACTGTCCATCATATGAGCTGTGGAGGCTGGAGGGGGATAGCACTGATGTCCCGGGAGCACGGCCAGCCCAGAGGGGTCAGGAAATAAAAAAAAAAAAAAAAAACCCACACACCTCAGTTTCTTCCTGAAAATGACTGCATCACAAATTCTTTGGTATTATTATCATCATCTTCTTCATTGAATTTGTCTTCAATGAAAAAACACAAAAGAGAATGAAGCAAAAGGCAAAACATTGATCATTTCACACAAAACTCCAAAAATGGGCCAGACAAAAGTATTGGCACCCTCAGCCTAATACTTGGTTGCACAACCTTTAGCCAAAATAACTGCGATCAACCGCTTCCGGTAACCATCAGTTTCTTACAATGCTCTGCTGGGATTTTAGACCATTCTTCTTTGGCAAACTGCTCTAGGTCCCTGATATTTGAAGGGTGCCTTCTCCAAACTGCCATTTTTAGATCTCTCCACAGGTGTTCTATGGGATTCAGGTCTGGACTCATTGCTGGCCACCTTAGAAGTCTTTCTCTCAAACCATTTTCTAGTGCTTTTTGAAGTGTGTTTTGGGTCATTGTCCTGCTGGAAGACCCATGACCTCTGACGGAGACCCAGCTATCTCACACTGGGCCCTACATTATGCTGCAAAATTTGGTAGTAGTTTTCAGACTTCATAACGCCATGCACACGGTCAAGCAGTCCAGTGCCAGAGGCAGCAAAGCAACCCCAAAACAGCAGGGAATCTCCACCATGTTTGACTGTAGGGACCGTGTTCTTTTCTTTGAATGCCTCTTTTTTTCTCCTGTAAACTCTATGTTGATGCCTTTGCCCAAAAAGCTCTACTTTTGTCTCATCTGACCAGAGAACATTCTTCCAAAACGTCGAGGTTCTTTAACTACCATCCGCACAATCTGGCGTTGAAATCTCTCGTCAATTTTTCTTTTCCGTCCACATATAGGGAGGATAGCCACAGTGCCATGGGCTTTAAACTTCTTGATAACACTGTGCACGGTAGACACAGGAACATTCAGGTCTTTGGAGATGGACTTGTAGCCTCGAGATTGCTCATGCTTCCTCACAATTTGGTTTCTCAAGTCCTCAGACAGTTCTTTGGTCTTCTTTGTTTTCTCCATGCTCAATGTGGTACACACAAGGACACAGGACAGAGGGTGAGTCAACTTTAATCCATGTCAACTGGCTGCAAGTGTGATTTAGTTATTGCCAACACCTGTTAGGTGCCACAGGTAAGTTACAGGTGCTGTTAATTACACAAATTAGAGAAGCATCACATGATTTTTCTAACAGTGCCAATACTTTTATCCACCTCCTTTTTTATGTTTGGTGTGGAATTATATCCAATTTGGCTTTAGGACAATTCTTTCAGTTTTTTCATTGAAGACAAATTAAATGAAGGTAATAATACCAAAGAAACTGAGTATTATCCGACAGAATTGCAGGGGTGTCAATACTTTTGGCCACGTGGTGTGTGTGTGTGTGTGTGTGTGTGTGTGTGTGTGTGTGTGTGTGTGTGTGTGTGTGTACACATATCTACTATATAATCGTCTAATGTTCTCTGTCTGTCACGGAAATCGCGCACTAGCGCTGATAGGTTGAGCCCACCGGGCTGTGCAATTTCTGTACACAGAAAAAGAACAAAAGATGGCGGCGGCTAGCGCGGCGCAGTGGACTCCTGCTGCAGCCTCATGTCACTAGCCCCCGCCACGAGCCGCTCACTGACAGCGGGGGCTGCCGGGGTCGGGGCTCCCAGGGTGCAACAGATGCGCACATCGTGCGGCTCCCCCTTCCTATGGCCACCCAGTCTGTCACAGACTATGCGGCCATAGGATGATCCCGGGTGTCAGCCAACTCCTGTCAGTGCAGCTGGGTGGCAGCACCACATGCCAGCCGGGGTCCAGCTGCACTGACAGGAGGCGGCTGACACCCGGGATCATCCTGCACACCGTCGCCTCTGCGCCCGCTCCTCCACACCAACGCTCTGCTGACACTGCGCTCAGCACCAGGAACATGAGGGCCAGCACTGGAACCGCCAGGGGACAGAGAGGTGAGAGCCTGTGTGTCTAGGTGTGACTGTGTGGGTGTGCGAGTCTGCTCCTTCCTCCCCCTGCCTGTGCCGCTCAGTCCTCCCCCACACCGCCTGTGCCGCTCAGTCCTCCCCCACACCGCCTGTGCCGCTCAGTCCTCCCCCACACCGCCTGTGCCGCTCAGTCCTCCCCCACACCGCCGCTTCGTCCTCTGTCCTCCTCCCTCTGCCACTCCATCCTCCGTCCTCCCCCTGCCTGTGCTGCTCCGTCCCTCCCCCACCCTGTCGCTTCATCCTCCCCCACCCCTTCGTCCTCCTCCCCCGCCGCTCTGTGCTCCGTCCTCCCCCTGCCGCTCCATCCTCCCCCACCCCACCGATTCTCCTCTCTCCTTTGTCCTCCACCCCTCCATCCTCCCCCTGCCTGTGCTGCTCCAACCTCCCCCACCCCGCCGCTTCCTCCTCCATCCTCCTCTCCCCGGCCGCTCTGTGCTCAGTCCTCCCCCTGCTGCTCCATCCTCTCCCTGCCTGTGCCGCTTCATCCTCCATCCTCCTCTCCCCTGCCGCTCCATCCTCCCCCACCCCTTCCTCCTTCTTCCTTTGTCCCCCTCCCCTCCGCCACTCCATCCTCCCCCACCCTGCCACTTCGTCCTCCATCCTCCTCTCCCCCGCCGCTCTGTGCTCAGTCCTCCCCCTGCTGCTCCATCCTCTCCCTGCCTGTGCCGCTTCATCCTCCATCCTCCTCTCCCCTGCCGCTCCATCCTCCCCCACCCCTTCCTCCTCCTTCCTTTGTCCCCCTCCATCCTCCCCCTGACTGTGCTGCTCCGTCCTCTCTCACCCCGCCACTTCGTCCTCTGTCCTCCTCCCCCCCGCCGCTCTGTTCTCGGTCCTCCCCCTGCCTCTGCCGCTCCATCCTCCCCCACCCCACCGCTTCCTCCTCCTTCCTTTGTCCTCCTCCCCTCCACCACTCCATCCTCCCCCACCCCGTCGCTTCGTCCTCCATCCTCCTCTCCCCCGCCGCTCTGAGCTCAGTCCTCCCCCTGCCTGTGCCGCTCCATCCTCCCCCACCCCACCGCTTCCTCCTCCTTCCTTTGTCCTCCTCCCCTCCACCACTCCATCCTCCCCCACCCCGTCGCTTCGTCCTCCATCCTCCTCTCCCCCGCCGCTCTGTGCTCCGTCCTCCCCCACCCCACCGCTTCCTCCTCCTTCCTTTGTCCTCCTCCCCTCCACCACTCCATCCTCCCCCTGCCTCTGCCGCTCCATCCTCCCCCACCCCACCCCACCGATTCCTCCTCCTTCCTTTGTCCTCCTCCCCTCCACCACTCCATCCTCCCCCTGACTGTGCTGCTCCGTCCTCCATCCTCCTCTCCCCCGCCGCTCTGTGCTCCGTCCTCCCCCTGCATGTGCCGCTCCATCCTCCCCCACCTGCCGCTTCCTCCTCCTTCCTTTGTCCTCCTCCCCTCCACCACTCCATCCTCCCCGACTGTGCTGCTCCGTCCTCCCTGACCCCGCCGCTTCGTCCTCCATCCTCCTCTCCCCCGCCGCTCTGTGCTCCATCCTCCCCCACCCCACCGCTTCCTCCTCCTTACTTTGTCCCCCTCCCCTCTGCCACTCCATTCTCCCCCACCCTGCCGCTTCCTCCACCTTCCCTTGTCCTCCTTCCCTCCGCCACTCCATCCTCCGTCCTCCCCCTGCCGCTTCGTCCTCCATCCTCCTCTCCCCCGCCGCTCTGTGCTCAGTCCTCCCCCACCCCACCGCTTGCTCCTCCTTACTTTGTCCCCCTCCCCTCTGCCACTCCATCCTCCACCACCCCGCCGCTTCCTCCACCTTCCTTTGTCCTCCTCCCCTCCACCACTCCATCCTCCCCCCTGACTGTGCTGCTCCGTCCTCTCCCCCGCCGCTTCGTCCTCCATCCTCCTCTCCCCCGCCGCTGTGCTCAGTCCTCCCCCTGCCACTCCGTCCTCCTCTCCCCGCCGCTGTGCTCAGTCCTCCCCCTGCCGCTCCGTCCTCCCCCTGCCTGTGCCGCTCCATCCTCCCCCACCCCTTCCTCCGTCCCCCTCCCCTCCGCCACTCTATCCTCCCCCATCCCACCGCTTCCTCCTCCTTCCTTTGTCCCCCTCCCCCACCCCATCCTCCCCCACCCCGTCGCTTCCTCCTCCTTCCTTTGTCCTCCTCCCCCACCCCATCGCTTCCTCCTCCTTCCTTTGTCCTCCTCCCCTCCATCCTCAGTCCTCCCCCTGACTGTGCTGCTCCGTCCTCTCTCACCCCGCCGCTTCGTCCTCCCTCCTCCTCTCCCCCATTGCTCTGTGCTCTGTCCTCCCCCTGCCGCTCCATCCTCTCCCACCCCACCGCTTCCTCCTCCTTCCTTTGTCCCCCTCCCCTCCGCCACTCCATCCTCCGTCCTCCCCCTGACTGTGCTGCTCCGTCCTTTCCCACCGCCGCTTCGTCCTCGATCCTCCTCTCCCCCACCGCTCTGTGCTCTGTCCTCCCTCTGCCCGTGCCGATCCATCCTCTTCCACCCCACCGCTTCCTCCTTCCTTTGTCCCCCTCCCCTCCATCCTCAGTCCTCCCCCTGACTGTGCTGCTCCATCCTTTCCCACTGCCGCTTCGTCCTCGATCCTCCTCTCCCCCGCCGCTCTGTGCTCCGTCCTCCCCCTGCTGCTCCGTCCTCCCCCTGCCTGTGCAGCAATGTCCCCCCCCTGCCTGTGCCGCTCCATTCTCCCCCACCGCTTCCTCCTCCCCTCCATCCGCCGTCCACCCCCTGCCTGTGCTGCTCCATCCTCCATCCTCCCCACCCAGCCGCTTCGTCCTCCGTTCTCCTCCCCCTTGCTGATCTGTGCTCCGTCCTCTCCCTGCCACTCACTCAGTTCTCCCCCTGCCTGTGCCGCTCCATCCCCACCCCCACCTCGCTGCTACCTGCTCCGTCCTCCAGTCTCCTCCCCCCTGCCGCTCCGTCCTCCCTCCTCCCCCCACCACTACATCCTCCCCTACCTGTGCCCCTCCATCCTCCTCCCCCCTGTCACACCTTTCTCCCCCGCCACTCTGTCCTCAAAGTCCCTCCCTATTCAGCCTTCCCCATGCAATCCCTATTTCTATATTCTAGAATACCCGATGCGTTAGAATCGGGCCACCATCTAGTAGTACATAATTATCCTCCTGTAGATTCAATGGTGCCTTTAGAAATCTCAGCATGGAGCGTGTACAGTTTTCCAGTGTTTCCCTATATACAGGTTAGGGTGCTTTCACAACGATTTTTCTAAATCCGATGCTGTCCGATGACAATCGGACAGCATCGGATCCGAATTTGGCCCCATGCAGCCCTATGGGCATCGGACCGAATCGGATGTGCACTAAATGCCATCCGATTTGGTCCGATCCGATTCTGTCCGATTTTATTATCGGTGCAAAAATCGGAGCTTGCTCTGATTTTTGCACCGAAAATAAAATCTGACAGATTCGGATCGGACCAAATCGGATGGCATTTAGTGCACATCCGATCTGACCCGATCAACTTAACATGGGGCTTTATGGAGAAGGGTCCGAGGAAACATCTGATGTCTCCTCGGACCCAGTTTTACTGTACTGAGCATGCTCAGTACAGTAAAACTGCTCCTAACTAGGAGCATAAGGGTAAAAAAAAAAAAAAAAAAAAAAAGGTTCTTCTCACGTCCCCCCGAGCCCCCGCCGTCTTCTTGGAGGCTCCCGGTGTCAGCAGAGAGCTTCCTCTGCTGTATAGGACCTGCGGTGATGTCACAGTCATGTGACCGCGGGTTACCATGGTGAACCCGCGGTCACGTGACTGTGACATCACCGCAGGTCCTGAACAGCAGAGGAAGCGCTCTGCTGACACCGGCAGCCTGCGGGAGCCACCGGGAGCCTCAAAGAAGATGGCGGAAGACGGCGGGGGCTCGGGGGGAGGTGAGAATAACATTTTTTTTTTTTTTTCTTTTTTTCACCCCGCAGGGAGCGATTTTATGTCGGAATCGGGTGCCTATTGGCACCCGATTCCAGGCATCAGAAGGGAGCCGATGCTGTCCGATTCATATCGGACAGCATCGGCTCCCTCAAAATCGTTATGTGAAAGTAGCCTTAAAAAGAGATTTGGTCCTTTAATATATTATATCCACAATGACAATATTTGCCTTTTTGATTCTGGTTAAAATCCTTCTTATGAGGTTGACCCATCTCTAACAATGCGGACTCCACACTCACCGGCTGTTTCTTATCGGTTATTATCTTCTTCCATCGCTCACTTGGTGCTTGGTCCAGATTTACTGTGTACCACGGTACATTTCCTTGGTATCTGAAAGAGCAGCAATGGTTATAATCTTTGTTTTCCCTAAAGTTGTGACACTATAAATCTATACGTGTCAATGCTATCAATAGAATGGGTGTAATTAAAGGCCACGTTACACACACAGATAATTGTGCAGAGATTGTTCGCAGATCTCTGGTTGCAGTGAAATCATGGACACAATGTTCCATTTGTACACGGCCACAAAATGCAACAATGTGTCCATGATTTCACTGCAACCAGAGATTTGTGAAAAATATCTGCACAATTATCTGTGTGTGTAACTGGGCCTTAAGTCAGACAACAGGTCCCTAACTACTACAGGCAGTATTTGTAGCCATACCACTTTGCTGAGATCACGTGCAATTAGAGAGAACTTTTACTATTTTATTGGGACAATTTAAAATACATTAAAAAAAACACTTCCTATGCTGTGCTCATTGTCATTAGCTGGGCAATAATAACCAAACTAATCCATGTATCTAATCATCTCCTCAACATAAAGATTGTACCATTCATCATGGAACCTCATGAGCCCCACCTGTACCATGCCTAATGGAGGCATTTATCCAGTGGGTGGTGTGGCCATTCCCAATGAAGGACAATATATTGTGTGTGGGTGTAAGGAGCAGACTGAGCCCACACCATCCTCAGCAGTGGGCGGCTGTATTACACCAATCACTACTGTATAACCCTACAATCCTGCCCTCCTTCACGGACAATGGCAGATGAATTGGCTGGTGGCCACGTGACGTGCACGACCCCCCACTATGCCATATAGCAAAGAAATTCTGGGTGCCAACGGATTGCCATGGCCATCTATATCCTCCTGTGAAACCCACAGTGTGCAATAGTGTCAATAGAGAAAGTTAACTTCACTAAATGAAACAATTGCAATACGGTAATATATATTTCTATTTTAAATCAGCCCCTTTCGTAGCTAAAAAAAAGCCCCCATACAGCTGTTAATGGAAAAGTAAAAATATTATGGTACAAGGAGATAATAAAAAGAAAAAAGTGACCCAGTCACAGTTAGATTAGAAGTTCAGTCTGGGGTTTGAGGGTCTGGAGCATGGGCAACTATTCCCCCATGAGAACACCAGTCTAAGTCCTGACTGGTCACAGCACAAAATACTTGTGAGCAGTGGTGTAACTTGAAGCTCATGGGCCCTGCTACGAAAGCTCCTATGGGGCCCCCAATTATTGCAAATCTTTAATAGCAATAGTCTTTCTATAGGCCACAGTGACTTTTGGGCCCCTCCCAGGCACCAGGGCCCGGGTGCGATCGCAAACCCCTGCACCTGTTGTAGTTACACCCCTGCTTGTGTGGATTGGTTTAAAAGACCTAATAATAGTGCCCCCACCAACTGCAAGCGCCACACAGCATCCCCATCAGCGACATCCGCCACACGGCGCCCCCACCAACGGCGTCTGCCATACAGTGCCCCCATAACAGGGTCACTTTTTTTTTTTTATCTCCTTGTACCATAATATTTTTACATACCGTACATTAAAAGAGTTTTCCAGATTAAAGCCATTTTACACATATGGGCTTGATGTACGTAAAAACAATAAACTCCCCGGGTCCAGCCTCTCTACCGCTGCCCCTACTTTTATTGACGACAGGCTGCAGCGGTGATGTCAAATGACCATTGCAGACAACAAGGGGGCTCAGCAGTGACACAGAGGTACTCAGTTGGAGATGCAAACAGTAGAGATGAGATTTTTGATGTCAGGACGTGCCCATTGGACAGGTTTCATTCTCCTAGATATATCAGATTCCGGCTAATCACCTTCTATAGAGATAATAGCAGAATGAGGGATGTCAGAACCGGTGAATAATAGAAGAACCGGCTTATAAACCAGATGTAGCTCTACTAGTCCTGGATTACAGACCACTTCCTACACAGGGTGATGGCACTTACGTTGCTCCACTGGGAGGGTACGATCCACTTCTGCAATCCTCTGTGTACTGAAATAAAACATTTAGCAATTATGTTATTGGGTTTTATCTATAATACAGTAATAAATAATACATGGCAAACAATGTAGACATGGGCAGGTTGTGACTGCGAGGAAGTGGACACAAGACATAATACAGATTCCCTGTAATGCCTCCCACAACATATGGGGCAGTGCTGGTGTCTTCAATCGGACAGCGGTATGTGTGTGGGGCACAATAGTTTTGCCATCCATCATCACGACCTACGATGAGATCTCCTGACAGCCCCGCAGCCACTATCTGCACTGTGTTCATACAGTGACTATGAGGTCCTTCTGCGGGGTCCCTGTTTCTCCTATGGCCCGTGGTCCTGTACTTGGTCAGTTTCAGCGTTTCTTACCATGTTCTCTTCAGAACTGAACTCCTCCTGAGTCTTCCGGGCTTTTGCTGTTGCACTAAACGCCGGCAGCGTCGGACTCCGGTGTCCGGGTGTACTATAGGGAGACCTTAACTGATTCCCTCTCTTGATTCCCTGTTTCCTCCACTTGTCTCCGACCATTTCCCTAGGGTGCAACACAGCGGTAAGTGTTCCCTGGTCCTGGATCCTTCCCAGCGACCAGCTCCTCACTCCAGCTCTAACTCACTTCAGGGACTAACTAACGCCTCCCTTCAGGCCTGGATGTTTTAAAGGGGAAATGACTTAAGGCAGCCAGTAGAGCTCCCCCTTCAGGTCTGGGTGGAAGGTGTGGTGTGCTGTGCGAACCAAGGTGGAACTCCCTCCTTGCACAGGTGGATCCTGTGGCAATCCCCCGCAGGGGTGCCACACCCACATTGCAAATCTGCATCTCCTGGCAGAAAAACGTACCAAAAACAAATGTGTGTTGGTGTATTTGGGGTGGAAAAGTGCTGCAACATTAGACATGCTGGAGATTTATTTCTGCAAAAAATCTGCAAAGGGAAAAAGAGCAACAAATGCACAAAACTTCAGAATTCTCATGGACTTTACTGGAATATGTTTTGTGACAACTCTGCGCTTAAAAAAAAAAAAAAAAAAAATAAATAAATAAAAATGTATTTGGTGTTACTGTGTGCAATTAAAATATAACTTTTTTTTAACCCATCTGTTAAAATACTAGGAAAAAAAAAATAAAAAAAAAATATGACACTGCAATGCCAGATGTTATTTTTCATTTGTCATACTCCCCCATAAAAAACACAATACAAGGCAATCGAGACATATGTACCCCAAAATGGCACCAACAAAAACTACATGTCTGTGCGCCTAGAACAAACCCTCACACCCATCCATCGATGGGAAAATAAAGAAAAAAATGTTACCGATAACTGAAATACTACGTGAAGTGAGAGAAAAAGCTGCACTTGTTTTTGGGTCGTGTTTTCACATCGTCCATTGTTCAGTACGATGCTCTGACCGTACGAGTCTTTGCACCAAGACGATTCCGGCATAACAAGTTTTTAATAATCCAATTTCGATTACACGATACGGGAAAACTAATGGTATCCCTTGAAGCTACAGTGTGACCAGTAAATGTCATGCTATTATATGGATATGTTGAATGAAATATTAAAGGGATCCTGACACCCCCAAACCACCTCCTAAGCTATTAAAAGCTGTCCCTAGAGCATAGTAACACTTACCCTACACTCCTTTTAGCTTCTAAATGCATCTAGTGAAACTGAATATAAACGTTATAAAAGTACCTCATTACTGATGTTAATGAGTGACTATGGTATTCATAGTCACTCAGCCAGGCTGCCCCTCTTCTTCATATCACGCCTGAATAGGCGTGATCTTCATCATACCTTCAAAATGCGCGCCTCCCCGCTCTCCTATTCCGGACCGCTGCTGTGTGGGGGCTGTATGACGCGATTCGCGTCATTTCCAGCGCCGGGTGACGTATTTACACCCGCGCCGCTGTTAGAGCTTCAAGCCCCGTACTGCGCATGCGCTTGCGAGATCTGTGAAATCTTGCGAAACATCGGCACTGTTCAATGGAGCATGGACACCCGCTCTATTGCACAGGCCCGCGTGCGGCTGTCACTCAAGGGCCGGCCAGAGGAGGGGCGGGAATTTTAAAAAGTGCAGGGTGGGTTTTGCAGCCTGCAGGGGCGGAGAGGACTTAATCCACCAGGATCATATAGCAGCCTCCTGGACTCAATAAAAGTTATTTTCTGAGGTATGAGGGGCCAGTCTGGGCACATACAGGGGTTACTAGAACCCCATTTACATTATGTGTAAGCTGGTAGGCACAGTTTAAAATGCCCACAGGTCCCTTTAAAAAAAAAATAATAAAAGATCTTGGAAAAAGGAGGCAGAAGCAAAAAAAAAAAAAAAAAAAAAAAAATTATTAAATGCTTCGATTTTTCGATAAAAAAATCGGACAGAATCAGATCGGACCAAATCGGATGCCATTTAGTGCACATCCGATTCGGTCTGATGCCCATAGGGCTGCATGGGCAAAAATCGTTCCAATGCTGTCCGATTTTTATCGGACAGCATCAGAAATGCTAAAATCGTAGTGTGAAATCAGCCTTAAGAAGGCGTGCACACGATCAGTGTACGCAGCGGTTTGGACGCAGCATCTTGCCGTTGCGTCCAAAACGCTGCGTAGTACAGTATAAGCATAGAGGATGGGATTTCAAGAAATCCCATCCTCACTATGCTTTACCCACCCGCAGCGTCTTTGGAGCTGCGGTGCAGGTTGCCGGGAGTCCGTTCCTCCTCCGCATGTTCATTTCATGCTGCGGAGTCAGATGCGGCTTCCATTGGGTGACTGCAGGGAGAAGCCGCCCCGGTCGCACATGGCGAGTACAGGGCGGCTGTGGTCTCCCTGCGGCCACCCGCGGCTTCCCTCAGGTCCGGAGGAGCCGCGTCCAACACGCAGCTCCTCCGGACTGTGTGCACGCACCCCAAGAGTTCTCACATCGTACACACTGAGGATTGTCCGGTGTCAGAGCCGGGAACAGCAGTCACATTGCAGAGTATGCGATACATTCTCCAGACCAGAAGCCGACTAGACGGACGTGGCCTCTCTCACTGCAAGTGTACAATGACTGCAGACTCATTGATTTAGGCCAGACAACCCCTTAATGTTCCAGCTAATCTGGGTAAGATTTATAGGAAGCTCCTGCCTTCCTTTCTGCGTGGTGTAAAATCCACAACACGTCTATCCCTATTGTGAGAATTATGTGCAGATTTTCTCCATAAATTAGTGGAAAATCAGAGGTAAAAACACAACACACAACGCACATGACTGCATCAATAGAGAATTGTCAAAGCCAAATACCAGGAAATGTCAACAACAAAGCCAATGTTATATAAAACATGACGCACCAACAAGAGGAAAGGACCGCTACATCAAACATGGGAAACATACACAATAAACATACACAAGTAATGGAATATAGCTACTGGAGACCCAAATACTACAACATATAATCATGGGGACAAAGCCTTACGAATACAGCAGATGTTAGACCACCAGATCAGTAGGACAAGTAGACCACGATGTGGGCAATAAGGGCAACAAGACTCCCCCCAAATACTCACTCTGAGAACACGATCCCAAGCCAAGACAAGCTTTTGTGGCGCCCCGCAACGAGTGCGTCACAGGAGGGTATTGCAGCCATAAATGCAGCCGCAATATTCTCTGACACAGCAGTGATCTGGTTAACTTTGAGATCCAACCCTGCATACATCACCTAGAACAGAGGGCCAATCCAAGGTCCTGGTGGGCGGAGTGCTAGGGAAGTGTGTAGGAAGTACAGACACTTAGTTAGTCTAGAACAGAGAAGTCTAGAACACAGAAGTCGACAGACTTGAACTTGGAGTAGGAGCGGGGGCTCTGCACCTCGTGCAGCCCCCGGGCCGTCACCGGTCGGGTGTCAGCACCTGAGGCCTCAACAACCGGGATCGGGCACTACTAACCACAGGTTCCAAAAGACTCCCGTGCCCAAAACCTCACAGCCGGTTCACTGGTACCGAAGCTGGCAGCAGTTCACCTCTGCTACGCGAACCAGAAGCGTGGAGGAGCAGCTTCACAGGAGCACCCCACCACCAGCCAACTTCCAGTCGTCTAACCAGCGGTGTACCCACCGAGGGATCCAAGGCTCCCCAAAACATCCATAACGTACATCTTGGGTAGGGATTGAAGCAGCCTCCCCGTACCCGACCTGGTATTTCTGGGCGACACTGGCAAAGCACTTAGCTAGAATGGAGGAACACTTGCGGATCTCTGAGGGACACCATCACTGCTGAGTCCACCCGGTCCACTACCCTTAAACTGTATGCCATGTACTGCCTGCTGGTTACAGTAAAGACCCGTTGCAGAGACTTTCTGTGTCCGTGCTTCCTTATGAACTGTCCGTCCGCACTACAAGGTAACCGCAGCTGCCGCACAACATCTTAAGCAGCTCCAGCCTCCGGGGATCACCGCTCAGCCTGTGGGGAGCGTTCCATCTTGCTGCTGTCCATCCCCCAGAGGTTCCGCAGCGTCGGTAACGATTACCGAAACTACTCATAGGTGGCGTCATGAATAAATTAACCCCTTTAATCTGTTCCTACAAGACGTCTTCACTTTTGATCTGCACTCAACCGGGCCTGGCTACCAGCAGGCGCGGCCCACCCGTGACAAGGAGGAAGGAGCTACAGCCTGTCTAAACCGAAGTCCACGGGCTGACGGTGAGTCACTTTCATATCAATAAGGCAGTCAGGAGGAATGTGTCGGCCAAGAGGGTCAGGAAGGGGGGGGGGGGGGGGGGGGGGGGGGGCCCCGCGCTCCGCACAGTCAGGAAGGGGGGGGGGGGGCCCGCACAGTCAGGAAGGGGAGGGGGGGCCCGCGCTCCGCACAGTCAGGAAGGGGGGGGGGGGGCCCCGCACAGTCAGGAAGGGGGGGGGGGGGCCCCCGCGCTCCGCACAGTCAGGAAGGGGGGTGGCCCCGCACAGTCAGGAAGGGGGGGGGGGCCCGCGCTCCGCACAGTCAGGAAGGGGGGGGGGGGGGGGGGCCCGCGCTCCGCACAGTCAGGAAGGGGGGGGGGGGGGCCCGCGCTCCGCACAGTCAGGAAGGGCCCGGCTCCGCACAGTCAGGAAGGGGGAGGGGGGCCCCGCGCTCCGCACAGTCAGGAAAGGGGGGGGGGGCCCGCGCTCCGCACAGTCAGGAGGGGGGGGGGGGGGGCCCGGCTCCGCACAGTCAGGAAGGGGGCCCCGCGCTCCGCACAGTCAGGAAGGGGGGGGGGGCCCGCGCTCCGCACAGTCAGGAAGGGGGGGGGGGGCCCGCGCTCCGCCAGTCAGGAAGGGGGGGGGGGGGGGCCCGCGCTCCGCACAGTCAGGAAGGGGGGGGGGGGCCCGCGCTCCGCACAGTCAGGAAGGGGGGGGGGGCCCGCGCTCCGCACAGTCAGGAAGGGGGGGGGGGGCCCGCGCTCCGCACAGTCAGGAAGGGGGGAGGGGGGCCCGCGCTCCGCACAGTCAGGAAGGGGGGAGGGGGGCCCGCGCTCCGCACAGTCAGGAAGGGGCCCGCGCTCGCACAGTCAGGAAGGGGGGAGGGGGGGGGGCCGCACTCCGCACAGTCAGGAAGGGGGGGGGGGGGGGGGGCCCGCGCTCTGCACAGTCAGGAAGGGGGGAGGGGGGCCCGCCTCTGCACAGTCAGGAAGGGGCCCCGCGCTCCGCACAGTCAGGAAGGGGGGAGGGGGGGGGGCCCGCGCTCCGCACAGTCAGGAAGGGGGGGGGGGGGGGGCCCCGCGCTCCGCACAGTCAGGAAGGGGGGGGGGGCCGCGCTCCGCACAGTCAGGAAGGGGGGGGGGGGGCCGCGCTCCGACAGTCAGGAAGGGGGGGGGGGCCCGCGCTCCGCACAGTCAGGAAGGGGGGGGGGGGGCCCGCGCTCCGCACAGTCAGGAAGGGGGGAGGGGGGGCCCGCGCTCCGCACAGTCAGGAAGGGGGGCGCGCCCGCACAGTCAGGAAGGGGGGGGGGGCCCGCGCTCCGCACAGTCAGGAAGGGGGGGGCCGCAAGTCAGGAGGGGGGGGGGGCCGCGCTCCGCACAGTCAGGAAGGGGGGGGGGGGCCCGCGCTCCGCACAGTCAGGAAGGGGGGGGGGGGGGCCCGCGCTCCGCACAGTCAGGAAGGGGGGGGGGGGCCCCGCGCTCCGCACAGTCAGGAAGGGGGGGGGGCCCGCGCTCCGCACAGTCAGGAAGGGGGGGGGCCCGCGCTCCGCACAGTCAGGAAGGGGGGGGGGGGGCCCGCGCTCGCACAGTCAGGAAGGGGGGAGGGGGGCCCGCGCTCTGCACAGTCAGGAAGGGGGGAGGGGGGAGGGGGGCCCGCGCTCCGCACAGTCAGGAAGGGGGAGGGGGGGGGGGCCCGCACTCCGCACAGTCAGGAAGGGGGGAGGGGGGCCCGACCCGCACAGTCAGGAAGGGGGAGGGGGGGCCCGCGCTCCGCACAGTCAGGAAGGGGGGTGGCCCCGCACAGTCAGGAAGGGGGGAGGGGGGGGGGGCCCCGCGCTCCGCACAGTCAGGAAGGGGGGGGGGGGCCCCGCACTCCGCACAGTCAGGAAGGGGGGGGGGGGGCCGCGCTCCACAGTCAGGAAGGGGGGTGGCCCCGCACAGTCAGGAAGGGGGGGGGGGCCCGCGCTCCGCACAGTCAGGAAGGGGGAGGGGGGGCCCGCGCTCCGCACATCAGGAAGGGGGGGGGGGGGCCCGCGCTCCGCACAGTCAGGAAGGGGGGGGGGGGGCCCGCGCTCCGCACAGTCAGGAAGGGGGGGAGGGGGGGCCCGCGCTCCGCACAGTCAGGAAGGGGGGGAGGGGGGGCCCGCGCTCCGCACAGTCAGGAAGGGGGGGAGGGGGGCCCGCGCTCCGCACAGTCAGGAAGGGGGGGGAGGGGGCCCGCGCTCCGCACAGTCAGGAAGGGGGGGGGGCCCGCGCTCCGCACAGTCAGGAAGGGGGGGGGGGGCCCGCGCTCCGCACAGTCAGGAAGGGGGGAGGGGGCCCGCGCTCCGCACAGTCAGGAAGGGGGGAGGGGGGGCCCGCGCTCCGCACAGTCAGGAAGGGGGAGGGGGGGCCCGCGCTCCGCACAGTCAGGAAGGGGGGGGGGGGGGCCCGCGCTCCGCACAGTCAGGAAGGGGGGGGGCCGCACAGTCGGAAGGGGGGAGGGGCCCGCGCTCCGCACAGTCAGGAAGGGGGGGGGGGGCCGCGCTCCGCACAGTCAGGAAGGGGGGAGGGGGGGGGGCCCGCGCTCCGCACAGTCAGGAAGGGGGGGGGGGGCCGCGCTCCGCACAGTCAGGAAGGGGGGGGGGGGCCGCGCTCGCACAGTCAGGAAGGGGGGGGCCCGCCCGCACAGTCAGGAAGGGGGGGGGGCCGCGCTCCGCACAGTCAGGAAGGGGGGCCCGCGCTCCGCACAGTCAGGAAGGGGGGGGGGGGGGGCCCGCGCTCGCACAGTCAGGAAGGGGGGAGGGGGGCCCGCGCTCCGCACAGTCAGGAAGGGGGGGAGGGGCCCGCGCTCCGCACAGTCAGGAAGGGGGGAGGAGGGGGGCCCGCGCTCCGCACAGTCAGGAAGGGGGGGGGGGGGCCCGCGCTCGCACAGTCAGGAAGGGGGAGGGGGGGCCGCGCTCCGCACAGTCAGGAAGGGGGGAGGGGGGCCCCGCGCTCCGCACAGTCAGGAAGGGGGGGAGGGGGGCCCGCTCCGCACAGTCAGGAAGGGGGGAGGGGGGCCCGCGCTCCGCACAGTCAGGAAGGGGGGGGGGCCGCGCTCCGCACAGTCAGGAAGGGGAGGGGGGCCCGCGCTCCGCACAGTCAGGAAGGGGGGGGGGGAGGGGGGCCCGCGCTCCGCACAGTCAGAAGGGGGGAGGGGGGCCCGCGCTCCGCACAGTCAGGAAGGGGGGGAGGGGGGCCCGCGCTCCGCACAGTCAGGAAGGGGGGGGGGGCCCGCGTCCGCACAGTCAGGAGGGGGGGCGGTCGCAGAGGGGGGGGGCCCGCGCTTCCGCACAGTCAGGAGGGGGGTGGCCCGCGTTCGCACAGTCAGGGGGGCGTCGCGAGGGGGGCCCGCGTTCCGCACAGTCAGGGGGGGGGAGGGGGGCCCGCGTTCCGCACAGTCAGGGGGGGGCCCGCGTTCCGCACAGTCAGGGGGGGCCCGCGCTCCGCACAGTCAGAGGGGGGGGGGCCGCACATGTTTTTTGGCCAATTAGTGGTGAATCCGCTGCAGACAGTAACAATATGCAGTTTGCATCTAATACTCCTGCAGTAATCACCATTATAGGCTGCAGGCGGGACACAGCACCGCCCCCTGCAGTGGACATTACACCCCGGTACAGTACACATAGATATCACTGATCACCACCCGGAAGTGCTCACTGTCACCCACAGGCTGCGCTTAAGGCTCCAGCATTGATACCATAGAAAGTTGCAATCCCCCATGTACAGCAGGGCCGCACTCACCGGGGGCACGTCCTGGGCCAGGCAGACACACACTGTGAGCAGCAGGAGCAGCAGCAGAGCGGCAGCAGCGCGGAGCCCGGACCGACATCTCCGGAGCAGCGGACAGATCAGTGCACTCACATGACCGGGACCTACCTATATCACAGAGGGGAGGAGTCAGCGATCACGTGGTGCAATCACTGAGCACATACAGCAGCCGCCCACACTGTACAGTATATACTGTGTATTGTGTAATATGTCATTAGACAGAGAGACTGCCCCATCCATAGACTGCCCCATCCACAGAGACCCCCAGAGAGTGCCCCATCCACAGAGACCCCAGAGACTGCCCCATTCACAGAGACCCCAGAGAGTGCCCCATCCACAGAGACCCCAGAGAGTGCCCCATCCACAGAGACCCCCAGAGAGTGCCCCATCCACAGAGACCCCCAGAGAGTGCCCCATCCACAGAGACCCCCAGAGAGTGCCCCATCCACAGAGACCCCCAGAGAGTGCCCCATCCCCAGCAGGGGCTGGCTGGCAAATTTCAGCCTGGGAGGCATGCACCCAGCAGTGGCCCCATGAGCAGTGGGATTCCCAGTTGACAGATGGCCAGGAGGCCAAAAAACTGCTGCTTGACCACTGGCCTGGGGGCATCTGCCCCCCTGCCCCAGCTAGCCCCTGATCCCCAGAGACTGCCCCATCCACAGCGATTCCCAGAGACTGCCCCATCCACAGAGACCCCAGAGAGTGCCCCATCCACAGAGACCTCAAGAGAGTGCCTCATCCGCAGAGATGCCCAGAGACTGCCCCATCCACAGAGACATTCAGAGACTGCCCCACCATAGAGACCTCCAGAGAGTGCCCCATCCACAGAGACTTCCTCATCTACAGAGACCCCCAGAGAGTGCTCCATCCACAGAGATCCCAGAGAGTGCCCCATCCACAGAGACCTCCAGAGACTGCCCCATCCACAGAGACTCCAGAGAGTGCCCATCCACAGAGACCCTCCCGAGAGTGCCCCATCCACAGAGAACTCAAGAGAGTGCCTCATCCGCAGAGAAGCCCAGAGACTGCCCCATCCACAGAGACATTCAGAGACTGCCCCACCCATAGAGACCTCCAGAGAGTGCCCCATCCACAGAGACTTCCTCATCTACAGAGACCCCCAGAGAGTGTCCCATCCACAGAGATCCCCAGAGACTGCCCCATCCACAGAGATCTCCAGAGAGTGCCCCATCCACAGAGACTGCCCCATCCACAGAGACCCCCAGAGAGTGCACCATCCCCAGAGACTTCCCCATTCACAGTGATCCCCAAAGACTGTCCCATCCACAGAGACCTCCAGAGACTGCCCCATCCACAGAGACCCCCAGAGAGTGCACCATCCCCAGAGACTTCCCCATTCACAGTGATCCCCAAAGACTGTCCCATCCACAGAGACCTCCAGAGACTGCCCCATCCACAGAGACCTCCAGAGACTGCCCCATCCACAGAGACCTCCAGAGACTGCCCCATTCACTGAGACCCCCAGAGACTGCCCCATCCACAGAGACACAAGAGAGTAGACCCAAACCTCAATGGAAGTCGCTGATTGGGCAGTTCTGCTCCCTGCCCACATATAGTATAACAAAACCTTTCCAGGAGAGGTACCCAAGGAGGCTGAGGATTTGTCATTTTCTTTTTGTACACACTACATCTGATGTAGATGATTTTAACCCCCAGTGTGAGCCATTAAAATACTGCAGGCAGCTCGCACTGGCCGGGCACTGAGTGTACCCAAGCAGTGAGTGTACCCAAACATGAGTGTACCCAAGCAGTGAGTGTACTCAAGCAGTGAGTGTACCCAAGCAGTGAGTGTACCCAAGCAGTGAGTGTACCCAAGGAGTGAGTGTACTCAAGCAGTGAGTGTACCCAAGCAGTGAGTGTACCCAAGCACTGAGTGTACCCAAGCACTGAGTGTACCCAAGCAGTGAGTGTACCCAAGCACAGCAATGCACACTTCAGTGATTTGGAAACAAAAAACACCCGAACTCGAACCCTGATTTTGTTGGGTACAAACTCCAAACATTAAAGTTGGGGTCTGCTCATCTCTATTCTCTGACAATCAGGGCAACGTTTAGGCAGAAATCCAATCCTTGAACTCTTCATTGTCTTTGGTGATGGGTGCGGTGATTGCACCTCAGCTGTAGACAGCTCCCCTGCATACTGTCATTTTGGCACTAAGGCCACGTGCACACGTTCAGTAGTTGATGAGTTTTTTACCTCAGGATTTGTAGACAAAACCAGAGTGGAACAATCAAGGAAAAGACTAATAGAAACACGTCACCACTTCTGGATTTAATTATCCCTCCTGGTTTTGGCTACAAATCCTGAGGTAAAAAACTCATCAAATACTCAGCGTGTGCACATGCTTAACAAAGCCTTGTCTGCTCGGGTGTACTAGAATTCTTCCATTTGTCCCCACAGACTTACATTGGACCTGTGATCCGGTGACGCTTTCTGTCTTGTTCATACTTCAGAGCAGAAATCATTAAGTTCCATCAGTAAAGGTCACATCTGACGACACCAGGGCTGTTACCTCTGTTATAGATGACGGTTCCTGATTTGGGGAACTTGTGTTTTTAGCTGTTCTTCTGGACTAATAGACGTGTGACTGGCCTCATGATCTGTATGTGACACAACACATTGTGGCTCCATATTGATTCCAGTAGCTCGGTGTGCTGTGGCTGGACACACCTCAGGCTTCTTGAAGTTATATGACTGGGGGGGTTCACACACCAGCAGAGGACAGGGGCACAGTGCGGCACATGCCTATGGTCACCACATTGTAGCTGTTACTGCCCCTCAGAGACCTGCTTGGCCGCCATTATTAAACTCTTGAACTTTTCTTTGCCCTAATATTAACCCCTTCACAGTGAGGCCTATTTCTGGATCTTCATTTTCTCATCCCCTTCTTCCCAGAGCCATAGTGCTTTATTTTTCGGCTTGCTTTGTACTGGACGAGGTGAAGCGTTGAATGACACCATTCATTCTGAAACATACGGTCCTGGATAATGGGAAAAAATTGTGAAAAAACCAATTGTGCCATGTTGTGGGAATTGTTTTTGCGGTGTACATTGCGTGGTAAGAATGACTTCACACTAGGATTCTCCTCATCAGTACAATCACGGCGATACCAAACATGTCTAGTTTTTTTTGGTTACAAAACTTTTTTGGGTTGTGTCACCATTTTCAATGATCCGTGACTATTTCATTTTTGACTTGATCACGCTACAGGGCAAGAAGACATTTACATTGATACTGTGTTGGGATATGACATTTTGATTGCTCCCAGTTTTTGTGGTATTGCAGCAACCAAATAAATGTAATTTTGTTGTTCTTAATTTTGGGTTAAAAGTGTTTACCGAGTGGATTACCTATTTTTATACTTTGATAGATCGGACTCTCCTGAGCACTGCAAAACCACATTTGTATTTATTTGTCTTTATTTTTAATGGGGCAAAAGGGGGTGATTAGACCTGCTTTTTTTTACATTTTTTTATATTTTTTTAACACTTATTTTAATTTTTTTACTTTTTAGTGTTCTTATTAGTTTGTTTATGGGTCTGATCTCTTGTGCTACATTCAGCAATACCACAGTATTGCTGAATATTGTGAAAATCACAGTCTCCTTAGAAGATGCTCGTCAGGCAGTTTCAAAGGATTGCTGCTATGACAAGCATGGAGGTCTTCAGCAGACCCCCTGCTGTCATAGCAACCCATCGTGGATCCACAATCACAGGCACGCTGATCGGTGCTTAGAATGGTGCGCTCCCCACGAGCCTGCTCCATACACCGACTTCCGACTTGTGCTGTACGTGTGCCGTGCGTGTTGTGAAGGGGTTAAGGCTGGGTTCATATGAGCAGTTCTAATACCTGCGATTTCATCCACATTGTATCCGTGTAACATCCGTATGTCCATTTTCTACATCTGTATTTATACATAATTTCAAGAGATTTACAAGACAAAATAGTTTCCTAGGTTAATGATAGCAATCGAATGGCATACTGATGATCTATATGGGATCTGACTTTTTGGATACCCACAGATGTGAATAACTTACTATAGGGTATACTGTGAATAAATATTTGTGCGAAAAAGCTGTAATCTGAGCAGCCCTATGGAATACTATAGGTCCATGGGCTGTGCAGTTAGATTATGAACAGCACATCTCCCCATAATGCACTCATCCGGCTTTTACTGGAGGAGTTACACCGGCTTCACACCATGATTTCTCGGGTCCTGGTCTGTGTGAACCGGATCCGATTTTGTCTCCATGTAACGCTATGGTGCCGGATGGCTGTTATTTGTCATCCGGTTTTGTTCGTTTTTGGCCCCAGACACAAAATTGGAGTTTGCATAACTTTTTTGTGTCCGGTGGCAAAAATAAACAAAACCGGATCCGGGGCGATCCAGGGCTCATAACTTGGGCGTCTATGGGCGCTGGATCCAGCAAAAAATTGTACCAGTTCCTGGACATCTGGTGCTGAAAGAGCAACGGCTTTGAAATGCAGCCACACTCGTTCAGCATCATAGACAGCACAGCCGCCACTGAAGTTCAGCACCTGGAGACCTACACGGCTGAAATTTCAGCACTGCATGCCGCTCCCCTGCACCCACGCTGCTGAAATGTCAGCACTGGACAGTGGTACAGACGCGCACAAACAAATCTGGCACAAAACAGGATCGGAGGGCATTTTTGCCCTCAGTTTGTGTGCGTCCGGGCTGTCAGGTTGTGTCCGGTACATCCTGCAAAAAACCGGACACAACCTGACAGCTGAAAGTCATGGTGTGAAGCCGGCCTTAGGGGAGAAGACTAAGGCTCTGTTCACCATCACAGTTGCTATATATTACGGAGCAATATCGGCCACAATTCAGCTGGCCTCCTATGTCATCTGTCAAGTATTCACAGCAATAATAACTCTGCAGACCTTCCAGGGAAAAACAGACCTCAATGAATCAGTTTTACATGTTTTTCTTTCTTGCTAGTTGATGTGTTATACTTTGTATTAGGGTAGAGACACACTATACGAGATGCATGCGAGATTGTCACATGGCACGGCCACCGCCTCTTTGGAGAGGAGCGCATCCGATCCACATTAACACAAGCAACTGACTGGCTACAGTTCAGAGGGACGGTGGCCATTCCGGGTGAGTATCTTCCATGCATCTCGCATAGTGTGTCCCTGCCCTTATCTTTAGAGATGGGCAGTTGTTTGGGTTCTGCGGGTTCAGCTGGACTTTATCAATGTTCTGCTCTTGACCCAAAAATCATTGGAAGTCACTGATTGAGCAGTTCAGCTCTCCACATACAGCCAGCCATAAGCAAAGCACTTCCGGGGAAGGGAGGCTGAGTGTACCCAAGCACAGCAATGCTCGCTCCATTGGCTTGTATCTGCAAAGCACACAAACACTTAATATTTTTGTAAACTCTTTGTTTGGTACGAACCGCAAGCTTTAAAGTTCAGTTGGCTCATCTCTTATCTTGGTAAAAGAACACAATGAAGAGTAAACGGTGAGAACACTTTACTCATGTTTCATGGGAAAAAAATGTAATTATTCTTAAAAGGGATATTCGCATATGTGATATTTGCTGCAGATTCATAGAACATTTAATAACCGTCAAATAGATGGGAACCCAGAACTGGAGCTTGCATGTCTCCCTGGTGCTCACTTCTATGGGAGCTCCAAAAATCGGATCCTCGATTGAATTAAAAAGAGAGAATGAGGTGTGCATAGCCTCTTCTCCATTCCGGACAATGAAATCATATCCTAATAGGACACCTCTTATAAAGGGTCACAACAGAGGTCACAGCGGCCACTAGGGATTTATCTGACATAGGGTGTTGGAAGGAAGCAGAGGCACTATTAATGGTACCTTCACACGCCGCAATATCTGCTGGCGATATGAGACGATCTAACGTGCGTGTGCATGTTTTTCATGGTTCCTCAGATCTCCGATGGGGGCATTACACGCTGCAATCTCGCCCTGAAAGTAAGGTGATGTGTCGCTCCGGAAATCGCCTCACCTACAGCAGAACCAATCCTGCCTCATTCCATCGCCGCTTCACACGCCGCAATTCCAAAGACAATGTAGGCGTACATGTTCAGCGCGGCGAGGAGATAGGTGTGCCACAGTGGTTTACACCGTACCCCATACACACTCATTGGACAATGCAACAGTGTTACGATTGGGCAGCCTGCTCTGGAAGGCTGGCTAATACATGACGCCATTGAAGAGGTGTGTGTTGCTGAACGGACAGATGTTCAAATATGGCGCCCTGTCAACTGAAAGCCAATGGGAACACAGTAGCCAACACCAATCATCGCAGACGGGGCGCCGACTACAGCACGCTGTGGCACACCTACGGAAAATCAAAGGCGACGCTGATTTTATCACAATCGCCCTGTCACACGCCACAACACGGAAATATCGCCTTCATGATTGAGGCTGATTTGAGAGCACTGTTCAGGAATCAGACGAGAGGCGATTTATCGCAGCGAAATTCCCCAATCACACGGCGCAACTGTGAGGCAATTTCACGGCGTGTGCTCCAGGGTGACATATCGCCTTTAAGATTTAGTGCCGAGATTGCAGCATGTGAAGGTACCATTAGGACTATAACGTCGTGCCTCTATGGGAGTGATATCGGCTGGCTGGACTGCTCAGCAGAAGAACACATGGGACAGAAGAAGAGGAGCAGCACTCACCAGTTTTCAGATTTTTTATTTACCATAGCTTACATCACAAAGATATGATTGAACTTGGCAATGAGGCAGTACAAAGGGAGGGAGGGTGTGCAGGGACCAAGGGACGATGGCACCATTTTACTCCACACAGATGCTTCAACGGGTCCACGTGTGTGGTATGAAACGGCGCCTTTGTCCCGTGCTCCCCGAACACCCTCCCTCCCTTTGTACTGCCTCATTGCCAAGATCAATCATATCTTCGTGATTTAAGCTATGGTAAATAAAAAATCTGAAGACCGGTGAGTGCTGCTCCTCTTTTCCTGTCCCAGATTGTTGATAATCTAGCTGCTTCTTCTGTCTGGAGTGTTGGACCACCCATCCTGGGTCCCAGAAACTCTTCTTGACTGGTTGCTGCCGGTGGGGTCTGTCCGTGAGTAGTGCCTGGCTTTTTCTTATCTTGTACAGATGTACACGCCACTACCACTAGTCACACTAATTAGCAGATGCAGGAAGAAGGATTAAAATGCTGATTAGGGATAAGCACACCCTTGGAAGTTCAGATTCTGGGGTTCGGCCAGACTTTTTAAAAGTTCTGTTATTTACCAAAACCTCATTGGAAAACCCTAATCGGACAGTTCTATTCTCTACCCACATAGAGCCATAAGCATAACACTTCCTTGGGAGGGCGAGGTTTTGTCATTTTCTTTTTTTGATACACTCTACATCTGATAATGCTGATTTTACCCCAGTGCGACCCTTCAAAAACTGAAAGCAGCTCGCACCTGGTCGAGCACCCATGTGTAACAGTGTACCAGAGCACAGCGGTGCTCACGCCAGTGATCTGCATACATAAAGCACCTGAACTCCGAACCCAAACAATGAAACATTTTGTAAAGTCTGTGTTAAGTATGAACTCTGAACTTTAACGTTTGGTTCGCTCATCCCGAATGATCATCTTACGTTTATACAAGCAACTTTCCCTTAACATTCGGGATGCTTGAAACAAGCATTCAATGACAAATACAGCACTGTAATTAGTTATTGGGGTAAATCCCTTTCCATTTATGGTTAGCTGTAAACATAATGCTTAGGTTACAGCCCCACGGCCCCACACTCCTTCTCACGGGAGGATCCCAATATGAATAGATGGTATAATCATAGGCGAGACAATCCCTTCAATATTTTCATTTGTAATTCATGGTAATTGTCACTTCAGGAAGTAGACGAACTCTAGTCCCACCTATTGAAGGTAGAAATCCTATAAATCATAACTGAATCTTTAACAAGCCTTCTAATATGATTTAGGATTTGTGCCAGGTCAGAACCCCAAACTAGAGATGCTGTGTTTTGGGGTGATTGCCCCTCATCAGTGCAGTGTGTGGAATTCTGCTTTAGCTGTATGAGAGGCTAAGACGAGGTCTGGGGAATAGCTATTCTCCTTATGGAGATCCTTCTGTCTTCCCGCATGAGGAGACTTATAGCTGCAATGCTCCTCTGGGAAATATGTAAATTGTCACTTCAGTGAGGTAGTACACGAACTCTAGTGCCCTCTATTCATGGTACCAAATAAACTATTTCAATTAATCCCTTACTACATTTTCACATACAGGTACATCAAGGGAAGGCCCCCCCAACAATATACATAATTGTAATGTGGGCAACAACATTATTAGCTGCCATCTTTTAATGGTCTAGCAGCTATGGAAGGACTGGCCGCTACCCATGAACCAGTGATGGCCTTAATCAGCCAGTTGTTTACCAGTGATCATACATTGGAGGTGGGGTGTCTGTCCTGTTCCATTAGATACCACACACAATGTCTGGGGATTTCTTAATAAAATCTTTAATGTACTATACAGACACTTTGAAAAACAATACTGAAGAAAAGAAAAACTGATTCTCCCCATCCACGGCTTTAACAGCATAAACACTGGTCATCACTTGCAGTATCTGTCTGCTTTTAACTTTGATCTCCTGTAAGAAGAAAAAAAAAAAAGATAAAATGTATAGGAGGCTGAAAAAAAAGTATCACATATTTCAATGACCTGCACGTGGTATTACAAATGTATTGTATCCCTTACGGACATTAGAGTCATCACGTCCCTGTGAAGCCATTCTATCCATAGTCATCGCATGCCAGGCTATCAATGTGGACGTAACATCAACAAGTAGAAGCTGGAACATGTCTCTTAGGCTTCATTCATACTCATGTCAGAAGTGGGCTCTTTTGGCATCAAGTGGGCCGATAACCCCATTTTACTGATATACATGGTAGCCCACTGCATACAGTTGCACATGGTAAACATTCATGCTGGGTATTACTCATAAGGGGCCATTCACATTCTGCCCGATTCCTCAAACAGGATTCAGATGGAACTTGTGAACGGTCTATAGAGTAAGAGACAAACTGAGTTCATACTATCCGGCAGCACAGGAATGCAGTAGACCATATAGGAGTATGATGAAGCACCTGTGTTAAGAACAATGCGAAATCTTAATTGAAGAAACATTACAAACTGTGCTCAAAAGTCTCTCATGTGCAACTTTACTTGAGTCCTATTACAAAACCTTGACCAGGTGGTATTTCACTCCCACGAGACTTCAAAAATTTTCTAACACCTTGTCTCCTTTGTGTTGGAGGAATTGCGGTCACCCTGGCTCAATGTCACACATATTTTGGGACTGTCCTTCCCTTCGTCACTTCTGGGGAAAAATTCACCTACTTCTTTGTGATATAACTGGACTTAATTTAGATCTTACTCCAGAACTTGCATTGCTATCAATAGGAATCAACGACATACCTTCAGACCTCAGAGCCCTTATAGTGCACATTCTCATTGCGTGTAAAAATGGTATTGCAACGCGTTGGAAGGACCCGGATCCACCCACGCTTGATGCAGTTTTGGGGACCATCGCAACACATAACTCTTACGAATATATGCACTCTCTGAGAAATAATCTCCAAGCAAAATACAAAAAGAAATGGACGCCATGGAACCAATTTTTCTATCAACAAGATGTCCCTTTTACTCGGACCTGAATTGACTCCTTTCCAATTTGCTTCAGAATAGTCTAGTCAAACATAACTGTGAATCATTTCTCTCCCTTCCTTCTCCCCACTGCCCTCCTTCCCAGTTCACTCCCCCCCTCCCTGTTTCGAATTATCGAGAATACCGAACTTTCTTATTGTTTATTGTTTGATATTTTCCGTCATCATCATACTATTGTAACATGTATTTTTTTGATCATCCTATTGTACCGTCATTGTTAAGGCGACCTTTGTAAAATTGTGTATAACCCAATAAAAATGTTGAACAAGAACAATGCGAAACATACGTTGGAGTCAGGCCCAGAGGGGAACCCCTCCTTTCTCCCCCAGCACCTCGCACTTTTTGGTATGGCACTGATCAAAATTCTTTTTCTCATCATCTATTCTAAATTGACAGTGGGAATGCTATAATACATGTCTCTATACTCTACATGTGGGTTCAGTGCTGTATTTACAGCTTTATATGAGTCTACTTGGTTTACTATAAATCTGGTTCCCCGTGTTATTTTGAAGTAGTTTGGACATTGTCCAATAATTGTCATCCTTCATTGTAATTGTATTTTTCACTATGAGATATTGTTATAGACATATTTGTCAGCCAATATAAACCTTTGTGTCGTGTTTTTCCTATCTATGTCAGCTTTTCCTTGCACTAATTTGAGTGGTATTTGTCTCTGTATATGTAAAAATAAATAAGCTTTTGTATGTTTGTTAAGCATGTTTTGGCTCCACTTTTTTCTCCTGCTTTCTTATAGTGGAAATAGCAGCGTTATTTTCATCTTTCTCCTACAGACAATGGAGCCGAATGTAAGCATGCGCCGCTCCCTCCATTCCCCTGCTCTCATCATTGGCCCCCAGCAATCAGTAAGTTATTTCCAATTCTATGGATAGGGAATAACCTTTTAAGAAACAATAAATCATTAGGACTTGGTAAAAATCAGATAGCTATGGAGAGCAAGCCCCCCATCATCCACATAACCTTTAGGATGGATCACCAATATAAGATCTGACACCCGGCATCACCAGGGATTAGCTGCATGGGTCAGATCTGAGATGGACTGAGGAGCTTGTACATTGTTTAAGTGGCTAAATGGCCTCAACCAGTTCTGACCTAGTTGGTCAGGGTCCAACAACCCGCAATCCCACCAATCTCATACTGATGTCCTTTTTGGACAATACATTTAAAAACAACAAATAATACTGTAATCTTCCCCTATGGGGACAACAGTCCCAGTTTAAATGACAGTTTTCTCAGCTCGCCTGGATATCATTTACCTGTCCAGCAAAGCCTCATGGAAAGACCCGTCTTTTCTGGCTTTTTTCAGATCTTTGTGGTCTTCACTGCTGATTTTTATTTTATGATCCTGAAAGCTTTGAAATTTTTTGCTGCAAAATAATGAGAAATCACAGAAAAATGAGTCCACAAAATGTATAAATATTACAGATCCACAGTAAACAGTCAGAGAGACATTGCCTCCTTTCACAGATCTAAGGACCTCTTCCAAGTCACACAAAAAAGGAAAGGGAAGCCATCCATTACTCTTAGTCACAATGATCTAAAATTGTTTATTTGTTGTATAGTGAGGGAGGAGGTCGACACTAGAGGGGTGGGGGACCCCTGTGGCTGACACCAGAAGGATGGAGGCCCCTGTGGCTGACACAGAGGGGAGGTCCCCCTGTTTTTGACACCAGAGGGGATGGGGTGCCTGTGGCTGACACCAGAAGGGAAAGGGTTAAACCAGAGGGCCCATATGGAGGGGCCATTGCTGACACCAGAGGAGGGGGATGGGCTGACACCAGGGGAGGCCCCATAGGGTGACCAAGAGGGGCCCCATAAGCTGACACCAAGGAGGCCGAGCTGACACAAGGGGGGTACTGTGGCTGACACCAGAGGGGAAGGGGGCCCCAATAGGGGGCTGACCAGAGAGGGAGGGGCCCCATAAGCTGACACCAGAATGGGAAGGGTTTACCCTGTAGCTGACACCAGAAAGGAGGGGGGCACCTGTGGCTGACACCCGAGGGGAGGTGGCGCCATACAGATGTCACCAGGAGGGGGGAGGGGCCCCATAGGGCTGACACCAGAGGGGAGGGGGCCCCATAGGGATGACACAAGACGGGTGGGTTCCCTTGTAGCTGACACAAGAGGGAGGAGGGCCCAATACTAGGGCTGACGCAAGAGGGGAGGGAGCCCCATAGGGATGACACAAGACGGGTGGGTTCCCTTGTAGCTGACACAAGAGGGGAGGGGGGTGCCTGTGGCTGACACAGAGGGAGGGGCCCTATAGGGCTGACACCAAGAGGGGAGGGCGACCCCCATAGGGCTGACACCAGAGGGGAGTGGGCCCCATAGGGCTGATGAGGCGCCCCACTGGTCTGGACGCCATGAGGGGTACTGCACCCAAGCCAGGGTGTGGCTTTCCAATAGTCAGGAGGGGAATGGTAGGTGTTAAGATCCTCAACACACACAAGCACACACTTAGGACCCAAGAGGGACCATGGGCAAAACCAGGGGGGAGGTGAACAGAGGTAGAGAACAGTGGGACAACAGAGGTAGAGAAATGTGGGTGAAAAAAGAGAAAGAAGAAAGAGTGTACAGTTTCCGTTTGGAGCGGAACAGTAAACAGCTAGCATGCAGAGCTAAGAGAGTGGAGGAGTCGAGTGAGGAGGAGAGAACAGCGAAACTGCAGAGAAGGCGACTTGAGCTGTGCGACGCTCGTCCTGGGAAACTGAAAGGAAAAAACCCTAGGTGCACCCGCGCAGCTGAAGTTGCCCGTACGCCCGAATTAGGGACTGGAGATACCAAACGGAGGGGTTGTGGTCTACAATCAGGGACCGGACCTGAGCAGGGGCAGGGCAGTCTAATACCGAACCTCTGAACCGGAGGCTACAAGCTTCATAGGAGCTGTGGCTCACACACCTGGCGTATTCCCAGAGAAAGCAGCCAAACAAGAGTCCGGGGACAAGGTACCAGTCACCCACTAATACCCAAGCTGCCGGATCAGGGCTCTGCATGTAGAGGCGCTGTGAAGCACAGGCACTGAGGAATGGAGACCAGGGAGAGATAGAGAGAGGCCAGGACAGGCACACCACCGAGGATCTTATACCTCTACCCCGATCTCTTAAAGACTACACAGGCCGGGGCTTATCTGAGAGACTTTGTAACATCGTATGACCTGTTGAGAAGTACTGTGAGTAAACCCGGGTACAGAGTTGCAGAACTGTGTGAGGCTGTGTTTTTTTGCGTGGCAACCAGCTGTGAAGGCCACTGAGCAAAGTAACGAGGCCTAAATTAACCCCTGAATGCCGGAGACTACGAATTGCTCTATCTGCTGCCCTGGGTGACTTGCTCCACCCGTGGGGAGCCACTACATCCCAGCTGCCCGTCCATCATCCCCAAAGGTTCTACCCATAGCCGCAAACCACGGGTGGCGTCACAAACAATTCTCCCTTTTAAACCACCCTACGCTCCCTAAGAACGCTTTAACACTGAAACCAGAGTCACGGAGCCGGGTCTCGACCCCTGTGACTCCCCAGAAGCATTAAAGCCTGGTTTCCAGTAGCCTACAGCCCTGGAGCGCATCACTGAAAGCAGAGGGGAGGGGGCTCCATAGGGCTGACACATGACGGGATGGTTCCCCTGTAGCTGACACCAGAGGAGAGGGGCCCCTGTTCCTGACACCAGAGGTGAGGGGGGTGCCTGTGGCTGACACCCGAGGAGAGGGGGCCCCATAAGGCTGACACCAGAGGGGAGGGGGCCCTATAGGGCTGACACCAGAGGAGAGGGGGCCCCATACAGATGACACCAGAGGGAGTGGACTCCATAGGGCTAACACCAGAGGGGAGGGGGCTCATACAGTTGACACCAGAGGGAGGGCCCAAAGGACGAACCAGAGGGAGGGGGTCCCATAAGTCTGACACAAGAGTATTTATTTCACTGTAGTTGAAATAAAATAGAAAGCAAACACTACTTTTATTTGCAAACTGTTAAAATACATAAATATAGAAGATTTATTTTAGGTTATCACATTTATTTACTGTAAGACTAAGAATGTGTGTCACTAATAGTCACCTAACACTCACAAATCTGATTTACATCTTGTCTATACCATAACAACACAGATACACGCCATGAAATATGCAGGAAAATGATTTAGAGGCATAATCTTTATTTTACGGCTTCCCAGAGGATAGATTCAGCTATAATCCTCCAGGTAATGATCATAAATAGGCAGCACATTCAATGTGTGACATTACTGTCAAGGTAATGTACTCTGGAGGTTATCTCATAGTACAAGTTACCATTTGTTTAAGAAGTCTGAAGGGGCTTTAACTGCACTTGATACAAGTGTTTCTTCAAGGACAGAAGCTATAGAACGCAGGTACTATGTTCAACAAGAGGAGTGGTGCTATTAGCTATCATTGCTTTACATACATCTAACTTTCTTCTAAATTTTTTCAATGTAGTTATCAGCATCAAACTGATTATTAGCAGCCGTCTGAAAATAACCCCACACCAGCTACATGAAAGGACATCAATTCAATGCAACAGCCTTCAGTACAGGCACAGACCACAGAAGCTTCAGTACAGGCCAAGACCACAGAAGCTTCAGTTCAGGCACAGATCACAGAAGCTTCAGTCAGGCCACAGATCACAGAAGCTTCAGTACAGGCCACAGATCACAGAAGCTTCAGCACAAACACAGACCACAGAAGCTTCAGCACAGACACAGACACAGAAGCTTCAGCACAGGACACAGACCACAGAAGCTTCAGCACAGGACACAGACCACAGAAGCTTCAGCACAGGACACAGACCACAGAAGCTTCAGCACAGGACACAGACCACAGAAGCTTCAGCACAGGACACAGACCACAGAAGCTTCAGCACAGGACACAGACACAGAAGCTTCAGACAGGCACAGACACAGAAGCTTCAGCACAGACACAGACCACAGAAGCTTCAGCACAGGACACAGCCCACAGAAGCTTCAGACAGGACACAGACCACAGAAGCTTCAGCACAGACACAGACCACAGAAGCTTCAGCACAGACACAGACCACAGAAGCTTCAGCACAGGACACAGACCACAGAAGCTTCAGCACAGGACACAGACCACAGAAGCTTCAGCACAGGACACAGACCACAGAAGCTTCAGCACAGGACACAGACCACAGAAGCTTCAGCACAGGACACAGACCACAGAAGCTTCAGCACAGGACACAGACCACAGAAGCTTCAGCACAGGACACAGACCACAGAAGCTTCAGCACAGGACACAGACCACAGAAGCTTCAGTACAGGACACAGACCACAGAAGCTTCAGCACAGGACACAGACCACAGAAGCTTCAGCACAGGACACAGACCACAGAAGCTTCAGTACAGGACACAGACCACAGAAGCTTCAGCACAGGACACAGACCACAGAAGCTTCAGCACAGGACACAGACCACAGAAGCTTCAGTACAGGACACAGACCACAGAAGCCTTCAGCACAGGACACAGACCACAGAAGCTTCAGCACAGGACACAGACCACAGAAGCTTCAGTACAGGACACAGACCACAGAAGCTTCAGCACAGGACACAGACCACAGAAGCTTCAGTACAGGACACAGACCACAGAAGCTTCAGTACAGGACACAGACCACAGAAGCTTCAGCACAGGACACAGACCACAGAAGCCTTCAGTACAGGACACAGACCACAGAAGCTTCAGCACAGGACACAGACCACAGAAGCTTCAGTACAGGACACAGACCACAGAAGCCTTCAGTACAGGACACAGACCACAGAAGCCTTCAGTACAGGACACAGACCACAGAAGCCTTCAGTACAGGACACAGACCACAGAAGCCTTCAGTACAGGACACAGACACAGACCACAGAAGCTTCAGTACAGGCCACAGACCACAGAAGCTTCAGCACAGGACACAGACCACAGAAGCTTCAGTACGGACACAGACCACAGAAGCCTTCAGTACAGGACACAGACCACAGAAGCCTTCAGTACAGGACACAGACCACAGAAGCCTTCAGTACAGGACACAGACCACAGAAGCCTTCAGTACAGGACACAGACCAAGAAGCTTCAGTACAGGACACAGACCACAGAAGCCTTCAGTACAGGACACAGACCACAGAAGCTTCAGCACAGGACACAGACCACAGAAGCTTCAGTACAGGACCACAGACCACAGAAGCTTCAGACAGGACACAGACCACAGAAGCTTCAGTACAGGACACAGACCACAGAAGCCTTCAGTACAGGACACAGACCACAGAAGCTTCAGTACAGGACACAGACCACAGAAGCCTTCAGTACAGGACACAGACCACAGAAGCTTCAGTACAGGACACAGACCACAGAAGCCTTCAGTACAGGACACAGACACAGAAGCTTCAGTACAGGACACAGACCACAGAAGCCTTCAGTACAGGACACAGACACAGAAGCTTCAGTACAGGACACAGACCACAGAAGCCTTCAGTACAGGCACAGACCACAGAAGCTTCAGTACAGGACACAGACACAGAAGCCTTCAGTACAGGCACAGACACAGAAGCTTCAGTACAGGCACAGACACAGAAGCTTCAGTACAGGACACAGACACAGAAGCTTCAGTACAGGACACAGATCACAGAAGCTTCAGTACAGGCCACAGATCACAGAAGCCTTCAGTACAGGCCACAGATCACAGAAGCTTCAGTAAGCAGACACAGAAGCTGTCAGGCACAGATCGACTTCAGTACAGGACACAGATCCACAGAAGCTTCAGTACAGGCCACAGATCACAGAAGCTTCAGAACCAGATCACAGAGCTTCAGTACAGCCACAGACACAATGTTTTGCTCAGAATCACAGGATAAGGGCACAGATCACAGAACTTCGTACAGGCACGATCCAGAAGCTTCAGTACAGCACAGATCACAGAACTTCAGTACAGCCACAGATACAAATTAACAGGTCAGTGAATAGTACCCACAGTGAACTTCTAAGGATCAGCTTCATACGCGATCAAGAAGTTCATGAAGTACACGATCACAAACACTGTTTTTTTCTCATAATCAAGGAATATTTGTGGCACAACCTAATGGTAGTGCTCTGAAGTAAAAGTATAAAAAATCAATAGTTAAACTTCCGCAACACAAAAAAATTACAGAGTCAGTGAATATTGTATCCAAGTGAGTATTTATTGGATCATTCCAAGTGAATCAAAGCAAGTTTTGTAAAGGGATAACAAACTCGTGGTTGACGTTTCAGTTCCACCGGAACTTCTCAAAACTTATCTCGGTCAGAGTTAGAAGGAAAAGAAGAAATGATTCAC
Source organism: Allobates femoralis (assembly GCA_033576535.1). Classification (NCBI taxonomy): domain Eukaryota; kingdom Metazoa; phylum Chordata; class Amphibia; order Anura; family Aromobatidae; genus Allobates; species Allobates femoralis. The sequence goes on from JARQOC010000003.1 coordinate 123,364,029, forward strand.
TTGTGGCAAGCCACTTTGTGCGGAGTTTGTCCTGTGCGTGGTTGAAGAAAATTTTATCATTTTGTTAAGGCCCTTAGTGTCTATGAGTTACTATGGGCAATCATAAATGCTAACTAAATAATTTCCATCTCAATTGATCATAACATCCTATGGATTCACATATTAAGTTTCCCATGTAGTAGGCACCTTAAAAAGTACATCGATGTTATTTATTTATTTTGCGGTCTTTAATTAAATTTTATAATTGAGGTTTTTTTTTTGTAAAAACACAACTTGATGTTTAGTGTAGTGTGAGATTGTTCTTATAACCGGCATTTGTTCGCGGCTCTGGACACGGCATTCTTCTAAAGAGGTCTCCAGTCATTTTTACTTGTTTTCATTGTTGGATTTTTCACAGCCTAATATGTGTACATATTTTCCCCTCCTTTTTCGGGTTAGTCCATATATACATAGTAATAGCAAAATACATAATATGGTTTACGGCGCTAGAAGGTAGATCCTCTTAGCCATGACTAATGAACGTTGTAATCTAACCTAGGGGCTTTATATACTAGTATAACATCTGAAAACTTTAATCTTTTCTGAGAAAGTGCTAGTGGAGACATTTAAAGGCTATGTGATCATAAGGTCATATCATCTACATGACTATTATATTTAAAACTCATATATACAATAAATCCATAAAGCGGTGTTGTAGATGTTTTGTGTGGATGTTTGCACATCGTCTCTAAGAATATCTACATGACTAATTGTTGCAATTTTTTGTTCCATACAAATAAGGTTTTCTTTACGTGTGTAAAATATACCATCTGTTGTCTAAATACTTGTGTTCTACGTATCTACATGCTATTTCCTTTGTAACATTTGACCAGACAAGGGTTAATCTTGTTCATACGTATATATGTAATTAGTTTCAGCTGGGCTTGTGGGGAGTTTTTGTATATGTGTGGTTTTAATGTTCAATGTGCTAATGAATAAGAAGGAAACTTTGAAACGTGTCTAGCCATCCCTGGTGGGCGCTTCATGCTTTTAACCTTTATATGAAATAATAGATGAAAAAGATGAATGCACCGGTATCCTCCTTTTTACACTTTTGAATTGGACAGAAGCCATACCATCACACCGGTCAAGGAATCCTGGAGTAATTGGCAGTGAGCGGCCTCCCTCCTTCCTCACTTGTATGCTTTCACATTTAAAATACAGATGTGATCCCTTTCTTGTTTGCCTACTTTTTCATGTGGTTTTGAAGTTCATAGAAAATCAGAGTAGCGGAGGATGGCTTGATATAAAATCTGCAATAAACATCCTTTTAAGTAGTGTGGCTATTAGAGTAACATCTACTAACACTAGAAGTCCCAGAGACGGGTCATTTGACCTTTTTACCATTGAAAACCAAGGATCCTTTAAATTCCAGGGACTTCTAGTGCTCAAGTGTATAGACAGCTAAATTGTGCATTGTGGACTCAGGAGCTCTCCATGGTACTAAACATTAAAACTGGGTGCTGACCGTGGTGCTAAAGCTGTTCAGATTGCTTGCTGTGGAGCTTCACCACCACGGTCAGCACCCAGATTTAACGCCAGGACCATGGAGAGCTCCTGAGTCCTAAACTGCAGCCGCCAGTGATTTCAGTTCCACACAGAAGTGCTGAAATTGCTGCCTTTTAACTAAATTATTAACACCTTCGGACACATTCTGTCCTGTCAGTTTGTGTCCAGGGAGTCTGGACAAAACTGGACACAACCTGGCAGGACAGAAGCATGGGGTTAAGCCAACATAACGCTTATGAACCGCATCTGCTAGCTCCTGGCGACATGCAGCACAGAAACTGCAGATGGGGTTAATATGCCAGTTATCCCTGGGAAATTCAAAAAACGCTGCTGTCAAAGCAGCAGAAAGCCCAACATAGCTATTATATCTACAGATCTTTATCTTTAGATATATAGCTATCGGGCTTTCCTGTGTCGGGAGAATAGCACATGCTTGAGTGACTTGCACAGTATGCTGTCTGGGTGTGAAGTTTCCTCGCACCCATAGACTTTCATTAGCCACTCTGCACGTCAAACACGCGTTCAGATGCAACATGCTGCGAGTGAACTCGCATTTGACTTGCAGTGAAATTCAGCGCAGGGGACACGCACCAGTGTGCTCTGCCTGATATGGCAACACTGGTCCGAGAGCAATGCGAGTTTCCCTCGCATTGCACTTGCGTGGATCACTCGCACAGTGTGCCTCCACCCTTAATGAACTTTGGTACAAGAAAACCAAAGCAAACTGTATGGGCGCTTGGTATATCACTGTTGAGAACAGTTTATAATACTGCTTAATTTTTTGGTACACCCCTCCTAATATACTTCTACCTCTTTGGAGTAAATCATTATCCCTCATTTTCTACAAAAGAACCAAGAAATGAGAACAGATTTAGACTACCTATGTGAGTAACATTATCCCCTTTTAATATATAATTTTTTTTCCTATTCTCCGTTGTCCAAATCTCAGTGCAGCTTATTAGTCTGAAAAAATATGGTACCTATTCCTTCCCAAAGTTGCGTGAATTATAGAGAATGTCATCACATATACAGCTGCCAAGCTCTACACAGGATGGTAACAGGTCAGGATGTCACTTTGGATCACCACTTGCAGTATAAAAGTTATAAAGAAGCGCATGCTACTACCCTGTTTACTCAAAAATAAGACGGTGTCTTATATGAATTTTTGGTCCCAAATATGCACTCTGGCTTATTTTCAGGGGATGTATTATTTTTCCATGAAGAAGAATTCACAATTAACATCATCCGATTGCAATCCCATTACAGTCCCGATCATCACAATGCAACACCCCCATCATTTTATTGCAGCCCACATCATCCCAGTGCAGTACTGTACCTGTACACAAAAAAAAAAAAAAAAGACAAAACACATCTTTTTTAAGGTACCAGTCCTTCGCGGTCCGCACGTAATTCTCCCGCTGCTGTAGATGTAAGCCAATCAGAGTCCAGCAGCCACGCTCCTATCAGAGGCCAGCAGCTGATTTCAGCGCATGCTGCTGGACTCCGATTGGCGTGCGGCTGCTGCCCTCTGATTACTGTACATCTACAGCAGCTGAGGTAGAGAGGTGCTCTGAATACAGCTGCAGGCACCAGACAACGGCGGCAAGCATGCTGGGGAAGAGTCTTCTGATCGGCGGCATGCTGGCCTTCAAAAAAATAGGTATGTCTTATTTTCGGGGGGTGCCTTATATTTAGAAGCATACTAAACCCCTCTAGTACGTCTTATTTTCGGGGGAGGGTAAGGGGGACCGGGCGCCTTATTTTGGGGGAATCACGGTATAGAGTCCAGTAGGTAGTCCTCATCTGTTTAGGAGTGCAGCAATTGAGCTTCAGTATTTACAGATACAACATGCAGTCAGTAAACAGGGTGAGACCGGTGCCTTGCAAATACAAGATGATATTGTCCTAGATTATATTTGCCATGAGGGACTCTCGACTGGAGTGATATCGTGCATATATAGAGATCTACTACACACATTCCTCCTTTCATTCCCTATAAAAGCACGTTCGAAATGGGAGGAGGAAGTGGGACACATACGGATGATAAGTGGACTAGTATCCTGGAATACATACCCAAGTTGTCTATATGTGAATCGGCTAGGCTCTCACATCTCTACGTGGTACATAGAGTGTATCGCTCGCCAATGGTTATGTACCGTGCAGGTATGAGGACTGATTCTGAATGTCCGAGATGCAGAGGGGATAATGCGGGCATTCTCCATATGATGTGGTCCTGCCCAAGATTGTCCACATACTGGGCGGCGATCATTAACCGAATAGATAGAGTGTATGGGTGCGAAGTGCCTAGAGAACTGGTGGTTTGTCTGCTGGGGTATGTGGAGGAAGTGGATATTGAAAATGCATTTAAAATAGCGATTGCAAAATTACTCTTTGTGGCAAGGAAACTAATCGCAAAATACTGGATTCGAGATATTCCCCCAAGCAGAGAGGAATTTGTGAAACAGGTGGATAACCTACTGTATATGGAAAAGGGTATTTATGGGAAAAGAGAGAAAATAGGAGTGTTCGAGAAAATGTGGTTACCCTGGATAAATTATAGATGAGAAGAGGAAGTGTGACTTTAAACTGTGTTGTGTGTAAATTGATCTGAAATACGGTATAATTGATGTGCCTTATTAACGATTACTTAACTAAATGACACCATGAGCTGCTGTGAAATGTGCAAGCTGTCGGGGGGGGGGGGGGGAAGGGAGGGGGAAAGGAAGGGTGGGGTTTGGGACTGTAGTCCAAATATTCATGTGAAAATGGGACATGTTGTATCGATGCATTTGTGCAATCCTGTTTGGAAACTGTTTAATTAATAAAAATTTATCTGATTTAAAAAAAAAAAAAAGGAGTGCAGCAATTGTGGTCTGATTGACAGGCCGGGATAAATTATTTCAGCAGAATTAGATGAATCGGCCGTGAGAAAATAATAATAATAATAATAACGCCAGTACACCTCAAGTCACTGTGAAAGAAGGCGTCGGAGCAAGATCCCCATCACCAGGAGAGGTGTGGGACGGCATGAATCCTGGGGTAAGCTGCCCACATGACTCAGCAGGTAGCGGGCACCACTTTTCAGCCTCCAGATAAACAGAGATGTCCTCATTCACTCACAGCAAACAGACAAGAATGAACATCAGAGAGATGAAATTCTGACATTTGTAAAGAGCACAGACTTCAGTTACTCACACATAATTGAGTTCACAGTGTTTAACATTGCCCCGATCTTCATCTGCTAAATCATCTTTTCTCTTTAGTTCCCTTTCTGTACAACATCGAATCTGAAATAAAGTTAGAACGTGATGAGCTATCGACATATGAGATATTGGCATATGATTCCAAGTTTAATTCTCAGACTCAGGCCGGGCTCAGGTCAGGGACACAACCTTTTCTAGCCCGAGGGCCACACTGTGTGAATGCATCACATCTAAAGGCCCAGTCACACATAACGACGCACCAGCGATCCCGATAACGATGTGCAGAGATCGCTGGTGCATCGTTTTTCACATCGCTGGTAAGATGTCAAACAGGTATCTCACCAGCGATGTGAAAAACAACGCATTAGCGATCCAGAATTATACCGAGGTCATTGGGAATTGTCACTCCATAGCGTAGCATTGAGATTGTTAGTCATTGTTCCTGTCAAACACAACGATGTAGTGCTCTCAGCGGGAGCGCAACAACGTAGAAATGATCCAGAGCAGTGTGTAACGATTAACGATCTCAAAGCAGGGGCTAGATCGTTGGTGTGTGTCACACAGAACGAGATCGCTAACAGGATCGCTGTTGCGTCACAAAATTTGTGCCGCAACAGCGATCTCGTTAGCGATCTCGTTCTGTGTGACAGGGCCTTAAGTGCTACAATACAATGTAACCCGTCTCCTCTGTGGACAGTTATCATATTTGTGCTTTCGTTCTTCTGCCCGTTCTTTCATGATTCAGAACGGTTTCCCTCACCACAGCCGTACTACGCAGTACGTACTAGTGCTTGCTTTTCTAGGACAGGCTGTAGTTTTTTTTCCTCTTACAATGAACTGAAAAATAAGAAAATAATTCCGAATATAGTGAAATAAAATCCAATTTTGTTATTTATTTATGGTGCTCACTCTGCGGCAGAAATGACTGGTCAATGTGAATCTCCAGGTCACTATGATTATAGCGACATCGAACGTGTTTAGGGGTTTTTATTATTTATTAAAAAAAAAATCACAGAAGTTTTTTTTTTAAACAAAGTGAAAGGTTTTTGTCACCATTTTGTGACGCTTGCAATTTTTTATTACGTCAAGGGAGGTCTGGGAGGTCTTGTTTTAGTGTAGCTAGCAGTCATTTAAAGGGAATTTTATTTTTAGGTACATACAATGTTTTGATCACGCTTGTTCATTTTTTATTTTTTTATTTATTTTTGAAGAAGTTTCTCCCCACATCCCAGTGCTTGGCAAGAAAGAAGATCATGTGTATTTACAATTGCCACAAATTAATAAGGAGAGTCACATACAGTACAGACCAAATGTTTGGACACACCACCTCATTCAAAGATTTTTCTTTATTTTCATGACTATGAAAATTGTAGATTCACACTGAAGCATCAAAATTATGAATTATCACATGTGGAATTATATACTTAACAAAATACTGTGAATCAACTGAAAATATGTCTTATATTCAGGTTCTTCAAAGTAGCCACCTTTTGCTTTGATTACTGCTTTACACATTCTTGGCATTTCTGGATGAACTTCAAGAGGTAGTCACCGAAAATGGTTTTCCAAAAGTCTTGAAAGAGTTCCCAGAGATGCTTAGCACTTATTGGCCCTTTTGCTTTCACTCTGCGGTCCAGCTCACCCCAAACCATCTCGATTGGGTTCAGGTCTGGTGACTGTGGAGGCCAGGTCATCTGGAGTACCACCCCATCACCATCACACCTCCTCCTCCATGCTTCACGTGGAACCAGGCATGTAGAGTCCATCTGTTCACCTTTTCTGCGTTGCACAAAGACACGGTGGTTGGAACCAAAGATCTCAAATTTGGACTCATCAGACCAAAGCACAGATTTCCACTGGTCTAATGTCCATTCCTTGTGTTCTTTAGCCCAAACAAGTCTCTTCTCTTGTTGCCTGTCCTTAGCAGTGGTTTCGTAGCAGCTATTTTTCCATGAAGGCCTGCTGCACAAATCTCCTCTAACAGTTGTTGTAGAGATGTGTCTGCTGCTTGAACTCTGTGTGGCATTGACTTGGTCTCTAATTTGAGCTGCTATTAACCTGCGATTTCTGAGGCTGGTGACTCGGATGAATTATCCTCTGCAGCAGAGGTGACTCTTGGTCTTCCTTTCCTGGCGGTCCTCATGTGAGCCAGTTACTTTGTAGCGCTTGATGGTTTTTGCAACTGCACTTGGGGACACTTTCAAAGTTTTCCCAATTTTTCGGACTGGCTGACCTTTATTTCTTAAAGTAATGATGGCCACTCTTTTTCTTACTTAGCTGCTTTTTTTCTTGCCATAATACACATTCTAACAGTCTATTCAGTAAGGACTATCAGCTGTGTATCACCAGACGTCTGCACAACACAACTGATGGTCCCAACCCCATTTATAAGGCAAGAAATCCCACTTATTAAACCTGACTGGGCACACCTGTGAAGTGAAAACCATTTCCAGGTGACTACCTCTTGAAGTTCATCAAGAGAATGCCAAGAGTGTGCAGAGCAGTAATCAAAGCAAAAGGTGGATACTTTGAAGAACCTAGATAGAAGACATATTTTCAGTTGTTTCACACTTTTTTGTTACGTATATAACCAATGTGTTAATTCATAGTTTTGATGCCTTCAGTGTGAATCTACAATTTTCATAGTCATGAAAATTAAAAGAAAACTCTTTGAATGAGAAGGTGTGTCCAAACCTTTGGTCTGTACTCTACATGTACCTCTACCTTGCCAATATGTCTCCTGGAGTGTCGAACCTGTAGATATTTGGTATTTTCCATGGATCATTATGTGTGATAAGGAAATACTCCTTTGAAGAAGCAATTCAGGAAACACAAATGTGTTGCATTGGGACGAATGCAGGACCTGACAATGCCATGAATGACACAGGGAGGCAGAATATTTTTGCCTTAAAGGGAATCTGTCAGCAGGATAAGCTTAGGACAGCAACTCTGCTTCTCTTCTCAAGGTCTGTGCTATTGTTTATCTAAACTAAAGTGTTTATTACACCGTGATTAGCATTATAGGACTTCTAGTCACACCCAGGGCACTCAGACACACCCTATACTATGATTATTATTATTATTTATTTATATAGCGCCATTAGGTTCCATGGCGCTTTACATGAGGATAAGGGAGACAAGAACAAGTACACTAAATCTAGGCGATCAGGACGTACAGGTACAGGAGGGCAGGGACCCTGTCCACGAGGGCTCACAGTCTACGAGGGGCGGGTTGGGATACAGTAGGATGGGGGAGTGTCAGGTATGGGGCGGTCGCCTGGATCTTATGGCAGGTTGTAGGCTTGACGGAATAGGGAGTCTTTAGGTGACACTTGAAGCTTCTCAGGGTAGGCGAGTGTCTGACGTGTTCGGGCAGGGAGTTCCAGAGTAAGGCAGATGCCCGGGAGAAGTCCTGGACTCGGTTGTGTGAAGAGGTGATGAGAGGGGAGCAGAGGAGAAGTTCTTGGGAGGAGCGGAGGTTGCGTGAGGGTAGGTATCTGAGACCAGGTCGGAGATGTATGGTGGGGCCGGTTGTGTATGGCTTTGTATCCATGGTTAGTGTTTTGAATTGGGATCTCTTGGAGGCGGGAAGCCAGTGAAGGGCTTGGCAGAGGGGGGAGACAGGGGAGTAGCGGGAGGACAGGTAGATTAGTCGGGCAGCGGAATTGAGGATAGACTGGAGAGGTGTGAGGGAGTTAAGCCGGGAGGCCATTGATAAGAAGGTTGCAGTAGTCAAGGTGGGAATGATAAGAGCATGAATGAGTGTTTTAGTGGAGTCGTGGGTGAGGAAGGAGCGGATCCACGAGATGTTCTTGAGCTGGAGCCGAGGGATGTGGTGAGGGCCTCGATGTGGGGTTGAAGGATAGGGAGGAGTCAAGGATTACCCGAGGCACTTGGCTTGGGGGACTGGGGAGAGGGCGCAGTCGTTGATGCAGAAGGATAGTTGGGAGGTGGGGTGGAATTTCTTGGGGGGGGAAGACTATGAATTCAGTTTTGTCCATGTTGAGTTTAAGAAAGCGAGCAGAGAAGAAGGATGAGATGGCGGAAAAGCATTGTGGGATTTTGGAGAGTAGGGAGGTGATGTCAGGGCCGGACAGGTAGATTTGGGTGTCGTCGGCGTAGAGGTGGTACTGGAGGCCGTGGGACTCAATGAGTTGCCCTAGGCCGAGAGTGTATATGGAGAAAAGTAGGGGTCACAGGACCGAACCTTGGGGGACTCCGACAGAAAGGTGGTAGGGTGAGGAGGAGGTGTGGGAGTGAGAGACGCTGAAAGTCTGGTCCGCTAGGTTTGAGGAGATACAGTAGAGGGCAAGGTGGGTGATGCCGAGGGATTCCAGGATCCGGAGAAGAAGGGAGTGGTCAACCGTGTCGAAGGCATCAGACAGGTCAAGGAGGAGGAGGATGGAGTAGTGGTGTTTGTTCTTGGCGGTCAGTAGGTCATTGGTGACTTTGGTCAGGGCTGTTTCGGTGGAATGGAGGGGTCGGAAGCCGGACTGTAGGCGTCGAGGTGGGAGCACGAGGAGAGGTGAGAGGACAGTTCGGGAGTGGACATGCTAACTCACTGTGAATGCACAATCTCTATTGAGAGCCTGATGTGGGCGGAGGCGGCTCTCTACACTCTGCTACAAGCCTGCAATGAAAATTCTTTGATAATGTGAGAACAGCTACACCCAGTAGTCTATGTGATATCATGTTGGTCAGGTTTCTTTACTTACATTATATTGCTGTCAGATGAGGTAGCAAAAACCTGCTGACAGATTCCATTTAAAGGGATCCTGTCACCTCCAGAACGCCTCCTAAGCTACCAAAACATGTCCCTGCAGCATCCTATCACTAATCTCACACTCCTTTTGTCTCCTAAAAGCATCTTGTGAAAGTGCATAAAAACGTTTTAATACTTACTCATTAGTGATTATAATTAGCAGGGGCTATATTCTTTAGCCCTTAGGGCGTGTTGTTTTGCAGCTCCAGGATCCAGCCCCTCTCTGTCTGTGTTCCTCTGCTTGTGCAGGCTTTACCCTCCCCCCTCTCTATCACTCACAGAATGCAAATCAGTAGTCCTGCCTTCAGCTCCACATCACAGCAGCACAGACAGGGAGAGGGTGGATCATTCTGGGTGTGAAAATGAGCACCTAGGGAGGGCTTAGAGTTTCACAGGATGCCCTGTGAGACTTATTCAGGGACAAGAAGTCTCAGATGTGTAAGTGTATATTGTTGATTATTCCAATGTTACAGAGCATTTTTTTTTATAGAAAAGTAGCACTAATAATGATCTGTCATGGTGCAGGGACAGGAATTAATAGGGTTGAGGGTGATTTGGAGGGGTCAGGTTCCTTTAAGTTATTTCAAGTCACTTGCCACAGTTCCTCCCTGTCCAGTGCCTGCCTGATGGTTGGAGCTAACAGAATAGCACTGTAAGCCGCAGGTTATTAACCCTAACTTATGTCATTAAGATTTTTGCAATCTGAAGATGTGTATTAAATTTTGCCAGAGATTTGAATTTTATACATTTCTCTGTCAGACAAATAAGATGCTGGCAAAAACCTCAGGCCCAACCTGCAGAATTACAGATCTTTATTATTGAAAATGACAAGTATCAAACTCTGGGATATGTCGTCAATATCATATCACCAGACAACCCTTGAATGAGGACTTTTTACAATTTGGGTATGTTAAACTAGCCACATCAAGGCATAGTGATTGCAGTGCCAAGTACAATATTTTTTTTAAGCCTCATATATGTTGTGGTGATAGTAGAGAGTAAAGCTAATGGCACTTAATATGCCAATTTACACAATAACCAAGGGGGCATTAACTTAGATTCTTCAATAGGGATATTGATTTTTCCCCTAAATGATGTTGCCCGATAATAGGTGGCGACATCATGCAGAAAAGAAAACCCAGTGTGATATAGAAAGCCTGGCGTGTCATAGGAGGCCAACCAGTCTTTCCATATCACACAGAGGGAAGGTGTTTTGACATTTTCGGGGCGTTTTCTCCTTTTCCTGCACAATGCCTCCTAACTTACGATTTTCGAACAGCATGCAGGGAAAAAGCTAACTCTCCCAGGGAGGAATCTCTGCTAATGACCCTTGGTTTTAGTGGAAATCAGCATAAACTTCATTAGCTGATATCTCTGCCAAAAAGCTGAGAAATAAAATAAAACAAAAAATAAAACCCTGATGTTTAATTTATCCCTGCAGCCACCAATCCATGATTTCACCAGTTTAAAACGCTAAAAACGTTCATTAGTCGCTGTGTCAGATGTTTCTCTGAATCTGAAAAGTTGCATGCTAAAATAAGGTATAAAATGTAATTCATGTTTTCTATAGTTAGCCCATGAGCCAATGTATATATCACAAATCCTAAAATACAAGCTGTCTGAAGGAAAGTATCACTTAAGGACATGGCGACTAAGTACCTTGATCATCTCGGTGTCACCTGCTGTCTTACTGTGCGCTACCAAGTCGCCTTCTTCATTGCAGCCGACAAAGCAGCTGTTCGATGCCAGTAAGGCCATTTTGCCCTGAAAGTGATCACATAGCCCAGTATTAGAATAATCCTGCAGTATTTTCAGTATAATACAGATTTAAAAGGGTATTCCCATCTCCAAGACAGATAATATGATAGGATCTTGGAGATGGGAAAGGCATTTAAGAAAGGTTTATGATGAAATGCTGAAAAGGAACTGTTCTGAATGCTGCTTTGGAAGCGGTAATATACACCGTGCATAAATAGGTAACAAGTGGATACTTTGCATATACCGTACATTTTAGTGTTTCATCCTTTATTACATGGTATTCCTTTTTATTTAAACAAGTACAGAACTCTGTGCCGCCATCCCTTCCTCCGCACCTTTCAGGAGCCACTGACCATATGTGGCCTTGTTCTTATTTTTAACCAAATTACGGTAATGTACTGGCTACAAGGTTACATTCATTCGGCAGGTCAGGGGATACAACATTTTTATAGTCTTTGTATGTTAAGTACTCAATTTATATGTTGATTTAACTTCAGACTTTTAGAGATGCAATGCCAAATATTTTTAGTTTTTTCTTTATTTTTTAATTTACGGAATGGGAAAACGATGGAAATTTTCCCTTTTAAACATTTAAAAATGTTAAATAATTTCACTGCCTATAAACAATAAACACCCCGTGGTCCACTGTACTCTGCTGCGATTTTCTGCATAGTGTAGCAGCTGCCTGACATTGTGCAGATATGGGAGTGAAAAGCGGGCTGCCAGACACAGCAAGACTCTCCATAGAGAAGTCAGCAATGGTGTATTACCGCCTCTGCCTTTCTGATCACTGCATACTGGGCAATAAGTGAGCATAATGGATATAGTAATAGAAAGCACTAACTGATCGTCCTCCTGCAGGCCCAGCGGTCATGAAGGGTATGTAGGGAGTGAGCAGGAGGTGTTGGATCTTACGGTGAGTGCCCATGATCAGAAGACACTGTTTTCTAGACGCAGCATCATTCCTTGTGCGGAGACGTCCTTGTTCTCTGCAGGAGAAAGCACTATCCATGCCCACTATCAGGATCATGGACACAGCGGATTTTTGCTGTGTTCTTCTGATGAGAATACTACCGTCCCTGCAAGAATAAAATGATATGCTGTGGCTTGGGAAGCTGCAGCGCACGTTAGTTTACACTGCATAAAAAGGAGCACAGTGGACACGGGATTTCTATTAATCCCATCCACTGCACTTGTACTGAGGAACGCAGCGTTCTGGACACAGCGAAAATACTCTGCATCTACTAATCCTGATCATGGGCACTCTCCTTTAAGGGAAGCTAACACGAGCTCTACAGGCAACTGAATTATAGTATAATAATAATAATATTAATAAATAGTATTTAAATGTTGAAATGCCCCCAAAATGTTTTCTATGACATTATGGCGTTTGGGATCACAAAATGTCAAATAAATAAAAAAGAGAATTTTGTTTACTTACCGTAAATTTTTTTCTTCTAGCTCCTAATTGGGAGACCCAGACATTGGGTGTATAGCTTCCGCCTCCGGAGGACACACAAAGTATTACACTGAAAAGTGTAACTCCTCCCCTACTGCCTATACACCCCCTCCAGGAGGAATCCCATCAGTTCGGTGCACAAGCAGGAAGGAGGATAAAACCCACACCAAGACCAAAAGGTACGGAAAACATTGTCGGCCAACAGGGCTGATAGAGCGACATGTACAACACCAGTCACTCACATAAAAGAACAACGCCCAAAGGGCCATCAGGGTCGGTGCTGGGTCTCCGATTAGGAGCTAGAAGAAAAAAGAATCTACGGTAAGTAAACAAAATTCTGTTTTTCTTTTTCGCTCCATTGGGAGACCCAGACATTGGGATGTCCAAAAGCTATCCCTGGGTGGGAAGAGACCCAAGCAAGACAGTAACTTCAAATGTGAGCGACCGCCGCCTGAAGGATCCGTCTGCCCACATTAGCGTCAGCCGAAGCATACGCATGAATCGGATAGTGTTTTGTAAAGGTGTGAAGGCAAGACCAAGTGTCCGCCTGACAAACCTGTTGTGCCGTGGCCTGATATAAGGTCCACGAGGCACCCACAGCTCTTGTGGAATGCCCTTAATACCCGCATGCAAAGGCGTACCAAGGAAAGGGAAGCTTCCTGTATAGGAGCTTTGATTCACCGGCCCAAGAAGGACTTGGAGGCCGGCTCACCCTTGTTCTGACCTGTCGTAAGAACGAAACAAGGCATCCGCATGGCGAAAAGAAGCCGTGTAGGAGACATAAATCCTGACAGCCCTGACCAGGTCCAAAGTATGGAGAAACTTCTCACACTGGAGACTGGACAAAAGGCCGGTAGGGCAATGTCTTGGTTCAGGTGAAACAGAGAAAGCACCTTAGGTAAGAACTCTGCCACAGGCCGGAGCACCACTTCATCCAGGTGAATCACTAGAATAGAGATTTGCCAGATATTGCCGGCAGCTCTAAAACCCTCGCAGAGGGGAAAAGGCCCCAGGAAAGGCAACTTTCTGAGCGAGAGAGTCTGGAGAGAGAGAGACCTCCCTCAGAGGATCGACAGGCGGTTTTTGTAATGCTGCAAGGACCAGATTTTTAAGGTCCCAGGGATCCCAAAGGAGGTCTGCAGGGAGGAATGATGTGAATTGTTCCCTGTACAAACGTCGTCACCTGAGAATGGTTAGCCAGACTCTGTTGAATAGCACAGAGAGTGCAGAAATCCGTTCTTTGAGGGAGCTGAGTGCCAAGCCCCTACGTAACCCTGATTGAAGGAAGTTAAGGAGGGTTGGGAGAGAGACAGGCCAAGGAGACTTTCCATTGAGACAGCACTAAGAAAAAAGGTCTTCCAGACGCTTCTATAAATCCTTGCCGATGCAGGGTTTCAGGCCCGTCTCATGGTTGCGGCGACTTCCGAAGAGAAGCCACAAACTGTCAGCAACTAGTCTTCAAGTGCCACAAAATCAGGCTGAGGGCCGCAGGACTGTGGTGGAAGAATGGACCTTGCGACAAGAGGTTTGGCCGGACCGGGAGCTTCCACAGAACTTCCGCTGAGAGCTGTAACAGGTCCGGACACCAGGTTCCCCGGGCCAGTCTGGGGCGACGAGCAGGGCTTGTCGACATTCTGTTCTGAGTTTCCGTAGAACCCTGTGGCACTGGAGGAAACACGTAGGGGAGGCAAAACTGGGACCAGTCCTGGACCATAGCGTCCGCCTCCACATCCTTGTGGTCTCGATAGCGAGACATGAAGACCGGAACCATATGGTTCCACCGAGAAGCCATCAGATCCACGTCTGGGGAGCCTCATCTGTCGGGGATGTAGAAAGGCGCTGGGGTGAAGAGCTCAATCGCCCGTGTCCATACCTTGCCGACATAGTAGTCGGCCTTCCAATTGTCCACCCCGGGGAAATTGACCGTTGAAAAGGACGAGTCGTTGTCCTCGACCCACCGAAGAATTTGTTGGACCTCAGACAATGCCGGAGAACTACGAGAGCCTCCCTGGTGATCAATATAAGCGACCGGTCGCGAAGACGGACTGAAGCCGAATAAGATTCCTCACCAGGAATCCTCCGAAAAGCCAGTGAAGCCAAGTAAATGGCTCGAATCTGCAGGACGTTGACCAGAAGAATGGATTCCTGCTCCGACCAGGTGCATTGGTCCCTGTGGTGGAGAAACACGGCGCCCCAACCGAGGAGGCTGGCGTCCGTGGATACTACTAAACCAAGAGGGGGGCCGCAGCATCACACTCGTGACAGCGACATGTCAAGCAGCCACCAGAGGAGCGATTCCTACGTTGATGGAGACAGCGAGATGTGCCTGACGACAGATGATGGAATCTTGTCCCAACCGCGGAGGATCTGCAATTGCAGCGGACGCAGGAGAAATTGCGCAAACGTTACTGCTGCTATGGCTGTAACCATCTTTCCCAGAATGTGCATCAGACGACTGATGGAGACTGAACCCGAATGAAGAAGAGATCAGATTTCCTCCAGAATGGACATCTGCTTACTTAAAGGCAATATGACCAGAGACGGAGCGGAGAGAAAGTCCATGCCCAGAAAACGTTAGCGTCTGCGCAGGCAGGAAAGAGGACTTTGGGCCATCGATCAGCCACCCGAAATGCTGCCGAGAGTCGGGAGTTATCGAGAGACTGAGATGATACTGCTCCGTAGAGAGCTCTGACCCGCAGGACGTCCAAGTATGGGGTTACTGCGTGGACTAGAAATGCAGTACGGCTACCGTTGCTGCCATCATCTTGGAGAAGACTCACGAAGCTGAGGCCAGGCAGAAGAGCAAAGCCACCAACTGAAAGCGCTCCCCCCCCCCCACCGCGAACCTCAGCCGACGCTGAGGAGCAGGAGCAAAGGAGACGAGCAGATAGGCATCCTGGACATCCACTGAGTCCAGGAAGATCCCAAACCATAATGAGGCAATCATGTGCCGAATGATTCCATCTTGAAATCTTTGACTCTCACGAGCCGGATGAGCAGCTTGAGATCCAAAACCGGCCCTACCAAACCGTCCTTCTTAGAAACCGTGAAGCGGTTTGAACAGAACCCCAGGAGGAGCTCCACATCGGGGATCTGAAGCACGACCCTGTCCTGATACAGGGCGTTCAGAGATGAAAGGCCGAAGGCCTAGCCGGCAGGATCGAGGAAAGACAGAAGCGAGTTGGAGGGCCCGAGGATGGATCTATCCTGTAGCCAAGGGGAAAAATATTTACCACCCACCGGTCTTGGAAATGGCAGCGCCAGATGACTCAAAACCAGAAGAGCCTGCTACAGACAGAGATTGCTGCTGGTAATGGGGCGAGACCTTTGGAGGTTGCCTGGAGGCCGAGGCCGAGGTTCCGGCTGACATAGACCGACCCGCCCGTAAGGAGGAGGGCTAGACGAGGGACGAAAGGACCGAAATCAGGCATGCACTTGACGCTGTCCAGACTTCTGCACCTTAGAGGCAAGGAGGTGGAATTTCCACCTGTAGATTCCTTTACCCCCTCAAAGCCCATTCCCCGAGAAAGTGTTTTCAGCGGGGCTCTAACCAGGCACCCTTGCATTGGTAGGCAGCCGTGCGTACCATTAGACAACGGCTCCTATAAGGGGCGTCAGCTTTTCAATCCCGCAGCCACAACGTTCTGCGGGCTGCGAGCAAAATTCGATACAGGTAGCAGATTCTATGAACGGCCTCCTGCCAAATCTGCGAATGCGGAGGTCAGAAATGATAAGGTTGTCACCTCAGGAACATCCTGCGGTACGACGTCGAACTCCGCCAAGCAGGCCGAAACTGCCCGCAAAGCCCACACTCCCGCGAAAGCAGGGGCAAACGAGGCTCCTGTAGCTTCGTAAATTGACCTTTGCTGGAGCTCAATTTGGGGGTCAGATGAGTCCTTAGAGAAGGATCCATCTGCCACTGACATGACAGAATTGGCATACAGTCTAGAGACATTTGGGTCCACCCTAGGCGAGACCGACCCAGCCTTTAACACCTCTGGAGGGAAAGGATAACGAGACACCGTCTGTTGCTTAGTGAAACGTGTATCAGGGCAAGCCCTGGGCGCCTGCATAGTTGATCCGAAATTAGAGTGATCAAAAAGAAAAGGCCGTGTGACTTGGACGGAGGAAGAGACTGAGACAGTTCTTCCGAGAGCGCAGCCGCCGAGGTGGGGGCCATAGGTCCAACACGGAGCTACTGTAATAAATCCACAAAGGGATCTTCCTTAGAGGGCTCGACTAGAGTCCTACAATGTAGCCGATCCTCAGCCCCATTAAGCCGAGATCCCACTGTATGGGTCCCGGCGAAATGAGGAGAGGCAGAGAGGGCTCTCCGTGACCGTTTGGGGGCTGTGGAGAGAGGGTACCCCAGAATATTTCTGGGGTTTATGCCCCAGGAGGGGATGACACGCTAAAGGGGGACCGGGGGAACCTCTACAGTGACTGACCGTAGGGTTCCCAGGCATGGAGGAATAAGCACTTGAATCAACAGTGCCCTGAAAGCTCTCCTGAAAATGGCCGCCGCTGCTTGTGAGGAGGGCGGTCCAGTTCACAAAAGGCGCGCAGTGGCTCTCACAGAGAGCGAGAGGCGCCCGGAGCCACTGTCCCGCCCCCGTGACGTGTGCGGTCCGCCCCCGCTATGACGCGAATCGCGTCATTCAGAAAGGCGGGCCAGGGGCGGGCAATAGGCGGCGGCTTCACAATAGGCCGAAGCCGCGGCCTAAAGTAGAAAGCCCGTGCCGCGAAAGGCGCGGGGCCGGCGCGGAGGTCCGGGCGAGTGTGAAAAAAACCCCGGACCCCGCCAAAACGCTTAGGTCCTGCCGCGCTGAGGCCTGCGGGAGGAGCAGAAACCTTGAACTCCCGCGTTCTGGGGCAAACGGATGCTGCTGCTCCCGGAGCCCCAAGTGCCTGTCATGCAGAAGCTGGAGGGAGTGCATCCTGAGTGAAGGATGCCTCCTCATCCTTGTGCTGGGGACCAGGCTACCTTCCTGCCCGAGAGCAGGGAGGTAGGGGGGCTTCCAGCCCATGGGGCCCTCAGGAAATCCCGGCTAACACAGAGCCCGGAGTAGGGCCGACCGTAGGACGCGGCAAGCCGGGGCCTACATCATTGTGGTCGCCCGGCGCTCAGTAGCGGGAAACAGCGGGGAGACGGAAAAAAACGGATATTCCGCAGCATGGCTGGGACCAGGTAGCTGAGGAGCCCGCACAGCGAATACCCCCAGTTACACGGAACCAGAGGCCAGACTGCAGCTGCAGTGTAACCCCACACAGAGTACCTTATCGGTGCAGGGCACGGTCCTGGGGTAACAACTCCAGCCAGCAGATCCATGAGGGGCTGTGGATGGAGTTAGAGCTTCAGACTGTATGGAAGCCCGAGACGATCCCACTTCTCCAGAGCCCCCGAGGGATGGAGAAGGAAAAATCAGCATGAGGGCTCCAGCCCGTTGTACCCCAAGGGTACCTCAACCGCCTCTGCCCGAGGGTGAGGAAGGAGACATGCTGGGATCCATATGGATCCACTTTTCTTCCATCCGACACTCTCCAGGGAGAGTGAGTAAGACTAAAGAGAGAGTGGATGAGTGCAGAGTGTGCCTCCTTCAACACAAAGCTAAGAACTGATGGGATTCCTCCTGGAGGGGGTGTATAGGCAGTAGGGGAGGAGTTACACTTTTCAGTGTAATACTTTGTGTGTCCTCCGGAGGCGGAAGCTATACACCCAATGTCTGGGTCTCCCAATGGAGCGAAAAAGAAAAATAAGTATATAAATAATAAATAAAAATTACGAAAAAAACAAAAAGTTTGGCTTATAAAATAATTGTCACTGGAAACAAATTTTAATATGTATTGCAATGGTCTTCTGTGGTCATAAAAAAAAATGAAAATATTTATATCAGAGAAAAATATGGGAATTACATAAAAATTAAACCATACAGATCACGAAAAAGATGCAAAATTAAGTTGAATATCCAGAAGAGAAAACATTTTACATCTCTTTAAACTGTCTGTATGAAAAAGCCTGAAAATGAACTCTTGCAGGAATGGCAATAAAGGACAGTTAAACTATATTTTCCTTTTTTCTGTTTTTTTTTCTGTCTGATTTGTAGTGTATTGTCATTTTTGTGATTTCTATTAGCAGCAGTCCTAACATGGGGGCCCCTGGGGTCCTCATTAGGCTTCACATCAGAGAGCAGGTCACTGTACACACAGGACTCAGTTCAGAGTTTTGGAAGTTGGAGATGCAGTTTACAGATAATAAAGAGAAAATAGAAATCAGACGTTACATCCTGGAACACGGGCTCCCACTGCTCCCTGGCGCCAATCGCATCTGAGCGACCCATGACCAGGCCGTCTGAGTTTATTCCCAGGTATTTCCCATATCCAGACTTCAGCGCAATCCTTCAAAACAATGAGATGTTATGATCAGTAAACTCATGAAAGCACCTCAATGACATGGTGTATACATTATACGATCGTATAATTATAAATAGTTATTACCTCGAGTCTGATAGCTTAATAGCTGTGAACTGCTCTGGGGGAGCCGGACCCTCGTCTTCTGGAAGGGAAGATATTAACATTCGTTAAGTTGAAAAATAATGAGCGTATAATGTAGAAGTGATAAAAGGAAAGAAATATTGTCAGTTCATTCTCATTCCCGACAAAGCCCCAGGCTGGTTTACAATGACATGTATCTGCAGTCTATATGCAGGGTACGGGCTTACTACTGCTTGTGAATGATCCTGATAATACGAGTATGTTAAATGATTGCCGATTATGTAGCTGCCTTATATATACACATATAAAAGAACCTTCTAGACTATAAATATTAGTATTATATTACAGATCTATCTGTAAAGGCCATCTGCTGACATGAGAATAGGTACATACCGGAGACATCTAAGGCCTTGTACACACTGGAGATGTCTTATGCTGCGATATGCAAAGAACAGACAGCGGGAGCAGCTGTGGAGACTGTGGACCCGGGGAGGGGGAGTAAAGCATAGTCTATTTTATAGGTAACCGCACCTGGGTACACAACTAGTCCTGAAAACAGAAAACGCCTTTAAATCCTGTTTGTAGCAGCACTACTATGCCGGACAGGATGACATTCATTCGTCCCTTGACTGCCATAACAACTCCTCGTCTTTCTACCATCATGTATCAGACGGAGTCAACAAGATGAAAGTCCGCTGTATATACGGGATTAAACTACCAGGATATGAAACATCTCCGATCACTGCAGCTGCAGGCAGATGATAGCTGTATAACACAGCCATCGTATATGATGCAGGCTCAGCTCCTGATACATGCCATAATCTCCAACCAGATGTGGTGAATATGTACGTCATGTGTCGAGAAGGTGGTAGCCTCCCTGGCGGTCTGTTTAGTTCTGGAAATTGTTGCCAAAAGCGGGCTACCCGCGTTCGCGGTAGATGCGGTTAAAAAACCGCATCTGCCGCACTTGCCGCATAGCTGCCGCACTTGTGCCGCACTTGCGGCGCTGTTGCGGCGCGGTTGCGGTAATCTGCATAGGAACCAACCACCTCTGATGACCCTCATACATTGTTAATATGTGCCCCTGCACCCTAGTAAACCATTAGCAGCACTGTTGTTGTGTGCTAAGTGGCTGCAGTACAAGTGCGATAATGATTTGAGAAACTTACATGCCAGCGTACATGAGGCCGTCTCCCTGTGTGTTGCTGGGACTTGTTGTGCTGTGGTCATCATGTCTGCTCGCCCCCTCCCTTATGCACGCCCCCTCTCAGCCTGCTATAGTGCTGTGAGGCTGATTGCGTCATAAAGGGGCGGGGCTACCGTTATGCCGCTATTTAGCCCCGCCCCTTTATGACGAGATCAGCCTCACATCACTATAGCAGGCTGAGAGGGGGCGTGCATAAGGGAGGGGGCGAGCAGACATGATGAGCACCGCCCACACGTCCCATCACACACAGGGAGACGGCCTCATGTACGCTGGCATGTAAGTTTCTCAAATCATTATCGCACTTGTACTGCAGCCACTTAGCACACAACAACATGTGTTGCTAATGGTTTACTAGGGTGCAGGGGCACATATTAACAATGTATGAGGGTCATCAGAGGTGGTTGGTTCCTATGCAGATTACCGCAACCGCGCCGCAAGTGCGGCACAAGTGCGGCACAAGTGCGGCACAAGTGCGGCACAAGTGCGGCAGATGCGGTAGATGCGGCAGATGCGGTTTTCTCACCGCATCTGCCGCGAACGCGGGTAAGCCCGAGCCTGACTCGGGGTTAACGCTTCTGGTAGTGAATGTTAACCCCGAGTCAGGCTCGGGAATAACGCTAGGAAGGTTAAAGAAGCTTTCATCAAGATGACCCCTTTTTACAATTGTAGATAGTCACAGAGACAGCAGCAGGCAAGCCGAGTTAACAACTCTTGTATATGGAGAATGGCGGACACTCCGTATGAGGTTTATTTGCCCTTGTAAATGATTGTATGGAAGCATTTTACGCTGGGCATTTGGATATGAAAAAGGATTGTCCTATCAGAAAAAACTCCTTTTATTACTTTAACATTGGTTAGAATGCGTTTATGTACTCACCCTGGTGGGGGGCTCCAATGGTGAACAGGCCAGTGTCCAGTGCATGGATGTAGGTGCCTTTGTCCATTTCTATAGCTACCGTCCCCGAAATGTCACCCAAGCATTTGACCGCCCACCAATTTCCTAAAATAAGTAGAATTATAATGTAATATAGCAGTGCACAAAATAATAAATACAACAATCAATAAGAAAAAAAGAGAATTTTGTTTACTTACCGTAAATTCTTTTTCTTCTAGCTCCGAATTGGGAGACCCAGACATTGGGTGTATACCTTCCGCCTCCGGAGGACACACAAAGTATTACACTTAAAACAAAAAGTGTAACTCCTCCCCTACTGCCTATACACCCCCTCTAGGAGAAATCCCATCAGTTCGGTGCACAAGCAGGAAGGAGGATAAAACCCACACCAAGACCAAAAGGTCCGGCTAAGAAATGTCGGCCAACAGGGTCGTAAAAGCAACATGTACGACACCAGTCACTTAAACAGAGAACAACGCCCAGAAGGCAACAGGGTGGGTGCTGGGTCTCCCAATTAGAAGCTAGAAGAAAAAGAATTTACGGTAAGTTAACAAAATTCTCTTTTTCTTTTTCGCTCCATTGGGAGACCCAGACATTGGGATGTCCAAAAGCTATCCTGAGTGGGAAAAGACCCAAGCGTGCGAGTGCCATCAAAGGTCAGCGACCGCCGCCTTTAAGGATCTGTCTGCCCACATTAGCGTCTGCTGAAGCATATGCATGAATCTGATAATGTTTTGTAAAGGTGGGTAGGCTAGACCAAGTGGCCGCCTGACACACCTGTTGTGCCTTGGCCTGTGACGTAAGGCCCACGAGGCACCCACAACTCTTGTGGAATGCGCCTTAATCCCAGCAGGTAAAGGCGTACCAGAGAGGAGGTAAGCTTCCTGGATAGGAGCCTTGATCCACGAGCCAGAGAAGACATGGAGGCCTGTGTTCCTTTTTTCTCGCCTGTCGCGAGAACGAACAAGGCATCCGTGCGGCGAAAAGAAGCCGTGCGGGAGACATAAATCCTACAGCCCTGACCAGGTCCTAAAGTATGCAGAGACTTCTCATACTGGTGAACAGGATTGGGACAAAAAGACGGCAGGACAATGTCTTGATTCAGGTGAAACGGAGAAAGCACTTAGGTAAGAACTCCACCACAGGCCGGAGTACCACTTTTTCCTAGTGGATCGCCAGGAATGGAGACTTGTAAGACAGGGCTGCCAGCTCTGAAACTCTACGCAAAGAAGTAATGGCCACAAGAAAAGCAACTTTCTGAGAGAGCCTAGAGAGGGACACCTCTCTCAATGGTTCGAAGGGCGGCTTTTGTAAGGCCGCAAGGACCAAATTAAGGTCCCAGGGGTCCAAAGGACGTCTGTAGGGGGGAACGATGTGAGTTGCTCCTTGCAGAAACGTCTTCACCTGAGGAAGGTTAGCCAGGCGTTTGTTGAATAGCACAGACAGAGCGGAGATCTGCCCCTTGAGGGAACGGAGAGCCAACCCCTATCTAATCCTGATTGGAGGAAGGCAAGAAGGGTTGGAAGAGAGAAAGGCCAAGGAGCATTTCCGTTAAGATGACACCAAGAAAAAAAAGATCTTCCACACTCTGCGGTAAATCTTTGCCGATGCAGGTTTCCTGGCTTGTCTCATGGTTGCGGCGACTTCAGAAGAAAAGCCGCAAGATGTCAGCAACCAGTCTTCAAGTGCCACAAAGTCAGGCTGAGGGCCGCTGAATTGTGGTGGAAGAACGGTCCTTGAGATAAAAGGTCTGGCCGGGACGGGAGCTTCCAAGGATGCCCCGCTGAGAGCTGTAACAGGTCCGGATACCAGGCTCTCCTGGGCCAGTTCTGGGGCGATGAGCAGGGCTCGTCGACATTCCATCCTAAGTTTCCGTAGAACCCTGGGTAGCAGGGGGAATGGGGAAAACACGTAGGGAAGGCAAAACCTGGACCAATCCTGGACCACAGCGTCCGCCCCCACCGCCTTGCTGTCTCGAGAGCGAGACATGAATGCCGGAACCTTGTGGTTCAACCGGGACGCCATCAGGTCCACGTCCGGTGTTCCCCACCTGTCGCAGATTTGCAGAAACACATCTGGATGGAGAGCCCATTCTCCGCGTCCATACCTTGCCGACTTAGATAGTCGACCTCCCAATTGTCCACTCCGGGAATGTGCACTGCCGAGATGGACGAGTCGTTGTCCTCGACCCATTGTAGGATACGTTGGACCTCTGCGAAGGTTGAGGGGTACCTCCCTGGTGGTTGATGTAAGCGACCGCGGTTGCGTTGTCGGATTGTATCCGAATCTGATTCCCCGCCAGGAAAATCTGAAAGGCCAGAAGAGCCAGATAAATGGCCCGAATCTCCAGGACGTTGATCTGAAGGGAGGATTCCTGTTCTGTCCAGGTGCCCTGTGCCCTGTGGTGCAGAAACACGGCGCCCCAGCCAGGAGGCTGGCGTCCGTGGTTACCACTAACCAAGAGGGAGGCAGAAAGCATCTGCCCGACACAGAGATGTGGGAAGCAGCCACCAATGTAGAGATTCCTTCGTCGACGACAACAGAGGGATGTTATGGTCGAGAGAGGAGGGATTCTTGTTCCATCCGCGCAGGATCTGCAATTGCAGCGGATGAAGGTGGAATTGCGCAAATGGTACTGCTTCTATGGTCGCCACCATCTTTCCCAGAACGTGCATCAGACGCCTGATGGATACCGAAGTTTGACTGCATGAGAGACTGGACTTCCTTCTGAATCGACACTTGCTTGTCGACAGGCAGGACGATCGAGCCGGTGCAGTATGAAACACCATGCCCAGATAAGTTATTGACTGAGCAGGAAGGAGAACCGACTTTGGTACGTTGATCAACCACCTGAAGTGCTGCAGAGTGTGTAGAGTTACTGAGAGACCAGCTGACACTGCTCTGCAGAGGGGGCTCTGACCAAAAGGTCGTCCAAGTACGGAGACGCATGGCCCTGGGAATGCAGAACCGCTACCATTGCCGCCATCACTTTGGTTAAGACCCTCGGTGCGGAGGCAAGGCCGAAGGGGAGAGCCACGAACTGAAAGTGCTCCTCTCCTACAGCGAACCTCAGCCAGCGTTGATGCGTGGGAGCGATGGGGCATTAGATAGGCATCCTTGACATCCACTAAGGCTAGGAAGTCCCCTTGAGATAGCGACGCTATCACAGATCGCAGAGATTCCATGCGGAATGACCTGACCTTCACGTGCCGGTTGAGAAGCTTGAGGTCCAAAACCGGTCTTACCGAACCGTCCTTCTTGGGGACGTGAAGAGATTCGAGTAGAACCCCTGGAAGCGTTCCCCGGGGGAACCTGGATCACTACCCTGTCCTGTCTCAAGGCGTCCAGCGCCTGACGAAAAGCGAGGCCCTTGCCGGCGGGGGCGAAGAGAGACAGAAACAAGTCTGAGGACGCGAGGTTAGCTCTATCCTGTAGCCGTGGGAGATGACATCTACCACCCATTGGTCTTGGATGAGGACTGCTCCAGACGTCTCCAAAACGGGAGAGCCTGCCACCGACCGAGGATGTGCTGGGGGAGGCGGCGAGTTATGAAGAGGCAGCCTTGGCAGCAGCGGCGCCGGCTGGCTTCTTCTGCTGATTCTTGGACCTCCACGTCCGGCTGGACTTCTGATCCTTGTCTGTACGGGAGGAGGAGGAGGAAGACGTTTTTGAGGAGGGAGGAAAGGCCTGAAACTTGGCGTGCATCTGACGCTGGCCAGACTTCTGCACCTTAGATTGAGGCAAAGAAGTTGACTTTCCACCTGTGGATTCCTTAATGATGTCGTCCAACTGTTCGCCAAAAAGTCTGTTCCCCGCGAACGGGAGTCCTTGGAGAAACTTCTTGGAAGTGGCATCAGCCTTCCAGTCTCGCAGCCACAACATTCTGTGGGCTGCGAGCGAGTTAGCCGAAGCCACTGCGGTACGGCTGGCGGATTCCATGATCGCCGATCTAGCGTAGTCAGTAAATGCAGAGGCCTGAGACGTGAGGGCAGTTACCTCGGGAATATCCTGAGCTACAACATTTAGTTCTGTCAAGCAGGCAGAAACTGCCTGCAGGGCCCAAACTGCAGCGAAAGCCGGAGCAAACGAGGCTCCAGTAGCTTCATAGATTGACTTCTGCAGAAGTTCAATCTGTCGGTCAGTGGGATCCTTCAAAGAGGAGCCATCTGCAACTGACATGACCGTATTGGCAGACAATCTGGAGACCGGAGGGTCCACCTTAGGAGAAACCGACCAACCCTTTACAACATCCTTCTGTTTCCTGGAAAAGCGTTTATCAGGGCAAGCTCTGGGTGTCTGGACAGTTGATCGAAAGTTTGAATGATCAAAAAATGAACCCGAGGTCTGGATGGAGGAAGGAACTGGTACAGTTCCTCAGAGAGCGAAGTCTCCACCGTGGGAAGGGGAGCAGTCAGATCCAGTACAGTATTAATGGAGGACACTAAGTCATCCACCAAGGAATCTTCCTCTGAGGTCTCGTCCGAAGGTATCACAGAATCCTGTCCATCTGCCCCATCAATCTGAGAGCCCTCAGCATGAGACTCCGTGTGATGAGAGGAGGCCGGAGAGAGTGCTCTATGTGGCCGTTTAGGGGGTCTAGAAGAAGGGGCTATGTCTGAGACCCCTGTATTGTCTCCAGAATCCAAACCCCCAGAAGGGGACGACTCGCTGTGGCGCCTGCGGCGTGAGGCAGAGGGATCGGGGGCACTTTCCCGGAAACAAGCCTGTAAAGACTCCTGCAAAACTCTGGTTAGAGCCGTCATGGACTGGGCAAAAGATTCCGAAAAGGATCTAGTGAAAGCTACAGTCCAAGGAGGTACAGCCAGGTCCCCCTGACTAGGGGAAGGCTCTGATGTAGCAGAGCTGGGGGGGAGCCCCATGTGCCACCTCAGTCTCATGTGTGCAGGCAGAGCAATGAGGGTAAATAGACCCAGCAGGCAGCGCAATCTTGCAAACAGTGCAAGATGAATAAAATGTCTGCACCTTAGGGGCTTTGCTCCTGGTGGAAGACATGTCGCCCTTAGTAGTAATCCTCCAAGAGGGATACACCACAGGGGGGAAATAGGGGTAGGAAGGCACCAACAGGAAACCTGTGGTGACTTAGCAGCCTGATAAGGAGAAGAGTGTGTGCCCTCCGGATGCCACGCTTCTAACTAACAGCCGCAGAGTGCAGGGAGAGACGCTGAGGAAGTCTCAGTCCCATACACAAGATGGCCGCCGGAGCCTAGTGAGGGGGCGTGGCCTAGCGGCGCAGGAATCCGGAGGGCAACTCCCCTCCCCTGCAAGGCTAGGAGCGAGCCTAGGGCTGGGAGCGGCCAAGCTCTAAGACCGACCCCCAAGGCGGGCGGGTCCGCCTCTGGAGAAGCCCGGGCATCCAGGCAAAAAGAAGGCTGCAATGAAGCCGGGGCCTGGATTTAGACGGCCGGCGCTCGGGAGCGCCCGAGCGCGGTAGTACCCCGAGACCCCGCGAAACCCACGGCGCTGCAGGGACAGACCGCCAGGGACCGGGGGAGGCCCACCGGGGACCACCAGAGTGTATGGACCAAGCTGCAGCCGTAGTATGAACCCCCAGATCACTTAGTATAGGTGCAGGGGGCCAGGGGAGCCATGCAGGATTCCTTGTCAGTGACCACCCCAGGTGCTTGGACCGGGCTGCAGCCACAGCATAACCTCCAGAGTAACTTGTGTAGGTGCAGGGGGTTGATCCCTGTGGTCCACAACTCCAGCCTACAGAGTCCAAAGGGGCTGCGGATGGAGTCAGAGCTCCAGGAGTCCTGGGAGCCTGTAACGATCCCACTTCTCCAGAGCCCAAAGGGGATGGAGAAGGAAAACAGCATGAGGGCTCCAGCCCGTTGCACCCCAAGGGTACCTCAACCGCCTCTGCCCAAGGGTGAGGAAGGAGACTTGCTGGGGATCCAATGGATCCTCTTTGCTTCCATCCGACACTCTCCAGGGAAAGTGAGTAAGACTAAGTGAGAGTGCATGAGTGCAGAGTGTGCCTCCTTCAACACAAAGCTAAGAACTGATGGGATTTCTCCTAGAGGGGGTGTATAGGCAGTAGGGGAGGAGTTACACTTTTTGTTTTAAGTATAATACTTTGTGTGTCCTCCGGAGGCGGAAGCTATACACCCAATGTCTGGGTCTCCCAATGGAGCGAAAAAGAAAATAATAATTTCGCAATTACACCATTTGTTAATTTTTTAGTGCTTACTCCATTGGTAAATGGATGTTAAGGTACCGTCAGACGGGGACATATCGCCGGCGATGTTGCCGGCAACCGAGGGGCGTGGCCAGGTTGCGGCGACATCGCCGGCGAATTGCCGCGTGTGACAGGGCGATAATCAGGCGATGAATCGCCTGAGTAACATCGCCAGGTTTCCCAACCATGTTGGGAAATCTGGCGATGTTGCTCAGGCGATTCTGCCTGATCGCCCTGTGTAACGCGGCGATCGGGCGATTCCGCCTATCTACTACATTGCGGGTTATTGCTCGCTGGGTTGCCGGGCAACTCAGCGAGCGATAGCCGCGGCAACTAGCCGGCGACATCGCCGGTAAGTTGCTCAGTGTGACAGCTCCCCGGCGATGTTGTCAGGGATGCGCGCTCCCGCGATCCCCGGCAATATCGCCGGAGATATGTCCCTGTGTGACGGTACCTGTACTGTATGGTAAAATTGACCTGAAACAAGATTCTCCAGGTCAACTTGATCATCACACTTGTAGTATTCTCTTTTGTAGTGAAGTGGCTGTAAGCCGACCACAGCGTGGATGGAAGATAAACAAAAGCTGCCATCAGGATGCAGAATAAACCAATGTAATCTCATATTTAAATAAAATGTAAGTATTCTGCTAAATCCTGTAAAGATATTGATAAGATAATGATAGGATCACCTTCCATGTTTGTCATCTAGACACATCCAAAATTGGATGTTTTAAAACCAGGGTCAATGAGGTAAGGTCTCTAAAGGGTATGTCACACGCGTCGATATCGCTGTCAATGTCGCTCATGCGTCACGGATTTTCAGTCGCTCAAGCGACGTAAAAGTGACGTAGGAGCGACATTGAAGCCCGTGACCAAGCGATGCAACCAGCGATACGTCGCTGATCGCCGATCGCAGGTTTCACTGCCAGATGTAAAACCTGTCGCTCATCGCTCAGTAGACCTTGTGCATCGCTGCGTGTGACACTAAACTCAGCGACGTATTTTCTATTTTGACACCGTACAAGCGACTAAATAAAATCGCTCGCAAGATGGCGACATCACCGCATCCCTGGGTCATATTGACGCGTGTGACATCTTACCTGCGATAATTCCACAGGCGACGAATAATATGTGACGCATGAGCGATATCGCGGGCGACTGACACGTGTGACAGGCCCTTAAGTGTTTTTTTTTTCCTTGATCACCTGATGCTTCTTAGTTTGTCACATGTTTGTTATATATTGTTAGATATAGGTCAGCTTTTTAAACTTTTTTTTGCAGACTTCCACACTAATACTGTATATAGTTTAACACCTTGACTTACGAGATTAATTTGTTCCGTGACTGGGCTCTTAACTCAATTTGCTCTTATGTCAAATTAAATTTGCCCATTAAAATTACTTGAAATGCTTTTAATCTATTCCAGCCCCTACATATGGCTCCCCATCATGGGATATGGACACTATCCTGGTAGGGTACCGTCACACCTGGAGATATCGCCGGCGATTTCTATGGCGACGCACGTGCACGTTTTTGCGTGTCGCCCACTGTCGCCTATTTACACGTAGCTACAACGCAGGCGACGCTTAGGCGATAAGCCTGGCGGGAAGTTGCCTCTGCGTCGCCCAAGCCCCACGGGGGATCAAGTCGGTGGTGGCCGCTTCCGCGTCACACAGAGCAACCACATTAGCGATGTGGGCGTTGTTTTGTCCCGCGTCTCGGAGGTAGGCGTTCACATTACATTGTGTGACGCCTCGAAGAAGTGTGATTGTTCGCAAACAAACACTAATTACTGTGTCCTTGTTCGCAGTGCCACATCGTAAAATGTAAAGCATGCATGTGCGTATTGGCTCGGTGCTCATTCAACTCTTGTGTGATGTGTCGTGGATTATTGCTACACGCATTGGCGTGGCCAACAAGGCAAAACACGGCGCTCGCCTGTCCAGTAATTGTATAGTGAAGACATATGGCGCTTTGATGTAATGTGTGTTGTGCTACTACGTTGCCTAATAAAATCACTCTTGCTTTGTTGGTCAGGAGATTATTGGAGCCTTCACCAAGTATGTGTATGCACATATATTTGTGTGTTTGCAGTTATGTGGGCCGTATGTGTTGCTCAAAAACTACTAGAAAATAAGCAGCATCAAAAAAACCTTACCATCCATGCCAAAAACAGAAACCAAACGCACTTACAGGATGCAGTCAGAGCCCAAATGTGAAGCAAGCCCAGGTGAAGGCTAATAAATCACCTCAACCAGCAAGGTGTGGGAGGCGACTTGCCATGCATACAATGGACCTGCATAGAGCAACATTCACACTGATACATATGATGCAGAGTGTCTGAAAGCTACCCAACTGCTCCGCTGCCTGAGCATTGGGCTGCACAGTACAATGCTTCGGCACCACTAGATGAATGGCGCCCCTTAGGGGTCCAACTGCACCCTGGATGGATAAAAAAAGAGCAAAAGTTTTTTATATGATAAACAAAAAACTTTTATAAATGGGATATTGGTTCATGTATTGGCCAAGACATTTAAGCTGATGATCCACGTCACGGATTCCCATGCTCATCATTCCTATCAAAATTGTACAAAAACTACTAGAAAATAAGTAGCATCAAAAAACCTTACCATCCGTGCCAAAAACAGAAACCAAATGCACTTACAGGATGCAGTCAGAGCCCAAATGTGAAGCAAGCCCAGGTGAAGGCTAATAAATCACCTCAACCAGCAAGGTGTGGGAGGCGACTTGCCATGCATACAATGGACCTGTATAGAGCACCATTCACACTGATACATATGATGCAGACTGTCTGAAAGCTACCCAACCGCTCTGCTGCCTGAGCATTGGGCTGCACAGTACGATGCTTCTGCACTACTAGATCACATGCTGATCAGCTGACACGCACTCACACGCAGTCAGCTGCTTGCATGAAGAGAATGCCACGCTGGGGATTGGAGGGAGAGTGAGTATAGGGTGTGTGTGTGTGTGTGTCGTTAGCTGACTGGGACACTGTATTCACTGCTCCACATGCCAGAGATAATGAGCATGAGGGGAGCAGGGAATATTAAGTTGCTTAATAAGCTTAATGAAATCACACAGCAGTTGCTCAGGTCCTCGTAATTCACATTTTTGCTCGCATCATGAAGCAAAAAAGATACAGAGCAACAGCTCTTATCTAAAAATGTGTGTATGTTGGTGGGCTCTTAAATCAAGGTACAACTGTACGACATATCTTAGTAATTATCCAGAGATCCATATACATGGGTAGCGCTCTTCTGATGAACACTGGACAGCCCCTGGAACCTTCTGATGTTGCAGTTCAGATGAACATACAGAATTGCACAATTTGTATGACTTTATGGTCATAATACAAGATGCTGCTACATTAAAGAAGAGATAAAGTGAACTAAATGGCTACATTACATGGTGCAATCAGTAAATATCCATAAACTGTTTGACAGCCTAAATCCATTAATCCATTGCAGAAAGCAGAGACGTTACCTGGTCTCATGCTGAGATATCACTAATCCATTCTTGATGTGTACTATGATTACACCCAGTAATGGTCATCAATTAACTTACCGACTATATCCGGGGCATCTTCGTTACCATCATCTCTTTTCCTTTTATTACTTTTATTCTTTTTCTTGCTGAAAAGAAATTATTAGTTATTTATCCATCTGTACAATACTTTGGAGCAGGTTAATATGGTTGCACCGTTACTACTGTATAAGATGCCCACATTACCCAGAAATTCCCGGTCAGCACCATTCCTAGCTGGTAAGAGACAAATGAAATGTGGTCTTCTATACCGGTAGCAGACTGGTGTTTTTACTAAGTAAGTACCAGTTAACCAAAATAACCAGTCTCCTGGGTTGTGAGCACTAAACCACCAGCTGGTTATTGTATCACTCAGACTTACCCATGCAAATGTGCTCTTGTCAAAACTAACAGTAAGAGAACCAGGAGGAGCCCCCCACACCCCATGTCTGTGGTCCATTGGGCACAGTTGAAGTGCAGTGAGGTTTACTGTGTTCAGATCACACACGTTTTGTTTTTTTACTATTTAGCATCAAAAGAATTGGTTTGGAAATCTATAATTAAGCTGCATAATGTTAAGCCAGGTGCCCGCTAATAGACTATATACAGAATTATCCTGATATATAAGTTCTGGTCATTCTGATAACATTGCAGAATATAACATTCTCCTTCCCTCTGTGCCATCAGTGAGGTCCCACCATTTATACATAGGGAATAAGAAAACCCAATCAATTATGAAGGGCCATCTACACAAAAAACTCAAGGTTTTTAGGGGAAACCATCAGTAGACTCCTGATGTCACATCCATCCACAATCAACAAGAATCAGAGCCAGGCTGTGTGACTGCAGGCAGTAATCTCTTCACACAGGCCTTTCACCTCACTAAACTACTCTTAGGGTGGCTTCACACCACGGCAGAGTCCGGTCTGGGGCTGTCCGGTGTAAACCAGACAGCCCCGGACCGGATTTTGGCCTCATAGTATCCTATGGGGCCGGATGGAGCCGGATGGCAGCTATCTTCCATCCGGTTTCCATCTCTCCGGAAGAATCCGAGAGAAAACTGATTTTTCTCACCATACACAAAAACATTGCTTGCAACATTTTTGTGTCCAGGGAGAGAAATCTTCTTAAATTGCCATATCCCGGATTCCCCCGGATCCTCCTGGTCTGGGAGAATCCGGGAACCAGACACCTGCGGCTGCACGCTGCTGTTGTTTCAGGACCACGGCTAGCTCCCTGCGAGCCGCGGTCCTGATTCATCAGCAGCTGCAGCTGTGTCCGGCTGCACACCGGACCGGAGGGCACATTTGGCCCTCCGGTTCTGTGTGCTGATCCGGTCTGGGGCTGTCAGGTTCATCCTGACAGCCCCGGACCGGACTCTGCCGTGGTGTGAAGCCAGCCTTACCTGTTCCCTCTTTCCAAATTTCCCACAGGATCTTCTCCTTCCTAGTCATCTGTCTCCACGTCCTCCATACAACCAGTATCACATGGTAATTGCACCTAAACACTGACTGATGACTGGACCATGCAGCTTCTTTGATATTCAACCTTTATTATAATGATGGCTGGACCATACATGACAAGCACTTGTTACCCATTGAGTCCCCCCATTTCCTTACAGATAATAAGCTTGTTATCAGGGTCTTCACTCCTCCAGTAACTGGTAAACTATGCGTTACTTTGCATTGTCTTTATTGTCTGTACATGTCCCCATTTATTTGTAAAGTGCTGCGGAATATGTTGGCATTATATAAATAAAATTATAATTATTAGGGATTTAAGTGCGGTGTCTCAGAGAGCAGTTTGAAGAGTTTCTGAGGATTATAAGGAGATATCTGACTAGTTCCCCCCGGACGGCTTCTCCCCAGTATACACCCGTCTCTTGCTGTGCACACAGACGACTCACAATTGTGTAACTGGATGCCGACTCCTGCTGCCTATGGTTCATGACAGGTTCCTTTTAAAGAGAATCTGTCACCAGCATCTGAACCTCTCAAACTATTTCTATGCACATTTAGCTCTTGTAAAGACAATTCCAGTAATGTCTTGAGCCAGACAGATTCTTCCTCAGTTGCATTTGAATATGTAAATCAGGCTCTTCCCGAGCCTATCTCTTACACCCAGCGCAGACTCCTTCTACATGACTGATAGCTGCTTTGTCAGAAGTCACACAGCAGACAGGCTGTCAGTCATGTAGGAGGAGCCAGCTGGATAGGGATTACAGCTGAGAAGAGCAAAGGCTTGGGAAGTGCAAACACTGAATTCTCAGTAATGGAAAAACAGACTGGACACGTGAAGGTTTTATTGGACTTGTCTTTGCAAGAGCTACATGCGAATATAAATAGCCTGGGGGTGAATTCTGCAGACAGATTCCCTTTGAAGCCATAACACTAGATATAATGCTCATTGTCTTATAAAGAGTTTTTCTTTACATTTCTCATTTATAGGAGGGGCTCCATCACAGTCACGCTTTACAATTGTGGCCACAATCATCGCATTTGTCAACATTCTTCTTTAACAGCGGCTGTTATAGAACAGATTATTCGTTGCTCGCACCAGAGATAAGGGACTGACTTTGCAGGACTCAGGTCCAGACCAGGCCGATATTCTGTGGCCGCTGGATTGGATGCCTGTGATCCGCTTCCTTCTGATGACATCTGTGGGTCTGCCACTGATTAGCCGGCATGGAGCCACATCATGTGTGGTCACTCTGCAACACCAACATAAGGCCAGGCCGGCTAATCAAGAGAGGAGCCACAGATGCCAGCAGGAAGCAGATTGCAGGAAGTCCCCATCCAGCGGCCAAAGATTACTGTAGTAACTAAGCGATTGACCAGGGTCTTGCAAATCAGTTTGCTCATCTCTTGCTGGCACCTTTAGTTCCACGCCGCTTGGGTGTAATAGGAGAGCGCATACAAATATATTGGGTTCCTAATGTAGTTTGTCTATGTATCATTACACCATGGAAAAACATACAGAATAGTGATGAGCAAATAGTGAAATATTTGGGTTCGGATTATTCTAACCGAATAGGTTTTACTATTCGAGTAGTCGTCTCGAATACTGAACCTAATGCAGGTCGATGGGAAACTCAAATAGTTTTCTAGAAGATTCCTCAGAAAAGTACATAAGTTTCCCATTGACCTGCATTAGGTTTAGTATTCGAGACGATTACTCGAATAATAAAACCTATTCGGTTAGAATAATCCGAACCCAAATATTTCACTATTCGCTTATCACTGATACAACATAACTTCCACATCTTCTTACCTTTTATCCTTCATTCCCTTCAGCACCAGCTTGGTGGATTTTACACGAGAATATTCAGCCATGGTGACAAAACGATCCAGAAATGATATCACAACTGGTGGGAAAACAACAGTAATTCAATATCTTTATGTATAATAAATAGTAGCTAGCAAATGAGGTACTAGATTATCTCCCACAAATGTCCTGTACATATATCTGCACAGAATACACAGAACGCAGGTGAAGATTGTGCGAGATCATCTGATAATCTGAAACCCATCATCCCCCACATGTACAACATTGTAATCTAATCTCTACGGAAATATTTTACTAAATTGTAATCTCTGTGTGACTGATTTATGGAGGCTCTCTGCAATTATACAACTATCAGTGTTGCACTCTGTTCACACAGGGCACAAACATTAGATAAATCATCCATTTTGGGGATTGATAGATAATCTAATGTGGATGGGGCCACAGTTTCCTGTGAGAGAGATAGGGATGGGGACATGTTTAACACTTTGTACACCAGAAAGATAAGCATCTGCCAATGTTTATTTAGCTCTCCTCAATGAAAGCTTAAATAGGTACTATACTCAACAAACAACATAAATCAATGATACAGAAATTAATAATTTCTCCACTTATGAGCCACCTTTCCTCTTGCACTTGGCATTCAAGGCCCATTTACAAAGGCTGATGTCAGGCCAGAAACAAGTCACTCAACAATATTCAAGTCATTTACTGCTTGTTTAAAACGGCGGTGATCTATGGACAGGAAGGTTGAGGAATACGATCATTCTTCTCCCATACAGATCATAATCTATACCCACAAGCCTAGAGACAACTGAATACTAGTAATAGAGGATACAGAGGAGAAAACCAATGAAAAAGGCTGGACACAAACATACATATAGTGGGCACTAGAAATATTGAACACACAGGGCAGGCTGGTCTAACACACGTTACAGCTCCCTGATTAGAAGAGGCTGCAGTGTGGACGGGTCGGGGATCTATGTACAATGATCCATGTACATCGTGTGCAGGAGCAGCACTGTGGGCAGACATGTGCGGCTCATGGGTAATCAAACATCTGCACTATATATATGTATATATAGTTACCAAATGAATAACACTGTATAACACTGTATGCATGTTAGTGATATGAAGGAGGAAACACTGGACACTTTGATGCATATGAGATGTATATGATAATGTGAAAAGCGGTACTGAGCACTTTATTGTAAAACTGTAATGAAAGAAACTGTGTATATTGATTGTTAAATATTATAATCACTGGCACACTATAGAAACTTCTCACTCTTGTAAACACACACTGCTGGAAGAAGGTTCTGAGTGAATGGATCACCTATAGCCCAGCTGTACGGTATAAGCAGCGTCAGCTACAGCAGGCCCGGGGTGCGCTATCCTGTAACAGCTTGAGAGGCGTAATCATAAAATAGAGAAGGAGGCACTCACCCGGATGTTGATTTTCACCAGTTGAAGGCTTTATTCGACCTTAAGGTACACGGTGCAGTGGAGGGGGTGGCGGAGGTGCAGACGACGGCATCGTTTCGGGTCTGGTGACCCTTCGGCTGGTCTTAGCTCAATGGCTACACAAGCTCCATTTCCTTAATAGGTGGAGCTTTCTAACGTTATATGTGTGCCATTGAGAATAATCATGTGCGTGATTAAAAACAACATTGTAATGACAAGATCGAACAGTGGCTGCAAGGTAAAAGGTAAAGATGAGCAATCAAATGTAATAATCAACAGAAGTAACAAAAAATTACTGCGTCGCACACAGATCACATGTATCTGGTTGCTTAGTGACCTAATGGTTTGTGTCGAGCTGCCGGAAGGCTAGTGCATGCGGACTGATCGTGCATTTTCCTTTGCGGCTGGCACTGGGATTGTAGTGAGGCTGTGCGCAGAGAGCGGCGTGAAAATTGCTCATCTTTACCTTTTACCTTGCAGCCACTGTTCGATCTTGTCATTACAATGTTGTTTTTAATCACGCACATGATTATTCTAAATGGCACACATATGACGTCAGAAAGCTTCACCTATTAAGGAAATGGAGCTTGTGTAGCTATTGAGCTAAGACCAGCCGAAGGGTCACCAGACCCGAAACGATGCCGTTGTCTGCCCCTCCGCCACCCCCTCCCCTGCACCCTGTACCATACGGTCGAACTTTGTCAAGGACTCAGCACCAATTGAAGAGCATCTATTGTTCCTGGTGCTGCTCTGATTTTTTTCATATAATATATATATTATATATATATATATATAATATACATACATATACACACACATACACGCACAACAGTACAAGTGTCAGTAGTACACATGATGATACAGGGACCACTGGGGTGTACGACACTGCTGCACGGCGTATATACAGTGCAATAACCCTGCTACACATGACAAATACACTATACACATCACATACATAAGATATGCATAAACACCCTATACGTGCACACACACTCAATATATTATATATACACTTACACATTATGCACACACACTATGTATACACACACAGTATATACACACACACTATATAAACATACACACTATACAGACACACATACTATACATAGACATTATACATACACACACATTATATATACACTATATATACACTCACACTATACATATATACACATTATATATACACTCTCACTATACATACACACATACACTATATATACACTCACACTATACATACACACATACTATACATAGACATTATACATACATACACATTATATATACACTATATATACACTCACACTATACATACACACATTATATATACACTCACACTATACATACACTATATATACACTCACACTATACATCACACATACTATACATAGACATTATACATACATACACATTATATATACACTATATATACACTCACACTATACATACACACACATTATATATACACTCACACTATGTATACACACAGTATATATACACACATTATATGTACACACTATATATAACATACACATTATATGTACACTCACACTATACAAATATATTATACATACACACTATATATACATACACACACACACTATATATACACTCAAACACACTATATATACACACACATTATACATACACATATTATAAACACACACTATACATATTATATACACACACACTACACATACACACACATTATATATACTCACACTATACATACACACATTATACACAGACATTATATATACACACACAGTATACATACACACATACTATACACGCACATTATATATACACTCACACTAAACATACACACACTATACAAACACACATTATATTTACATACACAATATATATATAAAAGACATTATATATACACACACACAGTACACATACACAAATACTATACATACACAGTATATATACACACACAGTGTATATACACACAAATATTATATACACACTCACATTATACATACACATATTATATACACACCGCACCACTCACTTGTTTCAGGAACTGCTGCAGCTTCATAACAACATGACGACACAGCGGAGCGGAAGTTTCCCTGGGAAAAATGTTCAAGAAAAGGACAACCATGACTTTACCCTGAGACTAACGAGACTCTGCAGAGAAGGTGACCCGTACTGGGGCGCCCTCTAGCGGCGTGTCTAGTAAGTTGCAGGTGAACCGAATTCTGCCGACTTCATTATGGGAAAGAGTTGAGAGAACAGACAACTCCTGCTGCAAAAATCCCCTGTACACTGTATATATGTGCAGAGGTGTATCTAGGTTTTCTGGCACCGGGCAAGAGTTCAGTTTGGCACCCCCCCACCCACCCGCGGTTAGAGTGGGCGTCATGTGACCAAGTGACCAATCATCCATATGCGATTCTTATGGCCCCTTTACACGCAGCTGCAGGTAACAGGTTATTCCACAGGTAACTTACTGGCTGCAGTGAAATCATGGAGACATGGTTCTATCTTGTTGCTGTGTACAAATGGAACTATGTCTCCATGATTTCACTGCAACAGTAAGTTACCTGTGGAAAACCTGTTACCTGTAGCTGCGTGTAAAGGGGCCATTACACTTACAGGAGCAGTGACTGCTGAAACCAGCAAGAGGTGTTTCTGACAGTGAGTATATTACTCGTTGTTAGGAGTGGGCTAAGCTGCGTTTGCGTTCCCTTGCATTTTTTAAACGTATCCTGCAAACGCAACATGTTGCATTTTTGTGTGTCTGAGGATGCTTGGTATATACGCAAGCATCCTGGAGGCACAAATAATGCAAGCAGCTCAATGGAGCCGCACTGCCATATGGGTGGCACCGCAGCCAAGCGGAGTGTCTGGCCGTCCGGATCTCCCTCTCTCCTCACCTCTCTTCTCGCTGCTGCGGTCTCCTCAACATCTGCTCTGCCGCTCTGCACATCTCAGTATAGCGTCGCTCAATGATGACATCATTGTGCCCCACTATGCTGAGCTGCAGAGGGCAGACAACGGCAGCTGGGACTCTGGAGAAGAATGCTGCCAGCAAAGGCAGCCGGGACTATAGGAGCAAGAGCGGCATCTGCGGGGGGCTACCACTGGTACACATACCTGTATGCAGGTGTATGGAGCAGAGCCACGTGTGTATGTGGTGTATGGAGCGGAGCCGCATGTGTACAAGGTGTATGGAGCGGAGCCGCGTGTGTATGAGGTGTATGGAGCGGAGCCGCGTGTGTATGAGGTGAGCATGTCGATCCGTGCACTTCGTATGCATGCGGCTCCGCTCCTATACCTCATACACACCGGCTCCGCTCCATACACCTCATACACGCGCGGCTCCGCTCAGTACACTTCGTATACACTTGGTTCCGCTCCATACACCTCGTACACACTTGGTTCCGCTCCGTACACCTGTACACACTCGACTCTGCTCCGTACACCTCGTACACACTCGGCTCCGCTCCGTACACCTCGTACACACTCGGCTCTGCTCCGTATATACCTCATACAAACGTGGCTCCGCTCTGTACACCTAGTACACACTCGGCACTGCTACATCCACACTGTAAATGCATCCTGACCCCACACAAATGTCACCTAATCCAGCATCATGATGGCCAGCACGGCAGAGTCCTGCATACACCGAGGAGCTGATCATGTGATCCCTGACTCCTTCCCTCCATGTGACATCATCACAGGTCCTGTCAGCACAGAGTGTGTGGCACTGCAGTGGAGAAGAAAGCCGACTCCCACTGCAGCGAGGGTACCATGCGGGTGGCGGGTAGAGACCTCGGGCGCTGCAGGAGGAGGCTGAGTGCGCCCTCCCTGCCTGCTGCACCCGGGGTAGATGGCCCCCCAGCCTTCCCCCCTGGATACGGTCTTGTATATGTGCAGAGTATTCGGCTAGAGCAGAGGTCCCCAACTCCAGGCCTCAAGGCCCACCAACAGTGCAGGTTTTCAGGATCTCCTTAGTATTGCACAGGTGCTAATGTTATCATCTGCACAAGTATTGATTCCAAGCCCTGTGCAATACTAAGGAGATCCTGAAAACCTGCACTGTTGGTGGGCCTTGAGGGCTGGAGTTGGGGACCTCTGGGCTAGAGTATGTGTACAGTGTTATCATGGTCACTCTCCAGTGATTGTGTATTGTCCACAGCTGTCTGGTGTATGGTAACGGATAGTCTTTCTGCTCTGCTACATTATGTGATGCTACAATGTAACAAAGTGTGTGGTGTCGTCCATATTTACTTTCTGTGATGGAGGCTGATGATTTCCGCCTGCTCTGTCCATGCAGAGGCAAAATACAGGCCTACATTGTGCAGTACACAGGCCTACATTGTCCATGTGACCTGCCCAGGGGTCTTTGGGAACTCGTGTCTGGGCATTTACTTTAAAGGTACTTTTACACACAGAGATTTCTCTGGAGACATTGTTTGCAAATCATGGACACATTGTTCTATTTGTACACGCGTACAAATGAACAATGTGTCCATGATTTCACGCAACCAGTGAGATGCAAGCAATGTCTCCAGAGATATCTCTGTGTCTAACGGTACTTTAGGGTACCTTTACACGCCACAACCGCAGCGAGGAATCTGACCGGCGACATGTTGCCCTGGCACTATCGCCGTCAAATTGCCTCCCAGTTGCAGTGTCTGAATTGGGAATAAAAAGGTTGTCGCCTGGTTCCGATTTCACAGCACTGCTCCCGATTTCACAGCACTGCTCCAAAACCAGAGGCAATCATGAAGGCGGCATTCCCCCTCTTGGCGTGTGAACGGGCGATAGTGATGGAATCTGCGTCGCCTATTGATTTCTTGTAGGTGTGCCACAGCGTGCTGGAGACGCGCCACATCAGCGATGATTGGTGGTGGCTACTGTGTTTCCATTGGCTGTTACTTCACAGGGCGCCATATTTGAAGAGCTGTCCATTCACCACCACACAATGACAAAGCGTCATGTATTAGCCAGCCTTCCAGTGCAGGCTGACCAATCATAGCGCTATTGCGTTGTCTAATCACGTGCTTGGGGCGCGTTATACACCAGTCTGCCACGCCTATGTTTTCGCCGCGCTGAACATGTACGCCCACATTCCTTCGGGGATTGCGGCGATGTGAAGCGGCGAGGGTAGTCTACCGGATGTTTCCCGCTGTTGGTGTGGCTATTTCCGGGGTGAAAATCGCCTTGGGTTGAGGGCAAAATTGCGGCGTGTAAAAGCGCCTTCGGCGATCGGAGGCGACAGTGAAAAACGTGCATGCACACATTAGATTGCCTCCTATCGCCGCCAGAAATTGTGGCGTGTAAAGGGACCCTTAAGGGGATGTCTCACTGGTGGCCTGCCTGGACCCGTAACCCTGGGGTCACTTGTTAAAAGGGAAAAAATAATAAGACACAATAAAGTCTTGTAACGCCACCTGCAGTTTCTGGTGATCTCACCAGCGCCGCTGTCAGACTGCTAGGGATGGTGGTATTACAGCCAGTTGATAACGCTACCTGCAGGCAGAGCGGGGTCCTCGGGAGTGCTGCTGCTGAGCTGGTCAATGTCGCAGCAGCAGCTTCTTAACTTAATAGAATAAGACACTGGAGGCTTGTGTCGAGCCCCAGGCTTTGGGGTACTCGGGTATCAGGCTCCAAGGGGTTAACGCTCCTGTGTCACGGGGAGTGGTGGCCACACCTGATCCCGTGTCCTGGGGGACTTCTTTGAAAAAGGGGAATTATTTACAGGGGATTATATTTACAGTTGTCGTGACGCCACCTGTAGTTTCTGGTGAGGAGTCACCAGCGCCGCCACAGTCCGCCGAAGGTAGATGGTAATACGGCAAGTTGGCAAAGTCCTCTACAGGTAGGGGTGGACCTCTGGGGCAGCGTAGTGTGAAGGGGCAAGCTTGTAGTGGAGCTGTAGATGAGATGGGGAGTGTTGGAGCAGTTTATGAGGGGCACCGGGAACGGAGAGGAATGACACACGCACACTGCAGAAGTCTCTTTTACCTTTTACTGATGTTACGGCAGGTAAAGATGTCCAGG
Source organism: Allobates femoralis (assembly GCA_033576535.1). Taxonomy (NCBI): domain Eukaryota; kingdom Metazoa; phylum Chordata; class Amphibia; order Anura; family Aromobatidae; genus Allobates; species Allobates femoralis. Next base: position 123,405,859 of record JARQOC010000003.1, read on the forward strand.
GCACTGACAGGGGACCAGGTTGCACTGTGGGTCCCCACAGCAAGTGGGTATAAGGCCTCCTCTGTTCCTCTGTGTAATTGAAGCCCATCCTGCATGCAGCCTGACTGGCCTCCTCTCTCTTCCTGACTCTGATATCTGTCCTCTCCTCCTGTGCGGTCCACGGGTTACCCTCTCTGATCACTGCGGTGAAACACTGCTGTGTCTGGCTCCCTCTCCTTGACCCACAGGGGGACCGGGTGGCTGAAGCCTCCACAGTGTGAAGGGGTTCTCTGTAGTCCTGGAGTATCCTACAGGTGCGGATCCCCGATGTCCGGTACGTCTTTGAGTGAACTTCCACTAGTTCCTCGCTCCCTTTTGGCTGTCTGCCCCTCGCCTTCTGTCCCACTTAGGCTTGCGGGACGTCAGAAGGGCTACTCTGGGTCACTGGCTCGGGCCTAACTATGGCACCGACCACCAGGACGTCTTCGCAGCTCTCCTAGCGTCTGCATACTGACTAACTCCTCCCCCAGCAGCAGTATTTATAGGGGATCTTGCCTAAGGACAGCAAGTCGAGCACCGCCTACTGTGCCGGGGTGGAAGATGTTGCATGTAGTAGGTACCTGCTGTGGAAACCCAGCTGTGCATTAGAGAAGTCTGTGGCTACTTGCGTGAGCAGGGAGCCACACTTGCTGACTCTGTACGGGTACTTTACTGGCAACAGTTCAGAGCAGTTCAGGTACACTGTTACACAGTTTTTGCAGGTAGCTGGCCGGGTAGTTGCCGGAGGGAACAAAAGCTCTGAGGCTCTCAGGTGTTCCTTCTTAGTACTTTCACTGTCCTCTGTTCTTGAGCCTCCTTTCTATCCTTGCGCTGCCCTGTATAACCCACTTATTACCAGGCCCGTCGGGTGTGATGACATGACCCTTCTTCTCTAAGGGGCTCAACCCGGTTTGAGGATACCTGGTGGGGCTGAATGTTGTGGATGAGGTCGGGGGCTGCTTTGCAGACCTGCGACCCACCGGTGTTGGCAGCTCAAGGCTGGACTCGCCTGCACCACGAATTGGAGCCTGTACCCCGCTGTGGACCAGGATTCCTGTAGACCGTTTACTCTGACAGTGTGGCACTGGGTCTCCACCTTCTGTCTGGGTCGCCACTCCTTTTCGCACGCCCTCCCTGTGGTGTCCCTCTAGGACTTTTTCCTTGCTTCGTCCCTCAGACTAGACTCTTCTCTTTCCTCTTTCTGTCTCCTTCTGTCTCTCTTTGTGTTTCCCGCACCTTCCCCGTTAACAATCCTCCCACCGGGACCGGTTACCCTGGTAACGGGTTAGCAGATAGGTCCCCTTCTCTAGGTGTAGGGATGCAAGGAAAAGAGCCTCAGTTCAACATTATCCCCTCCAATGACTGGAACACCGCACACTCTGTTGTCGGTGCAGTAACCCTACTGTGGCGCACTGACCAGTGGGGCGCCACACATGCAGAGGCAGTATACATGCCTACATTGTCCATGCAGAGGCAGTATACAGGCCTACACTGTCTATACAGAGGCAGTATACAGGCCTACATTGTTCATGCAGAGGCAGTATACAGGCCTACACTGTCTATACAGAGGCAGTATACAGGCCTACATTGTCCATACAGAGGCAGTATACAGGCCTACACTGTCCATACAGACGCAGTATACAGGCCTACATTGTCCATGCAGAGGCAGTATACATGCCTACATTGTCCATGCAGAGGCAGTATACAGGCCTACATTGTCCATACTGAGGCAGTATACAGGCCTACATTGTCCATACAGAGGCATTATACAGGCCTACACTGTCCATACTGAGGCAGTATACAGGCCTACATTGTCCATACAGAGGCAGTATACAGGCCTACATTGTCCATGCAGAGGCAGTATACAGACCTACATTGTCCATGCAGAGGCAGTATATAGGCCTACATTGTCCATGCAGAGGCAGTATACAGGTTACATTGTCCATGCAGAGGAAGTATACAGGCCTACATTGTCCATGTAAAGGCAGTTACAGGCCTACATTGTCCCTACAGAGGCAGTATACAGGCCTACATTGTCCATACAGAGGCAGTATACAGGCCTACATTGTCCATACAGAGGCAGTATACAGGCCTACATTGTCCATACAGAGGCAGTATACAGGCCTACATTGTCCATACAGAGGCAGTATACAGGTTACATTGTCCATGCAGAGGAAGTATACAGGTCTACATTGTCCATACAGAGGCAGTGTACAGGCCTACATTGTCCATGCAGAGGCAGTATACAGGCCTACATTGTCCATACAGAGGCAGTGTACAGGCCTACATTGTCCATACAGAGGCAGTATACAGGCCTACATTGTCCATACAGAGGCAGTGTACAGGCCTACATTGTCCATACAGAGGCAGTATACAGGCCTACATTGTCCATACAGAGGCAGTATACAGGCCTACATTGTCCATACAGAGGCATTATACAGGCCTACACTGTCCATACAAAGGCAGTATACAGGCCTACACTGTCCATACAGAGGCATTATACAGGTTACATTGTCCATACAGAGGCAGTATACAGGCCTACATTGTCCATACAGAGGCAGTATACAGGCCTACATTGTCCATACAGAGGCAGTATACAGGCCTACATTGTCCATGCAGAGGCAGTATACAGGCCTACATTGTCCATACAGAGGCAGTGTACAGGCCTACATTGTCCATGCAGAGGCAGTATACAGGCCTACATTGTCCATACAGAGGCAGTATACAGGCCTACATTGTCCATACAGAGGCAGTGTACAGGCCTACATTGTCCATACAGAGGCAGTGTACAGGCCTACATTGTCCATACAGAGGCAGTATACAGGCCTACATTGTCCATACAGAGGCATTATTCAGGCCTACACTGTCCATACAAAGGCAGTATACAGGCCTACACTGTCCATACAGAGGCAGTGTACAGGCCTACATTGTCCATACAGAGGCAGTATACAGGCCTACATTGTCCATACAGAGGCAGTATACAGGCCTACATTGTCCATACAGAGGCAGTATACAGGCCTACATTGTCCATACAGAGGCATTATACAGGCCTACATTGTCCATACAGAGGCATTATACAGGCCTACACTGTCCATACAAAGGCAGTATACAGGCCTACACTGTCCATACAGAGGCATTATACAGGCGTTTATTGTCCATGTAGAGGCAGTATACAGGCCTACATTGTCCATGCAGAGGCAGTATACAGTATACAGCTTACACTGCCCCTGCTGTCCAGGTTTTAAAGGACCCTGGAGGGCTAGTTCTGTGTTGGACACCAGTTATGATTAATCCCTTCATCACACCTCCAGCACAGCCACAGACCACAAAGGTTGTAAACATTAACTCCTTACTGCCATAAAACAAGGGGCGGTCCGTGACTACTCTCTGCCGCACCAGGTACAGTTTCAGGCAGGCAATTTTTATGCATATAGTAAAAACATACTATGCTATGGAGGGAGAGGTGCATTTCCTGCTACACTGCAACAAATACTCAGCAGTGAGGGCCTCCCACTTCCAGAGACTTTCCATTCACATCATGTACTTCCTGTCCATGGATGAGGAGAGTTAACTCTGCATCTACTGGGGGAAGAGGAATCAACAGTGGAGATCACCGCCAAATACGTCACCATATGTCATAACCTGAGAGGAACATAAGACCCCTGAATGGACCATTGCCTAAATTGTGCCCCCAACATCCCTTCCCCTGATCTCCTCCAAATCACACTTACTGTTCTTGCTTTGGTATGTTGGTCCTGCCAATAAAGCATGTTTGAATTTGAAAAGGTAGGTGTTGTCCGCCTGTACTCGTATCCCGGACCCCGCAGCAGGTATCAGCTCAGGGCGTTTTTTGCAGTGACACCAAACCTTTATAGTTTTGGTGCTTAGTGGTGAAAATATTTGGCCATTGGTTTGTGCTGCCTTTATATAATCCAATAACGTCTTATGTTTCCATTCATGGGACTTGCCGGTAACTTGTTTTTGTGTTGTTAGCTGACATTTATCAGTGCTAATTTGTGGAACATATAAACTTTTAATTGTTTTTTAATGCATTTTTTTATAGAAGCATCATCATAGCCAAAAACACAAATCTGGGCACTTCTTTTTTTTTTCTCTCTTTAAGATCGTTCTCTTATGGACTTGGTGATGCCAATTACGCTTATTTTATTCTTAATGATCTCATTTTTAAACATCTTTTTATTTTTATTTTTAGTCCCTTTAAAAGACTTGAACCCGGGATCATTTGAATCATTTTACCCAATTATTCCATGTACTGTAATATTACTGACTAGCTGTAGTACCCGGCTACGCCCGGGTTAATAAATAACTGCTGTTAGCTATAACAAAATAGAATTTGAATATGTCATATTAATGACCTGTAAGAAAATAGAAGCTGAGCTGTGATTGATTGCTATAGGCAGCCTAATAAATCTCCAGCCAACAGTAAACCTTCCCCCCGGCTGGGCAGTATGTGTTACCTCACACATACACATAAAAGGCTGCTCATGTGACTGACATCTGCCTTAATTCCCTATATGGCACATGTGTTGCACATTGGCTGTTTTTAATCAGATGTTTATGTTTGGAAATTAAAGATAGCACACGTATGAGGTGAGTTGTGTGAGGTGATTTGTGCACATCTGTGTCTGTCTGTGTGGTGTGTGTGTCCCTGGGGTGTGTGCATTTGTGTGTCCCTGTGGGGTGAGTGCATTTGTCCCTATAGGGTGTGTATGTGTGTGTGTCCCTGTGGGGGGGGTCTGTGTGGTGTGTGTTTCTGTTGTGTGTGTCTCTTTGTGGTGTGTATTTGTGTGTCCCTGTGGGGTGAGTGCATGTGTCCCTATAGGGTGTGTTATGTGTGTGTGTGTCCCTGTGGGGGGGTCTGTGTGGTGTGAGTCTCTGTTGTGTGTCTCTTTGTAGTGGGTGTGTGTATCCCTGTGGGGTGAGTGCGTGTGTCCCTATAGGGTGTGTATGTATGTGTGTCCCTGTGGGGGGGGGTGTCTGGGTGGGGTGTGTGTGTGACTCTGTGTTGTGTGTGTCTCTTTGTGGTGCGTGTGTGTGTCCCTGTGAGGTGAGTGCATGTGTCCCTATAGAGTGTGTATGTGTGTGTGTCCCTGTGGGGGGGTCTGTGTGGTGTGAGTCTCTGTTGTGTGTCTCTTTGTAGTGTGTGTGTATCCCTGTGGGGTGAGTGTGTGTGTCCCTATAGGGTGTGTATATGTGTGTGTCCCTGTGGGGGGGGGGGAGGTGTCTGGGGGGTGTGTGTGTCTCTTTGTGGTGTGTGTCCTTGTGGGGTGAGTGCATGTGTCCCTATAGGGTGGCTATGTGTGTGTGTCCCTGGGGGGGGTCTGTGTGATGTGTGTGTTGTGTGTGTCTTTGTGGTGTGTGTGTGTCCCTGTCTGGTGAGTGCGTGTGTCCCTATAGGGTGTGTATGTGTGTGTGTCCCTGTGGGGGGGGCTGTCTGGGTGAGGTGTGTGTGTCTCTGTGTTGTGTGTGTCTCTTTGTGGTGTGTGTGTGTGTCCCTGTGGGGTGAGTGCGTGTGTCCCTATAGGGTGTGTATGTGTGTGTGTCCCTGTGGGGGGGGTGTCTGGGTGGGGTGTGTGTGTCTCTGTGTTGTGTGTGTCTCTTTGTGGTGTGTGGTGTCCCTGTGGGGTGAGTGCATGTGTCGCTATAGGGTGTGTATGTGTCCCTGTGGGGGTGTGTGGGGGTGTCTCTGTGTTGTGTGTGTCTCTTTGTGGTGTGTGTCTCTTTGTGGTGTGTGTGTGTTTGTTAGGGTGCGTGGTGAGTGATCAATGTTGGGGCTGCACTTTAGTGACTATACATTTGCTGTTACTCTTTGTGTGCGTGTGGTGTGTATACATGTCCCTGTGCGTGGTGAATATCTCATGTTGGGGCCCCACCTTAGTGACTATATGCTGGTATGTGCTGTTAGTCTTATCATTAAGCCCCTCTCATTCACAACTGTCAACTGGTAACGGTCACTTTTTCCCCATTATGTAGATAGGGGCAAAATTGTTTGGTGAATTGGAATGTGCGGGGTTAAAATTTCACCTCACAACATAGCCTATGACGCTCCCGGGGTCCAGACGTGTGACTGTGCAAAATTTTGTGGCTATAGCTGACAGCTGTCGATTTTCTGCCAATACTTTTCCATTTACTTTTTCCCCATTATGTAGATATAGGGGCAAAATTGTTTGGTGAACTGGAATGCGCAGGGTTAAAATTTCGCCTCACAACATAGCCTATGACGCTCTCGGGGTCCAGACGTGTGACTGTGCAAAATTTTGTGGCCGTAGTTGCGACGGTGTAGATGCCAATCCCGGATATACACACACACACATACACACACACACATACACACATTCAGCTTTAATATATTAGATTATATCATATAATAAAATAAGGGTCTCCTGTAGACCTAACTGGCTGAATTTCACAGGTTAACAAAGATGGCAGCCAAGGGGGCTTTTCGTAGGCTAGGCTCTCAACGGACATGAACAACATACAACAACAAACAACATCGCAGGTGGAGGTGATGGGAGCCAGGCTCCAGAAGACACGCCATTTAATGCTGCTGAAGCGATTTTCCATTTTTTATTTTTTCCTCCCCTTCTTCCAAGAGTCATAACCTTTTTATTTTTCTATCAATGGAGCCATATGACGGCTTGTTTTTTGTGGGACGAGTTGTACTTTTGAATGACATTATAATTAATTTTACCATATAATGTACTGAAAAGTTGGAAAAATATTCTAAGTGCAGTGAAATTGCAAAAAAAGTGCAATTACATGTTTGTCCTTTGGGATTTTTATTCATCATGTTCACAATATGATAAAAACTTCATGCTAGTGTGATGCCTCAGGTCAGTACGAGTTCATAGATACCAAACATGTATACTTTTACTGATATCTAAGTGGTGGAAAAAAAATTTGACGTTTTTAAAGAAAAAGAATTGCACTTTTGTCGCCATTTTCCATGACTTGTAGTGCTCAGGATCTGGGGCTGTGTTACGGCTTATTTTTTGCGTCTTGAGCTAACGTTTCTAATGATATCATTTTTGGGTAGATGTGATATTTTGGTCGCTCGTTATTGCAATGTTGTGGCGACCAAAAAAATTTAATTTTGGCATTTGGACTTTTTTCAGTTACGCAATTTCTGAATATGGCATTTCTGAATGTGGCAATACCAAATATGTGTATTTTTCTTCTTAATAGTTTTATTTTCAATGGGGCAAAAGATGGGGTGATTTGAATGTTTTTTTTTTTTTTTTATGTTAATCATATTTTTTAAAACTTTTTTTTAACTTTTCCTTAATTTTTCAGGGCCCCTTAGGGCAGTGGTCCCCAACCTTTTTTGCACCAGGGACTGACTTCATGCAAGACCATTTTTTCATGGCCCGGAAGGGCAGAATAGCACAGGGGTGGTGCTTTAGTCAAATTGGCAGGGCTTTGGAGAAGGGTTGGAGTTTAGTACCTTGTTTCCCTAAAGGATGCGCTACATCTTATTTTCAGGGGATGTCTTATTTTGCCATCCCCTAGCAGCCCCAATATGGTATCCCCATCATCCACTTGCAGCCCCTATTATCTCCTTGCAGCGCACAATATCCCCATCGTCCCCTTACAGTCCACAATATCCCCATCATACCCTTGCAGCCCATAATATCCCCATCATTCCCTTGCAGCCACAACATCATCCCCTTGCAACCCATAATATCCCAATCATCCTATTGCAGCCACCAATATCCCCATCATCCCCTCAATAGCCCTCAATACTGTATCCCCCATCATTATCCCCATGCAGCCCCCATCAACACACACACAGACATACACACACAGACACACATACAGTCACTCACTTTGCTCACCGGTCCGCCGCTGCAGTCTTACGGGCACTGCTCTGCCTCAGCTGCGTAGATGTACAGGTGGAGCCATCAGCCAATCACAGCGCAGCAGTTGGCTGCTGCGCTGTGATTGGCCGATGGCTCGGCCCATTCATCTATGCAGCTGAGGCAGACAGTCAGAGTGGTGCCGTAATACTGCAGCGGTGGTCACCGGGACAAGTGCGACAGGCAGGGACGTCACTGAGCAGCATCCACTGCACATAATGAGCTATGAGCTGCCGCAGAGCACACTTTGTGTGTAGTGCTGGTCTGCAGTGGCGCAGACCACCACTAAGATGCCAACGGCCCGGCCCAGGTCCATGGACTGGTGGTTGAAGACCCCTGCGTAGGGCACCTCAATCGCTTCTGCTATACAGAGAGATGCTTCAGCATCCCTCTGCACAGCACAAATGGTCACTTTCTGCTGGTGAAGTCACTCAGGCATCACTGGCAGGAAGTAATTAATGACAGTATCCAGGGTCATCAGCTCATCCCGTGCTGTCACGGTAACCCATTGAGACCCCATGATCACATGCTGGTGGGAAACAGCGCGATCCAAAGGGTCAACAGTGACGATCGGATCGCTGATCTGATTGGTGCTGTTAAATACACATGTCAGCTGATCACATCAGCTGATGTGGGGGATGATGTGAGCTCAGCGCATGACCTCTTATCAAAGGGTGAGAGGCGGCCAAAGGTGTTCTATTATGTTGTGAAAGGGTTAAATAGCAGTCATTGGACCTTTCAACTGCTGGGTATTGTGTCCCCCACTACATACATAGGGACTTGACATAGGACATTTTAAGACATCTTATGTTATTAATGGGTTAAGAGGTGATATATGTTTTTAAATACTTCTCTCCTAGAAGTGCTGATACAGAGGAGCTGCTTCCCCACTACTTTCCTGGCATGAACATTCCTCCAGGGCTGTCAGGTGAGCACAGCAGTCAGTCTGTGAACTCTGATTAGAAGCATTTACATTTTGGATTCTTTTTACCTTCCTGGTCACATTAATAAAGGTGTCCAGTAGCGGACAATCCCTTAAAACCCCTATCTTGAATGGCTTGAAGTTAGTGAACTCTGCCACTCCCCCATATGTAGCACTGTGTTCCCGGCACCAGTGGGTTATACCAGATTGGCTGCAGCATTTACATTTTGTAACGTTGCAGGAACACTGACTCAGGGCTGAGTACAGAACAGCTGAGATAGCCACTTTCTTTTTCTTCAGATTTTTCAACTACCATTAAAAAAGGGGTTGTTAAGTAATGGATAATTCCTTTAACCTGTCTCCAATATTAGACTATGAGGGATCATGTTTATCTATTCTCTACTTAAGCCCCCATGACACATAGCGAGATCACTGTTGCATCACAGGTTTTGTGACGCAACAGCGACCTCGCCAACGAGCGACCGGGCCCCTGCTGTGAGATCGCCGATCATGTCTGAAAGTCCTGGACCATTTTTTGATCATCGGTTTTCCTACATCGGTGTGTTTGACGCCTTAACAACGACCTCATTGGCGTCTCAGAACTCAGCCATGTAGTTCTGAGTCGTCAGGGTCCCAACGACCGCCGAGGTCGTTAAAGGGTCGCCTGATCGTTGTTGCGTCGTTCTGTAGATCTGACTCTTTGACATCTCACCAGCGACCACGTAGTGACGTTCCAGCGATCCTTACCAGGTCGTGTCGTTGTTGGGATCGCAGGAACGTCGCCAAGTGTGACGGGACCCACATTTCAAAGACATACTAATAGGGAATTTAGATTGTGAGATCCAATGGGGACAGTATTACTGATCTATGTAAAGTGCTATGGATTAATAGTGTTATATAAATTAATTATTATTATTATTATTATTATTATTATTATTAAAGACACACCCCACAGAGTGTTATCGCCTGATAGTAACACTAGAACAGGCAAAAATGGCGGTATGCAGGGCGCCTTGTTTTTTGTGTATTACATATTGATAGTAACACTGGCAGCTCTACCACATTACCATAAACGGTTCTTCTAGTTAGATTTTTCCTCTCAGTTTTGCAGCATATCCCTATTATTTTAGCATCAGACGCCTGTGCTGCTGCCTCCCAGTATTACACCTGTTGTGCTGCTGCCTCCCAGTATTACACCTGCTGTGCTGCTGCCTCCCAGTATTACACCTGCTGTGCTGCTGCCTCCCAGTATTACACCGCTGTGCTGCTGCCTCCCAGTATTACACCTGCTGTGCTGCTGCCTCCCAGTATTACACCTGCTGTGATGCTGCCTCCCAGTATTACACCTGCTGTGCTGCTGCCTTCCAGTATTACACCTGTGTGCTGCTGCCTCCGAGTATTACACCTGCTGTGCTGCTACCTCCCAGTATTACACCGCTGTGTGCTGCCTCCCAGTTACCCGCTCTGCTGCCTCAGTATTACACCTGTGCTGCTGCCCTAGTTACCTGCGTGCTGCTCCCCAGTATTACACCCTGCTGTGCTGCTGCCTCCCAGTATTACACCTGCTGTGCTGCTGCCTCCCAGTATTACACCTGCTGTGCTGCTGCCTCCCAGTATTACACCTGCTGTGCTGCTGCCTCCCAGTATTACACCTGCTGTGCTGCTGCCTCCCAGTATTACACCTGTTGTGCTGCTGCCTCCCAGTATTACACCTGCTGTGCTGCTGCTCCCAGTATTACACCTGCTGTGCTGCTGCCTCCCAGGTATTACACCTGCTTGTGCTGTGGCGTCCAGATACACCTGTTGTGTGCCTCAGGTATTATTGCTGTCATATGGCCAGCTCAAAACTCTGCTGCTGCGTGGTACTGTCCCTTTGGTCACAATTACATTCTGAGATACAGTGTTGTGTAGCAGTAGGACACGAGGTACGACACCTTCATATATACCGTACATATATGCAGAATATAAAAGGAAGTCATGACACTCTTGTGGTGGAGCCTCATTCAAGTAACGCTTTAACGTTTAACGCTATGCGCTGCCAGCAACTGAGCCCATAGAAACCCGATATTTACATTGACAACCAGTGGTTGTCAAGGTAAACGTCGGGTTTCTATGGGCTGCCTCCAGCGCATAGCATTAAACGCTATGCGCTGCAGCATACAATACTTGCATAAGGCTAGGGTCACAATGCACGTGTGACCCTAGCCTCAGGGGCCCCTGAGCACTGCCCCCACAGCCAGGGCCATATCCAGGGGCAGCTGGGGGGTCATTTTCAGGCTCCTGCAGCACCGGAGGTCTCCCTCCTCCCCGCTCCACGGGAGCCGACAGAGCTGCACACTCTGGGCTCAGGCTGACAGGACCTGTGATGATGTCAATGGATGGGGAGGAGTCAGGGGTCACATGATCAGCTCCTCAGTGTATCCAGGACTGTGCTGGCCACCATGAATGATGCTCAAATAAGGTGAAGTTTGTGTGTGGTCAGGAGGCATTTACAGTGTGAATGTAGCAGAGGTGAGTGTGTACTAGGTGTATGGCAATTAGGTGAAGGTTATGTGTGGGGTCAGGAGGGATTTACAGTGTGAATGTAGCAGAGGCAAGTGTGTACTAGGTGCATGGAGCGGAGCCGTGTGTGTACGAGGTGTATGGAGCGGAGCCGAGTGGGTACTAGGTGTACGGAGCAGAGTCGTGTGTGTATGAGGTGTACGGAGCAGAGCCGCGTGTGTACGAGGTGTACGGAGCAGAGCCGCGTGTGTACGAGGTGTACGGAGCAGAGCCGCGTGTGTACGAGGTGTACGGAGCAGAGCCGCGTGTGTACGAGGTGTACGGAGCAGAGCCGCGTGTGTACGAGGTGTACGGAGCAGAGCCGCGTGTGTACGAGGTGTACGGAGCAGAGCCGCGTGTGTACGAGGTGTACGGAGCAGAGCCGCGTGTGTACGAGGTGTATGGAGCAGAGCCACGTGTGTACGAGGTGTACGGAGCAGAGCCGCGTGTGTACGAGGTGTACGGAGCAGAGCCGAGTGTGTACGAGGTGTATGGAGCAGAGCCGTGTGTGTACGAGGTGTATGGAGCAGAGCCGAGTGTGTACGAGGTGTACGGAGCAGAGCCGAGTGTGTACGAGGTGTACGGAGCGGAGCCGAGTGTGTACGAGGTGTACAGAGCTGAGCTGTGTGTGTACGAGGTGTACGTAGCAGAGCCGAGTGTGTACGAGGTGTACGGAGCAGAGCCCAGTGTGTACGAGGTGTACGGAGCAGAGCCATAGGTGTACGGAGCAGAGCCGCGTGTGTACTAGGTGTACGGAGCAGAGCCACGTGCGTACGAAGTATGTGTACCAGTGGTAGCCCCCCGCGGATTCCGCTCCTATAGTCTCAGCCACCTTTGCCAGCAGCATTCTTCTCCAGAGTCTCTTCTGCCGCTGTCTGCATTCTGCAGCTCAGCATGGAGGGGCACGATGTCATCACTGTGCTGATATGTGCAGAGCGACCAGAGTAGACCGGAGTGGCAAGAAGAAAGGTGAGGAGAAGAGAGATCCGAACGGTCAGACACTCCGCTTGGCTGCGGTGCCGCCCATAATGCAGTGCGGCTCCATTGAGCTGCTTGCATTATTTGTGTGCTTGAGAATGCTTGTGTATATACCAAACATCCTCAGACGCACAAAAATGCAACATTTTGCATTTGAAGGGTATTTTTAAAAAGCGCAAGGGAACGCAATCGCATTTTAGCCCGCTCCTAACAACGTGTAATATACTCACTGTCAGAAACAGCTCTTGCTGGTATCAGCAGTCACTGTTCCTGTAAGGCTGCCTTCACATAGGCGTCTTTTTAAAAATGTGGCAGTTGCGGTAAAAAAAAACCCGCATCTGCCACATTTTCCGTCTAGCAGCTGCACTTGCTACACATTTGCGGCAAGCCCCATGCATTGTCTATGGGGCTTGCGGTAAGTGTGCGGCAATATATAGTATATATATATATATAATATATATATATATATATATATATATATATATATATATATATATATATATAGTCCGCGATATGTACTTAAAGGGGGCCCACTGAGACCTTTTCGCCCGGGGCCCACAGAAACCTGGAGCCGGCCCTGCCTGGACCGTAAGTAACCCTTTACACTGCAGCTCACATTCTAGTTACCCCTTCACTGTTATCAGATTTGGATGTATATATTTTCTGGGACATACTAAAAAGAATGAAGAAAAGGAATAAATAAAAAGAATGAAGATAATAATTTATTACCAAAAGATTATGTAGATGTAAAAAAGGTTTCTTGGGTATCTTACACATGGAATGAACACATATCCCATATAACCAGGTGTATAATATGTTACATGAGCATTATAGGTGTGGAATGAACATGAAATATATGTAGATAATAGAAGAATGAACACATATCCCATATAACCAGGTGTATATTATGTTACCTGAGCATTTTAGGTGTGGAATGAAGATGAAATATCTGTAGATAATAGGAAAATGAACACATATCTCATATAACCAGGTGTATATTATGTTACCTGAGCATTATAGGTGTGGAATGAAGATGAAATATCTGTAGATAATAGAGGAATGAACACATATCCCATATAACCAGGTGTATATTATGTTACCTGAGCATTATAGGTGTGGAATGAAGATGAAATATATGTAGATAATAGAAGAATGAACACAAAGCCCATATAACCAGGTGTATATTATGTTACCTGAGCATTATAGGTGTGGAATGAACATGAAATATATGTAGATAATAGAAGAATGAACACATATCCCATATAACCAGGTGTATATTATGTTACCTGAGCATTTTAGGTGTGAATAGAGATGAAATATCTGTAGATAATAGGAGAATGAACACATATACCATATATCCAGGTGTATATTATGTTACCTGAGCATTTTAGGTGTGGAATGAACATGAAATATCAGTAGATAATAGAAGAATGGATACACATCCCATATAACCAGGGGTATATTATGTTACCTGAGCATTTTAGGTGTGGAATGAAGATGAAATATCTGTAGATAATAGAGGAATGAACACATATCCCATATAACCAGGTGTATATTATGTTACTTGAGCATTATAGGTGTGGAATGAACATGAAATATATGTAGATAATAGAAGAATGAACACATATCCCATATAACCAGGTGTATATTATGTTACCTGAGCATTATAGGTGTGGAATGAACATGAAATATCTGTAGATAATAGAAGAATGAACACATATCCCATATAACCAGGTGTATATTATGTTACCTGAGCATTATAGGTGTGGAATGAACATGAAATATCTGTAGATAATAGAAGAATGAACACATATACCATATATCCAGGTGTATATTATGTTACCTGAGCATTTTAGGTGTGGAATGAACATGAAATATCAGTAGATAATAGAAGAATGGATACACATCCCATATAACCAGGGGTATATTATGTTACCTGAGCATTTTAGGTGTGGAATGAAGATGAAATATCTGTAGATAATAGAGGAATGAACACATATCCCATATAACCAGGTGTGTATTATGTTACCTGAGCATTTTAGGTGTGGAATGAAGATGAAATATCTGTAGTTAACAGGAGAATGAACACATATCCCATATAACCAGGTGTATATTATGTTACCTGAGCATTTTAGGTGTGGAATGAACATGAAATATATGTAGATAATAGGAGAATGAACACATATCCCATATAATGAGGAGTATATTATGTTACCTGAGCATTTTAGGTGTGGAATGAAGATGAAATATCTATAGATAATAGGAGAATGAATACATATCCCATATAACCAGGTGTATATTATGTTACCTGAGCATTTTAGGTGTGGAATGAACATGAAATATCTGTAGATAATAGGAGAATGAACACATATTCCATATAACCAGGTGTATATTATGTTACCTGAGCATTTTAGGTGTGGAATGAACGTGAAATATATGTAGATAATAGAAGAATGAACACATATCCCATATAACCAGGTGTATATTATGTTACCTGAGCATTTTAGGTGTGGAATGAACGTGAAATATCTGTAGATAATAGGAAAATGAACACATACACCTGGTTATACGGGATATATTATGTTACCTGAGCATTTTAGGTGTGGAATGAAGACTCAGGATCAGGTGAGGAGGCTGCGGGGGAAAGCGGGGGTTCCTGCTGTTAGCAGTGGCTGACTGTCACTATTGTTCGGGGGTAGGGTGGCTGGTTCACTCACCGTCCTCCATGGTCGCCGTCTTCTGTGTGTTTGCTTTGCGACAGCAGCCGCATAGAACGGCGGCGGCCGCAAAGCACGGCCGCTATCACATCATTCAGTGAAAACTGGATTCCCCCGGATTCCCCGGCGGTGCAATCCGGGACCATAGAGCCCTATGTAATGGGGCGCCGGATTGCACTTGACGGGCACAATCCGGGAGAATCCGGCTTTCAAAACTGGATTCTCCCGGATTGTACCGGTCCGATGCAATCCGGCACTCCATAACATGGGGCTCTATGGTCCCGGATTGCAGTGGATCGGGGCAATCCTTTTTTCTATGTTTGACCTTCCCATTTGGATTTTCAAATGAACAGCTGACTCCGGTCAGCTGTTCATTTGAAGTAGCAGTGCTGTCAGGGTTCATGTGAGTTCATGCTTCCCTGCATGAACTTTCCCAGGGTGCACAGCACTGCTACATCTCTGGTGGAGGTTCTCTACCAGACATGTAGCAGAGCTAAAGAAGAACCCTGGATTGGACTACGTCGGACGGAAGAGGATTTTTTTTTAAATAAAGATGGAGTCCCTAAGTGTCTTTTTGGTTTTTTTTTTCAAATAAAAATATTTTTTCTCTGTGTTGTGTTTATTTTTTAAATTCACTAGAAATTCATGGCGGTAATGTCTACTATTGGCGTGACCCCATGAATTTCAGGCTTAGGGCCAGCTGATAATACAAAGCTGGCCCTAACCCCTTTATTACCCAGTGAGCCACAGCACCAGGGCCCTGGAGGAGTTGGGTTCAACGCCAGAAAATGGGGCTTCAATGAACGCGCCATTTTCTGGGCGGCTGCGGGCTGCCATTCGCAGCGGGGGGTGCACAGAAAGCTTGGGCCTCCCTGCACTGCGGATTCCAGCCCCCAGCTGCCTAGCTGGACCTGGCTGGACATAGAAATCGTGCGGAGCCCCACGCATCTTTTTTTTAAAATTATTTCATGAAATTCATGAAATAATAAAAAATAAGGGCTTCCCGATATTTCTGTGTCCAGGCAGGTCCAAATAGTCAGCTGGGGTTGGGGGCAGCCCATTGCCGTCTGCTGTATCGGCTGGCATACAAAAATACGGCGATGCCCACATCAAAATTTTTCTAAAAATCCATTAAAAAATCCTCTAAAAAGGGACTGCATCTTTATTAACCCCTCGGCCATGGGGTTATGCAGAGTGATTGCAGGCTGAGAAATGACAATCTCAGCACTGCTACATCATCACTTTGCATAGACACACATGTCTATGCAGAGTGATTGCAGGCTGAGAAATGAAAACAGTCAGGGTTCACCTCAGGTCATAGCTCTGGCTATGACCTGAGGTGAACCCTGTTGTCAGAGCCATACTGCTGCTGCCGGAGATTGCCGACCGCCGGCAGAGCAGTGAATAAACCAGAAGTTGCTCTGCCGGCGGTCGGTAATCTCCGTCGGCAGAGTTCGGCTTTGACAGCAGGGTTCACCTCAGGTCATAGCCTGAGCTATGACCTGAGGTGAACCTGACTGTTTTCATTTCTCAGCCTGCAATCACTCTGCATAGACATGTGTGTCTATGCAGAGTAATGTAGCAGTGCTGAAATTGGGAATTGGGAATATTATGTTACCTGAGCATTTTAGGTGTCCAATGAACGTTAAATATCTGTAGATAATGGGAAAATGAACACATACACCTGGTTATATGGGATATGTGTTCATTTTCCTATTATCTACATATATTCCATGTTCATTCCACACCTAAAATGCTTAGGTAGCATAATATACACCTGGTTATATGGTATATGTGTTCATTCTTCTATTATCTACCGATATTTCATCTTTATGCCACACCTAAAATGCTCAGGTAGCATAATATACATCTGGTTATATGGGATATGTGTTCATTCTTCTATTATCTACAGATATTTCATCTTCATTACACACCTAAAATGCTCAGGTAACATAATATACACCTGGTTATATGGGATATGTGTTCATTTTCCTATTATCGTGAAACAGCAGAAAGAGACATGACATATAAGAAAGTATGGGAGCACACCCGTGATACTACAAAATATATACAAAATTTTATTATATTATTATATTGGAGCAGTGTACAGACAAAAGGAAGTTAAAACCATTTAAAATTGGTAATGAAACCAGACAAGGGCACCTTGATATATGACAAATGTCAGATCAAACAAGTTAATTGCAGCAATTTATATATCAGCATAGACAGTCAAAAATAAATGAATAAATCAGGACCCAGCGAGGCTCAGAATTTAATGTATAGGGAGCATAGGGGGTCACTCCTAGGTCAAGGGATCAGTCAATCTGGAATTGAGTGTGTCACTCCAGTTAGCAGTATAGTCTCTCTGAGCTTTACAATGAAAATACCACTCTCTATGAGGGTTCACAGACCTCTTACATGATTCTAACACTATATAGCCAGAGAAACAACTCAAGGTTAAAACACCCTGCTGAATAATCACGTATATATTATAGTGAGAGTATACCCTGTTGTGGACCCCTCAGTGGGGTAATTATTAACAAGTAAACCAGAGGTTCATGGTGATACCGGGGTCTACAATATATACACCTGTAAATGAGTGACCAACAAGTTCCTAATACAATCAATATGAACTGTCAAGTAAATCTGTGAGGCTGCAATTAACAACTAGCATCACTGGTATCTATCACTTCAATATCCCCACACACAGCATATTATCATTGCAACAGCCCTGATGTGTATTACACATTGCATATCATTGCACATCAAAATATCAGGGCTGTGCTTCCCTGCTACACATGAATGCCATAACAAGGGCTTGCATTCAGTAAGCATGTGCTGTGCACTGACTAGTTGGTCAGAAGGATAGGGGGAGAAGGGAATGAGAAGGAGGGAGATTACCAGTCTGTGACACAGGTGCCCGAGTGGGAAAGGACCCCACCGGTATCGCTGCCTCCTGTGCAGCTTCGTCAGAGGATGTCTGCACACTCCACCGTCCAAATCTTATATAAGGAGAATAAGCCTTGCAGCATGATTCCTGTGTTCCGTAGGACAGGAAGCACGTGCAGTCACACGTAGGAGAAACAACTCAGGAGCTCAGAAAACGTGCACAGAAACATATTTCAACCATCAACTTAGCAGCGGAAGATCTGGAAAAAGGTAAAAAACTTACAACCATTGCCTCACACTTCCTTACTGTGCACCATGGTAGACCACGGGGTTTGTACTTCGTGGGATTGGACCACGCTACCCTAAATATTAGGGGAGGCGATATCACTAAACTCCTACTGCGCATGGAAACAAGGTGGATCTATACACTAAACTCAATGTCTCCCACAGGTCTAAATGAGGAGTTCCTGTTTACTGGCTTTCTGGGCTAATTCTGTTCTCCAGTGGTCATGATGATACCGGTTAAAAGAAGTAAATGATGGAACACCTCTTCTAATCTGGCAATGAAAAATAATAAGAATAAAGGACTATGAAAGAAACAAGATTTGTCGCCTCCGATCCTCGGTTCTGGACTCTCCACATATCGGATACTTGATACCATGCTGACGTTTGCAGCCCCCACAGCTGTCTGGACTTCTGTTCTTGCTAACAAAAGGATTTGAGATGGACATTTATTCCCATGCCTCATTTGGTTTATAAACTGCCATGATCATGATAGTTCCGTCATTGAGTAACATGAACATATAGGTGTGTTCATACAGGAGAATATTGTCCCTTCACCTTGTGGACCCCTCTTAGGGACCCCAATAATACTTATTAAAATCTATGCAACTAGATCTTTGTACATCCCTATTTCTACTATCCCTTGTCGGGATAATTGATATTCCTCTTATAGTAGAGCTCGCACCAAGCTATCTGATTGACAGGCGGGAGGTCTGCCATGCTTGGATATATATATAATTCTCCTGGGGGGGGCTCTTTACGAATCTTAGAAAAAACCCTGGTATACATGGCTCCATTTGGTGTCTTGTTGGAATTTGATACGAATTAGAACTGGAGAATAGAGTTTTTGGACTTATAATAGCAAGCTATCTCTAGATATGGGGCACCTGCCAGTAATTATTTTACTAGTGTGCCTAGGGACATGGATCGGTGACCTATGATATGGGTGATAACTAAGATTAAGAGGGGATTATTTTGGAGGGTAGCCCTTGTGAGCTCCTCCATTTTATCCTACTGTGATGTACTGTCCAGTACTCTCTACCTAACCCCAATACACATGGGTAACTAACAGTGCTGTCTCTATAGTCTCCTTTTGGGATTACTCCTTTGAGTGTCCCTTTGGATCCATTCTTTATATATTTTTCAGGGATCTTGGAACACTCTTATTGGTACCAGATACTACTCAGTAGGAAATTTGCCATAATGTGCATTTCCCCTCACTTTTGACTATAATATATACAGCACGAGTCTGGATAGATCCCTACTAGGTATGATAACCCTAAAATAACATAGTGAACTAATCTGTGTTCCCCAGTTCTTGTATTCAACACCGCCTCACATTGTGACTTGGTTCCCACATGATTCTGCCATTAGATTTGGGACTAGTAATAACATACTATCTTTAGATATGGGGCACCTGTTGGTAATTACTCTGCCAGTGTGCCTAGGGACATGAATCGGCGACTTATGATATAGGTGGTAACTAAGATCAAGGGGGGGATTGCATTGGAGGGCAGCTCCTGTGAGCACCTCCAACATGTATGGTCTAATACTCTCTATCTAACCCCATGTAATATGGGTAGCGAATAGTGCTTTCCCATGTTTTCTTCATGAGACTATACTATCGAGTGTGCCTTCAGATCCACTCTTTATATACTTCTCAGGGTTCTTAAGAATTCGTTTATTGATACCAGATACTACCAAGTAGGAAATGTGCCACAATGTGCACTTTCCTTCATTCTTATGCATAGTGTATATATAGCACGAGTCTGGATAGATCCCTGTCAAATGTGATAACCACCAAAATAACATGGTGCACTAATTTATGTCCCCCAGACCATGTATTTAATAATGCCTTATATCATGACTTGATCCCACAAGATCCTCTTTTTAATCCTAAAAACATGATTTATTCCTTACATATGGCACTATCTGGTGCATTGTGTACTATTTTCCTGGATTTGATATCAATATTTGTCTCCCCTGGATATATGTACAAGCAGCTCTGTGCAGATTACAGCTCCGTGGGTTAACAACACTGTGGGGCGGGCACTTAGCTGTGACTCATTTCTCAGCCTGCTTGGTGTTTACTCTGTAACTAAGCAAAGCAATCATGTGACTGCACGTGCTTCCTGTCCTACGGAACACAGGAATCATGCTGCAGGGCTTATTCTCCTTATATAAGATTTGGACGGTGGAGTGTGCAGACATCCTCTGACGAAGCTGCACAGGAGGCAGCGATACCGGTGGGGTCCTTTCCCACTCGGGCACCTGTGTCACAGACTGGTAATCTCCCTCCTTCTCATTCCCTTCTCCCCCTGTCCTTCTGACCAACTAGTCAGTGCACAGCACATGCTTACTGAATGCAAGCCCTTGTTATGGCATTCATGTGTAGCAGGGAAGCACAGCCCTGATATTTTGATGTGCAATGATATGCAATGTGTAATACTATGATCAGGGCTGTTGCAATGATAATATGCTGTGTGTGGGGATATTGAAGTGATAGATACCAGTGATGCTAGTTGTTAATTGCAGCCTCACAGATTTACTTGACAGTTCATATTGATTGTATTAGGGACTTGTTGGTCACTCATTTACAGGCGTATATATTGTAGACCCCGGTATCACCATGAACCTCTGGTTTACTTGTTAATAATTACCCCACTGAGGGGTCCACAACAGGGTATACTCTCACTATAATATATACGTGATTATTCAGCAGGGTGTTTTAACCTTGAGTTGTTTCTCTGGCTATATAGTGTTAGAATCATGTAAGAGGTCTGTGAACCCTCATAGAGAGTGGTATTTTCATTGTAAAGCTCAGAGAGACTATACTGCTAACTGGAGTGACACACTCAATTCCAGATTGACTGATCCCCTGACCTAGGAGTGACCCCCTATGCTCCCTATACATTAAATTCTGAGCCCCGCTGGGTCCTGATTTATTCATTTATTTTTGACTGTCTATGCTGATGTATAAATTGCTGCAATTAACTTGTTTGATCTGACATTTGTCATATATCAAGGTGCCCTTGTCTGGTTTCATTACCAATTTTAAATGGTTTTAACTTCCTTTTGTCTGTACACTGTTCCAATATAATAATATAATAAAATTTTGTATATATTTTGTAGTATCACAAGTGTGCTCCCATACTTTCTTATATGTCATGTCTCTTTCTGCTGTTTCATGTGTTGTTATCATGACATGGTGAGCACCCACCTTTTTATTTGAATAGAACCTTGTGGTGCTCCTCTTTCTCCTAATCATTTTCCTATTATCTACATATATTCCATCTTCATTCCACACCTATAATGCTCAGGTAACATAATAAACACCTGGTTATATGGGATATGTGTTCATTCCATGTCTAAGATACCCAAGAAACCTTTTATAGATCTACATAATCTTTCTGTAATAAGTTATTATCTTCATTCTTTTTATTTATTCCATTTCTTCATTCTTTTTAGTACGGCCCACGGACCGTGTCTCCGTGAGGAGCACTTGCGTGTCCGTGTGCTCCACACCGCGACTTGTCCGTATTTCTGCAGAGCTACGGACCGCATTTTTGTCCAAACGTCCTGCACACGGATGTTCACACTGTGACATGACGGACACGGACCACAGACAAACTAAAAAAGCCTGAAAATAAAGAATTTCATACTCACCTCGCTCCAGCGGTGTCTGCTCCTCTCTCCTCGCTCCAGCGGTGTCTGCTCCTCTCTCCTCGCTCCAGCGGTGTCTGCTCCTCTCTCCTCGCTCCAGCGGTGTCTGCTCCTCTCTCCTCGCTCCAGCGGTGTCTGCTCCTCTCTCCTCGCTCCAGCGGTGTCTGCTCCTCTCTCCTCGCTCCAGCGGTGTCTGCTCCTCTCTCCTCGCTCCAGCGGTGTCTGCTCCTCTCTCCTCGCTCCAGCGGTGTCTGCTCATTAGGCTCATGAATAGTCACTTCACTGACCCCAAGAGCGGCCCAGAAGAGAGAGGAGCAGCGGCGCTGGAGGGAGGTGAGTATACGGATTACAGGCTGTCCGTGTGCTATTCACGGCCCCACGGACTGCACACGTGTCATACGTCCATGACACATGAGTGTACGCCCCGCCCCCTAATGGCTTTGTTCCACAAATCCATGGTGACACAGATGTGTGAAACCGGCCATAAGTAGAGCCGGCTATGCTCTCCACCATCTATTTTCTGGCTGGGCACCACACTGGCATCAAAGGGGACGATCTCCTTAACATATTGACACCTGTAATGGTACCTCTACACGCGCCAAATTTTCTAGGAATTTCACTGGCAACTTACTGGTTGGAGTGAAATCATGGACACATTGTTCTATCTTGTTGCTGTGTACAAATGGAACAATGTCTCCATGATTTCACTGCAACCAGTAAGTTGCTAGATAGATAGATAGATAGATAAAGCTTAAAGTTAGAATCAGCACAGTAGTACTCAGTGCTCCACTGGGTGGTAATATTTATCGAAAAAAAAGCAGGCAGCACTCCAGGCACAAAGATGTTTTCAGGACCCTTTATTAGGCCACGTGATGCCACGTTTCAGTCAAAAAGACTTTTTTCAAGCACCGTTTCGTGCAGTGGTGACGGTGCTTATTGCTATGTGCGACGCCATTATATGTCGGCGCGTGACGCACCTACCGTTGACGTCACTTCCGGTGACGCGAATCTCTAAGTGCGCAGGTGCGGGTGCTCATACACACAGAGTTATCATAGCGACAAGTGGTAGTACACAGTGGTGTCAATTATATTATACTAGCTGTGAGCCCGATGCAAATGCATCGGGATTCTAGAACGTGCATAAATTTGCTTATAATAGTTATAGCTGGTCTGAGTACTTTTTTGGGGGGGTCCAATACTTTTTTGCGGGGTCCAATACTTTTTTGGGGGGGGTCCAATACTTTTTGGGGGGGTCCAATACTTTTTGGGGGGTCCAATACTTTTTTGGGGGTCCAATACTTTTTTTTGGGGGGTCCAATACTTATTGGGGGGCTGAGCGGTAAATCCCTAACTTTGTGGCCGAAAATAGAACCAGAGGCTCGGCCACAAAGCTAGCGATTTACCGCTCAGGCAGCGACTCGCTACCTGAGCGGTAAATCGCTAGCTTTGTGGCCGAGCCTCTGGTTCTATTTTCGGCACAAAGCTAGCGATTTACCGCTCAGGCAGCGACTCGCTACCTGAGCGGTAAATCGCTAGCTTTGTGGCCGAGCCTCTGGTTCTATTTTCGGCCAGCGACTCGCAATGGCCGCTTCGCGGCCATTGCTCGCACAAAGCTAGCGACTCGCAATGGCCTCGCGGCCATTGCTCGCGCGGCCAATGCTTCGCCGTGGTGACGTCACAAAGTGACAAAGCCACGGCGATTTCGGGGGCCGACACGATTTTGCCTACGGCAATTATATAGTAGATTAATATATTATTAATGATATTATTTTGTATATTAATTTTTTATTTTAATTAAATTTATTTTATTTTAATTAGTTAATGTAATTAATATCTTAATTTAATATATTTTTTTTTTGTTATTATTATTTTGTATTTTATTATTTATTTATTTTTTTTTTTACAATTTTTATTATTATTAAATTTTTTTATTTTATATTTTAATTGAATTTATTTGTATTAAGATTTTATTTTATTTATGTATTTTATTTATTGTATTATTTATTATTTTATTTATTTATTTTATTATTTATTATTTTATTAAAAAACCGCATCTGTGGCGCGCTTGCGGTAATCCCCATACAAAGTATAGGGGGACTTGCGGCAGGTGCGGCAAAACCGCACTTGCCGCAAGTCCCCCTATACTTTGTATTGGGATTACCGCAACCGCGCCGCAGCTTGCACTTGCGGCGCGGTTGCGGTAATCCTTATGGGGATTACCGCAGGTCATGTCTGTGCCCTGATATCACTGGTGTGAGTGCCCGGGGTGTGAGCACAGTGCCGGCCGTGTGTGTGTGCCCCATGCCGCCCTGTGCCGCCCTGTGCCCGGTGTCTGAGGCGGCGGTGGAGGAAGGGTCGCCCGGCCGTGTGTGTGTGCCCCATGCCGCCCTGTGCCGCCCGGTGCCCGGTGTCTGAGGCGGCGGTGGAGGAAGGGTCGCCCGGCCGTGTGTGTGTGCCCCATGCCGCCCTGTGCCGCCCGGTGCCCGGTGTCTGAGGCGGCGGTGGAGGAGAGTCGCCCGCAGCTCAGGTGAGTGACTCTGCACACAGTCACCTTAACCCCTTCCTGTCCTCGGGGGCCGCATTGTGGCCGGTGCTGGCCGCCTGCACTGTGTACACTGGGGCACAGGGGCACTACGGCACTGGGGCACAGAGGCACAGAGGCACAGAGGCACTGGGGCACAGAGGCACTGGGGCACAGGGGCACAGGGGCACTACGGCACTGGGGCACAGAGGCACAGAGGCACAGAGGCAGAGGGGCACAGGGGCACAGGCTCCGGAGCACTGTGTCAGCATGTGCTGACAGCAGCTGCTCCGGAGCGGGCACAGGGGCACAGGGGCACAGGCTCCGGAGCACTGTGTCAGCATGTGCTGACAGCAGCTGCTCCGGACCGGGATGACAGCGGCGAGGGGTCGCAATGCCCGTTACGCAGGCAATGCTTCGCACGGCGTGGTGACGTCACATAGTGACAAAGCCACGGCGTGCCGGGGTCCGACACAAACGTGCCTTCGGCAATTATAGAGTAGATATCGCAGAGTGTGGTTCTTATATATTGTTATTCAGATTACTGTGGATTTATTTTCTGATATTAAGGCTATATGACATTAATGGTCATATTATTCAAACAGACCTATACAGGATTCCTGCATGTTATTATTAATTATTATTTAAGGAAAAAAAAGATTTGTTTGCCTGTAAAATGTGTTTTGGATAAACTGTATTGTTCATTCAAATCATTTTTAATGTAATTATTCTCATGTCATGAGACATTATGTTAATTTTTTGCACTGTTTTCTCGCAGAAATATTCTGTTTCTTGTAAAAGGTCTCAGGAGACCGAAACACATTGAAAATAGAGTATGAACTGATTGTATATAACACGAAAATAAAATTTTTTTGGATTATAAACTGAGTGGCAGATTTTTTTGAAAATGATATATCATTTTTCTGAGCACCATAGTACAGTGTGCAGACCATTACACAGACTATATTTATTGTAGCACCATTTTCAGATGCTTTACAAGGCTCCTCCGCGGCCCTAGTGGCAGTGGAACTCTGAGTAATATGGGAATAATACTAGCTTTGTATTGCCCGCTGGTATTAAGCCCTGAGATTCTTAATGTCAGGCCAAGTTATACTCAGCCACTAAGAATCTCAAATAAATAGTTAAAAAAGATACAACACAGAGACAAATCATTTTATTCAATTTAAAAACACAGAGACACTTAGTGACTCCATTTTTATTACTCCCTCCCCAAACTTGGACCCCTCCACGATGTTCGTATTCTCTCTTCCTGGACAGATGCAGCACTGCTACATCAGAGATCACGGGGAGGAAGAACACATCCACTCCCAGTTGTCTCTGATCACTGAATGACAGCACTGAGAGCTGCCATATAGTAAGAGGTGAGGTCACTGTTGCCATAGCAACTGGTAATAATGGTTGCTATGGCAATGGTGTACTTGAGTGAACTTAGTTACTCCTGTCTAACTCAGCCGTCATCCTCACAGATCATTCAGTATATGCGGGGATAGCACCAAGTTAAGCCCGGAGGAACCGAGTTCAAACGAGGGCACCATTGCTATAGCAACCACTATTAGTGGTTACTATGGCAACGGTGACCTCACCGCCTACTATACTGCAGGTCTCAGTGCTTTCATTCACTGATAGAAACCATGGGAAGGGGAAGTGTTCTTCCTTCCCATGATCTCTGATGTAGCAGAACTGCATGTGTCCAGGAAGAGAGAAGACGAGGATCGTGGAGAGGTACAATGGTGGGGAGGGGGTAACAAAGATGGAGTCACTAAGTGTCTATGTTTTTATTTTGAATCAAATGATTTGTTTCTCTGCTGTCTTTTTTAACCTTTTATTTGAGATTGTTATTGGCTGGGTATAACTTGGCCCAACATTAAAAATATCAGGGCGCATCAGTTACAGTTCACAGTTCAGCAACATGGTATAATAACAGGTAGGTGCCGTACTAGGTGGTGGCAGGCAAACGGAAAGTCTCTGTGGCTTAAGTAGGTGTCCTGTCTGTTGCTCTTCCAGGATGGTGTGAAGCCTGGCTGATCTGAAATCCAGCCTGGCCTCCTGTACTCTCTACCCCTTTGCTTTGTCATCGGGTAACCCTCTAATGTCCCGCCGCTGACTCTCTGCGCATGGTGTCTGGCCCCTGGATTGACTTTGCGGGTGTCCAAGAAAATTTAAAGTCTTTCCCGGCTTACCGGATTCTCTTACTGGGCTTGAAGCTTCCAGCAGACTTCGGGCTCCGGAACCCGGATAGCTGCTCTGGGATAAGCCTATCACCGGCTTCTCGGCTCCCAGAGCTGCTTTTTCCCTGTAAGGCGCCTTTCTGCCTTCCTCCCACGTTCTCTGCAGCTGCTGCTATCCCCAGCAGCTCTTCTTTAGCATAGATAGTATCTATCTATCTGTCTATCTATCTGTCTATCTACAGAAAAAAGTTCACATATAGATAGATAGATGTCAAACTCCTATTCATTTGAGAAAAAATATAAAAACATGTTTTGTTTTTTTTAATCAATTTTTGTGTTTTTTTTTTTTTTTTTTTTGGGATATTTTATCTTTGTAAAGTAAGGTTCTTAGTACACATATTAGCCAATACCTGTTTGCCTATCAACTGCGGCAAGGTGACCTTAGATCTGATGGGTCCCTGTCCTACCATGTCACACAACTTTTTTCAGTGTATTGTTTAGTATTGCAGCTTGCACCAGTTCAGACTAGACCTTGAGTGCTGTTTAGCTTTCTTTCTTTCTTTCTTTCTTTCTCTTTCTTTCTTTCTTTCTTTCTTTAACAGCATGGCATTGATCATATTAATAAAGTATGTCATACACATGTCATACTTATGACATGCGCATGACCTAAAGATGCTAGGTGCGGGGAAACCACACACTGGCTTGCCATACGTATGTCATATGGGTGTCAAAATGCATAACACCCGTACGACACCTGCATGACACTCTGCTGCTTTTGGCATCGAGATCTAGAGTCAGAAAAAAGCAGATGTTAGCGCACCATGATTCCTATATCCATCACGGTAAAGGACAAATATCCTCTGTATGACGGGCTCAAATCAATTTTTACAGGTGTCAATATGTTCAGGAGAGCATCCCCTTTGATGCCAGTATGGTTCCCAGCCATAAAGTAGATGGTGTAGAGCTGTCAAGGAGCTTTATCCCTGACAACTAAGGAAATCTTGGTATTAGCTGCAGCTCTCAGCTGTTTGGACCCCAATAGCCGGGGACCCGCACCTTTTATCTTTTATGTTCACTAGGCTCTGTCACTTAGAGGAGACAGCTGTATGGTGGAACAGCATGCAGACAGTCCACATTATGTCTGTATACTGTTCCCAATCAATTTGAGAACTTTCCCCTCATTCTCAGCCTCTCACAGCCCTTTCTGACCTCATTGTCGGGTTCAGCAGAAAATGACTCATGTTTCTTATTGACTTACATTGTGCACGCTATACGAGAATTCGTTGTGGTCATTTTACAACTTTAACTCCATTGCTCTGTAACTATTGTAACGCAGAACGACATGTAGGCTTTGAGTCATTATCCTGCTACATATTGTCTTAAATTACATAAAAATATTTTCCTTTTTAACCTGCGGATGAAATTAATTGTGACATCAATGAGGGCGAGTTATCTTCCGAAGACTCAGCAAGATAGGTCCAAACCATGATGCTACCATCTTTTACAACCATAACATGTCATAGACAGTATCGCTTTCTTTTTCTGTAATGTGACATTTTTCATTTGACAAAACACAACACGTCTCGTGGATAACAAAAAGCTTTTCTTTCTCTCAGCTGCCCTTAAAACAATTTTCCAATAGCATTTTTTTTTTTTTTTTGCACAATCATTTTAATTAAAGTTTTACAATCGTAAAAACAAACAAACACTTATTTAGACAGATTATCAAATATCCCTTCCCTCCATATCACCCCTTTACAAATACAACGATCGAGATATAAGTATTGCAACACAAGTTACCCGCACAAAAAAAAAACAAAAAATTTTTCAGAAGCATAAATAGCCCAACAACAAAATCTCTAACTAACCCATTCTCTAAATATTCCCTTATCCCTCCCTACCCCTCCAACATTTTTCATCCCATAAGATTCGTGTACTAAGGAAGTTAGTGCCAATTACCATTTCTAACGCCACCTCTCAAAATTTTAACCACATCACAATCTACCAAGGCTACCCTCCAGGTCTTCTAAGGCATACCATGAAGATAATTTAAAAGGAGTCATAAAGTCCCCAATCTCTGAGTCCATGAATGTGTTTTCGAGGAATGGTCTCCATTTGGTAAATTTTTTTAGCTAATTTGTCGACATTTCTTAAAGTTTCTATCTTCTCGTGTCCAAGGACAGATCTCATAATCACAATTATCTTTTCCCTTCCGGGCAACGAATCATTCAACCAATATTGCAAGAGTAATCTCTTGGCTATCACAGTTATGGTATGGAACAGAACATGAGAAGGTCTTAGTAAGCCCGAGTCATCAAAACAGTGAAATAACCATAAAAGGGGGTTTAAGGGAACCTCCAGCCCGTAAAGTCCCAAGACCATTGCCCTCACCGCCCTCCAGAACCCTTGTGAATCTGGGCATGACCAAAGGCCGTGTTCCAGGTCAGTCGCTGGTGACTTGCATTTAGGGCAGTGTACCCATTTATTTTGGTTATCTGAAGAGGGTGGAATGTTAAAACCCTGTATGGAGGCATGCATAATACGATATTGTGAATCTCTTCACCTCTCATTTACAATATATCTACGGATCCTTCCCCAGCCCTCCAAGATCTTCGAAGTCAGTTCGGGGTCGTGAAAGTGTTTGTTCCATTTTTTGAAGAGATTATGTGTC
Organism: Allobates femoralis; assembly: GCA_033576535.1. NCBI lineage: Eukaryota > Metazoa > Chordata > Amphibia > Anura > Aromobatidae > Allobates > Allobates femoralis. The sequence continues at coordinate 123,435,127 of JARQOC010000003.1, forward strand.
ATCACTGGTCTAAGGGTTTTTTGTAATCTGTTATATAATGAAGAGATTGTCACTTCCGCTACCTCCATCTCTCTCTGCTCATCCCATGGTGAGTTTTCTAACTCTTTTGAAATATTTCTCAAATGTGACAAAAGATAATGCCTTATCTGTCTATATTGTAGAGCATGAATTCTGGGTAAATTAAATTTTTCTAATACCTCCTCTTCTGTCAGCCATCTTTTCTCTAATGGGTGCATAAGGTCTCCCAATGTCTTGACACCCCTCACTCCCCATTCCCGGAATAACCTATTTTCGCGTCCCAGCCTAAAGGCAGGACAGGCCCAAGGGTTGAGATCCCTAGATATTCTCCAGGATACTTTCATTTTCTTCCTTATTGCCTTCCAGGCCATCATTGTGTCTCTAAATATTACAGATTTTTTAATATAAGGAGGGACCTCCGAGAGAGGAGAGTGAAGGAGAGCCGACAGGTCCCATGGTTTGGCAAACTCCCTCTCCAATTCTACATCTGAATATCTGTTTGAACCATTAACCCAGTCCAGGATGTTCCGTAGAATACATGCCATTATTGTAGCCTCTGACATCCGGGACACGTAGCCCCCCATCCTCCCTTGATTGAATCAGAGTATGTATTGCTATTCGGGCTTTTTTGCCCGGCCATAGGAAGCTTGAGAAGGCGGAGTTGATCCTCTTAATGTCTGCATGTCTCAGCAGCATTGGTAGTGTCTGTAGGGGATACAACAGTCTCCAAAACTGATCATTCTTATCAGGTGAGCGCGACCCATTAATGACAATGGAAGATCTTTCCATCTGATCAGCTCCCTCTCAATCTTCTCAAATTATTTGAACAAAGTTCAGTTTATATGTTAACTCCGGGGTCTTTGCCAAATGTATACCTAAGTATTTCACACTATCCTTGGCTATGGGTATTCCACATAGTGAGTTTCCCACATGTGGCCTAATGTTTTTTCCCCGAAAGAGGATCTCGCATTTATCTCTATTTAATTTCAGTCCCGAATATTTTCCCAGGTTTTCAATATCATCAAGGAGTGCAGGAAGGTCCCTGCGGGGATTCTGGACAAAAAGGACTATATCATCTGCGAAGAGAGCCAATTTAGCCTCTTTACTACCCACCCTAATGCCCTCATATTTACTATGTGATTCCAGGTAAATGGCCAGGGGTTCGATGGCTAAGTCAAAGAGTAGAGGTGACAGTGGGCAACCCTGTCTAGTCCCCCTTTCCAATTCGAAACATATCAGACAGGAAGCCTGGAGTGTTCACTCTGGCCCTTGGGGAGCTGTAAAGAGATCTGAGGAAGTCACGATATGGGCCTTGCAAGCGCACTGAATCCAGAACGTGATCCAGCCACGACCACCTCACACTGTCAAATGCCTTTTCGGCGTCAAAGGGTGATCATGGTGGAGTACCCGTCTCTCTCTTCCCTCCTGTACCCACAACATCCATCAGTAACAGCGCCCTTCTAATGTTGGTAAAAAAAAAAAAAAGAAGAGAAAAGTTGCGCCGAACTGTGTAATTAAAGATAAAGGGTGGGTGACTAGGTCCCCTGCTCACCTGGTCCTGTTGTGCCGACCGCACAACAGGTTGAAGAGCCGTAGATGGAGCCCTGGTGCTCGCGCTGGCAGGAGCTCGATGTAGTGCACGTGAGCCGCCGGTGTCCGGTGCACGTGACTGCTATGGGAGGGTGTCAGTGTGCGTCTGCGAGGTCCTGGGAGCCGAGCTGCAGCGTATCACGCTTCCCGGAGGGAAGAAGTGTGTAGCCAGAAACAAGGAGGTGATATTGTGTCAGCGCTCAGGCAGGGACCAGGACACTGCTGTAGCAAAGTTTTACCTTTAGGATTTATTGGGTCTGAATGGGAATCCAGCATCCACAACGCGTTTCAACGCAACAGCGTCTTTATCAAGTGATTGCCGGGGTTTTCCATAACAATTGCTTATATGCACACACAATCAACAAGGGGAGGGAATATTACACCGGTATAATGCAATCTACGTTATGGATCCTGAAAGGGATCAGGTAATCTCCATGCAGTCCATTGAGTGCAAAAGGTATACATAATGTATAATGCAAGGCAATTATAATGCAATTCCAAATTATAACCATACTATTTAAAAAATTATTAAAATATCAATTATCATATAAATACATGCAAGTGACAATTATTACAAGAAATTATTATAGACAATTAATTAAATAAAAAAATTGATATCATTATAAAAGAAATAGAAGGGGCACAATATTAAAATTATCCTATAGAATATTAAAAAAAAATTGATTAAAAATTGATTAAAAAGTGCTTTCCTCACCAGTGCATGTTAAGACTTTGGTTGTAATGTGGCCCATTCTAAAAATCCAGAATGATTCCCTTCTGTTGAGGGTATGTATTTTATTATAACTTTGATTTATTTATAACATTGGGACAAAGTTATAAATAAAATACTTACCCTCAACAGAAGGTAGATCCATCTGGATTATTAGAATGGGCCATTACAACCAGAGGTTCTTTAACAGCACGAGTTGAAAGCACTTTTTAATCAATTTTTTAATCAAATTTTTTAATCAATTTTTTTATATATTCTATAGGATAATTTTAATATTGTGCCCCCTTCCTATTTCTTTATAATGATATCAATTTTTTATTTAATTAATTGTCTATAATATTTCTTGTAATAATTGTCACTTGGCATGTATTTATATGATAATTGATGTTTTAATATTTTTTAAATAGTATGGTTTATAATTTGGAATTGCATTATAATTGCCTTGCATTATACATTATGTAATACCTTTTGCACTCAATGGAGTGCATGTAGACTTACCTGACTCCCTTTAGGATCCATAACGTAGATTGCAGTAATACCGGGTTGAATATTCCCATCCCGTTGGTTGATTGTGTGTGCATATAAGCAATTGTTTATTGAAAACCCGGCAATCACTGATAAAGACGCCTGTTGACGTTGAAACGCGTTGTGGATGCTGGATTCCCATTCAGGACCCATAAATCCTAAAGGTAAAACTTTGCTACAGCAGTGTTCCTGGTCCCTGCCTGAGCGCTGACACAATATCACCTCCTTGGTTCTGGCTACACACTCTCTAATGTTGGTAGCTGTTGATCTCCCCTTAATGAATCCCGACTGGTGTGAAGGAATCAACCTGGGAAGAATATATTGCTAGTCTATCGGCTATTATTTTGGAAAGGAGTTTTAAATCTTGATTTATAAGCGAGATCGGCCTATAACTCGCTGGATCGGTCGGAGGCTTGCCAGGTTTCAAAAGTAGCTTAATGTGGGCCACATTCATGTGTGCCGGTATTGGATCTCCTTGTAAGATACCATTAAAAAGATCCCTCAAAATGGGGAGATTTGGTCTTTCAATGCCTTGTAAAAGGCGCCATTAAAGCCGTCAGGACCTGGGGCCTTACTAGAATTTAGGAAGCGATGGCAGTCTCTACTTCCTCAATGGCAATGGGACTGTTTAAGTGATGCAATTCCTCCTCCGTGATCTCCTCCATTTTGATCATGTTCAACCAGTCAGGTCTTCCTCCCTCCATCCCACCACTTTCTTTGTATATAGATGCATAATATTGTCCCAGTATTTTGACTATATCTCCATTTCCCTGCCATGCTTGTCTCTGATTTTCACAATGGGTGTCATCAGTCTTCTTCCTCTAACCAGATTAGCCAACAGTCTTCCCGCTTTGTCGCCAAATCTATATAGGTCTAGCTCCGTTCTACTTCTGTAGATCTCCTCCCTTTCCTAGGACCTAGCCCAATTGTCAAAGTCAGATTTGGCCGCCAGCCAAATCAGTCTGTCCCGGTCATCGGCTGTATGCTGGTATTGAATGTAAGATTTACGAACACGGTGCTGGCTTCTACAGTTAGGGCCAGAAATATTTGGACAGTGACACAAGTTTTGTTATTTTAGCTGTTTACAAAAACATGTTCATGAAATACAATTATATATATAATATGGGCTGAAAAGTGCACACTCCTAGCTGCAGTATGAGAGTTTCCACATCCAAATCGGAGAAAGGGTTTAGGAATTATAGCTCTGTAATGCATAGCCTCCTCTTTTTCAAGGGACCAAAAGTAATTGGACAATGGACTCTAAGGGCTGCAATTAACTCTGAAGGCGTCTCCCTCGTTAACCTGTAATCAATGAAGTAGTTAAAAGGTCAGGGGTGGATTCCAGGTGTGTGGTTTTGCATTTGGAATCTGTTGCTGTGACCAGACAACATGCGGTCAAAGGAACTCTCAATTGAGGTGAAGCAGAACATCCTGAGGCTGAAAAAAAAGAAAAAATCCATCAGAGAGATAGCAGACATGCTTGGAGTAGCAAAATCAACAGTTGGGTACATTCTGAGAAAAAAGGAATTGACTGGTGAGCTTGGAAACTCTAAAAGGCCTGGGCGTCCACGGATGACAACAGTGGTGGATGATCGCCGCATACTTTATTTGGTGAAGAAGAACCCGTTCACAACATCAACTGAAGTCCAGAACACTCTCAGTGAAGTAGGTGTATCTGTGTTCTAAGTCAACAGTAAAGAGAAGACTCCATGACAGTAAATACAAAGGGTTCACATCTAGATGCAAACCATTCTTCAATTCCAAAAATAGACAGGCCAGAGTTAAATTTGCTGAAAAACACCTCAAGAAGCCAGCTCAGTTCTGGAAAAGTATTCTATGGACAGATGAAACAAAGATCAACCTGTACCAGAATGATGGGAAGAAAAAAGTTTGGAGAAGAAAGGAACGGCACATGATCCAAGGCACACCACATCCTCTGTAAAACATGGTGGAGGCAACGTGATGGCATGGGCATGCATGGCTTTCAATGGCACTGGGTCACTTGTGTTTATTGATGACATAACAGCAGACAAGAGTAGCCGGATGAATTCTGAAGTGTACCGGGATATACTTTCAGCCCAGATTCAGCCAAATGCTGCAAAGTTGATTGGACTGCGCTTCATAGTACAGATGGACAATGACCCCAAGCATACAGCCAAAGCTACCCAGGAGTTCATGAGTGCTAAAAAGTGGAACATTCTGCAATGGCCAAGTCAATCACCAGATCTTAACCCAATTGAGCATGCATTTCACTTGCTGAAATCCAGACTTAAGACGGAAAGACCCACAAACAAGCAAGACCTGAAGGCTGCGGCTGTAAAGGCCTGGCAAAGCATTAAGGAGGAGGAAACCCAGCGTTTGGTGATGTCCATGGGTTCCAGACTTAAGGCAGTGATTGCCTTCAAAGGATTTGCAACAAAATATTGAAAATAAAAATATTTTGTTTGGGTTATGTTTACTTGTCCAATTACTTTTGACCTCCTAAAATGTGGAGTGTTTGTAAAGAAATGTGTACAATTCCTACATTTTCTATCAGATATTTTTGTTCAACCCTTCAAATTAAACGTTACAATCTGCACTTGAATTCTGTTGTAGAGGTTTCATTTCAAATCCAATGTGGTGGCATGCAGAGCCCAACTCGCGAAAATTGTGTCACTGTCCAAATATTTCTGGCCCTAACTGTATATATTGTTCCTTTATGTGTTTCTTTAACTTGAGACTATGCGCAAGGATATTGCCCCTCAAAACCGCCTTGGCCGCTTCCCAGAAAAGACCCGGACTGGGGAGATGTTCTGAATTGCATGTGTAATACCCTCGCCACCATTCTCTTAACATTTTTATAAAGTTCTCCTCTCTAACTAAGGTATCTGGGAATCTCCACAAGAAGTCCGTCCCCTTCTGATAGACGTCCCTTGTTTCTAGTGTCACTGGACTGTGATCCGATATTACCATACTTTCTATCTCTATACTCGCTAATCTCTGAAAGACAGGAGCCGAGGCTAGGAACATATCTAACCTTGACCAAAATTTATGCGCATGGGAATAATGCATGAAATCTCTCTCAAGGGGATACATGGTGCGCCATGTGTCGTTTAGTTTACAGTTGTGCATCATCTCTTCTAGATAGCTTGAAGTTAAGGGGCCAGTTATCCTGCGACTCCGTAACCCTCCATTGTTTCCCAGCCGTCGATCTTCTAGTTCATTAACTACCATGTTGAAGTCCCCAGCTATTAATCTAATATTTTCTTGATCTGTTAAGAGTTTAACCTGCAGATTGTTTGAGATGAGTTTGGGGCATATATATTATAGAGTCTGAATACTTCATTATGTATTTGTATGATCAAATGTATGAGTCTCCCCTCCTGATCAGATGAAGTCTTCAAAACCGTATAAGCCAAGTTTCTGCTAATCAATATCAAAACGCCTGCCTTCCCATTTACTGCCCCTGACCCATATACTTCCCCCACCCATAGCTTTTTGAGCCTAAAATAGTCCTCAGGTGTCAGGTGTCTCCTGGAGTAGAGCCACATCTATTCGAAGCCTTTTAAGATGTCTCAGTATCATCATGCGTTTGGCCGGGGAACGCAGCCCCTTCACATTCCAGGAAACCCACCTAACCATTATCAATTTTCCAGAACATTATCATAACAAATCGGTCCCAGCGTAAAATATAGATGCTATTATTGAGTTGTGGCATTATGTATAGGTATGATGGCATTATTTTTGATGTATGAGCAAACAAATGTTGTAGTTCGTGTTTTATGGGTTCCCCCCCACTACCTCCCCAATCCTGTATCTCTCCCGTCACCCTTCCCCCTCCCCCCTTGACGCTGTCCTCGTAACTTCTCTTTTTTCCTCCTTGACTATTCGTCACATGCACTCCTAACCTGCTCGCACACCTCTTGCAGTGTTTTGTTGGATTTAGATTTAAAAATATCCCGGCCCGTATTGCCTCTTATTCATCAAGTGAATTAACAAATTTGTAATAGAACCTCAGCTTCCACCTTATTCTAAGAGAGATTGCAAACTTGAGCAACAATAAAACATTTTGAAACATTGCATTAATTTTTCAGTGAATTAGTAAAAAGTAAAAAAAAAAAAAAAATGAAAGCGAACAATCAGTACGCTATCGCCCTCTGGGAGTGCTCGACGGGTTATTCTCCACCTCTTCTTTGTCCCCCTCAGCAATTAAGTTCATAAGACCATTGCAATCTCAAGTCTTAGAATGCAAAGATCCCATGTATAAAGAAGAGAAAGAAAAAAAAAAAAAAAACGCAAAACTCCACGTAAATGAAAATCATACAAATCTTCACCAGATAAGGAAACCTCGGCTTTTAGATCTCGATCACCAACAGGACAGTTCCAGGACATCTTTAGTTATATCCGCCTGCATTTGGTCAAAAATAGCAGTTCCATGCCCCAATCTAGACGTTGTAGGTCGAGTATGTAAATCTCATTTCTTTCTATTCCACCTGGAGGTTGAAGCACGATGATCTTTCGGTGTTCCTGCTCTGGAAGCTCTGCCCTCCAGCGACGTCTCCGATCTTAAGCTGTAAGGTCTTGTTGTCTGTTCCAGTACTCCATCCTGTTCTTTTCCCATCTCTGTAACCCTTCCCTTTGTGTTGGGAAGCGCCAAACTTTTTATGCCTGGGGAGCTACGATTTATTGTGATCACCGTTAAGGCCTCTTTTGGGTCAGTAAAGGATAACATGGCTCCATCTGGTGCCCTGAACCTGAGAGTCGCAGGATAGAGCAATTGAAAACGGATATTCCTGTTATAAAGCGTGGAGCAAGCCTCACTGAAAGCCCGTCTCTTCCTGTTCACTCTATCGAGTAATCCGCAAAGAGGAGTGCCCTGTGTCCTTGAATCATGAGTGGTTGTCGTTTGGCCTTGTAGGCTCTAAGGATTTCTTCCTTGTCTCTATAATTAAGGAATTTGGCAATGGAATGGCGAGGTTTGGTCTTGTCTGCATTTTGAGTATTTCGGTACCATTGATGGGTCTGGTATGATCCCTTGGTGGTCCAATTCTATGGGTCCTCTCAGTTTTACAACGATGAGTTAAACCTAGTGCCTTTGGCAGCTCCACCTCAAAAATCTCCTCTAATTGGAAGGGTGTAATGGATTCTGGTATACCCACAAGTTTTAGGTTGTTCCTGCGAGACCTATTTTCAATATCCTCCAGCTTATCTGCAACTGCTGTATATTTTTTGTGAAGGGTTTGGACCTGCATCTCTAAGTCTGTGACCCTTTCTTCCGCAGCTGCCACCCTGGTTTCCGCCTCCTGCAGTTGTTGGGCTTGTTGGGACAATTGGGATGAGATATCTTTTGTGGTGGCAGCGACCAGATCACCCACAACCTGTTTAATTTCATCTGCCAGGTACAGTGCAATTTCACGTGCCAGCTTCTGGTAGTCCAGGTGTTGATGTGGACCTATCATTATTATTTGTCTGTTTTTCAATGTCCCCTCATCCCCAGTGTGTTCACTCTCATGTGGTGACATTGAGTCTGGGGTGTGGGAGATCCCGTCCCTGCTTTCCTGCCCTGGATCACTTGCCTCATGCTGTGCACTTACAGTGCCTCCTCTCCCCGCCTCCGCCATTACTGGTTGGTTTGCGCTCTTGTCTCCTGCTCCACCGCACTGTCCTGCTGCAGCCTCTCCCCTTATCACATATCAGTCCATTTGAGTGCATGTCTCCTCTAGTGCCGGTGATCGGTGATCAGCTGTAGTGAATGGCGGCTACCCGGGTCGTGGGATTTGAGCTGGTTTGTGCGGTGGGCTCCGGAGTACTCCTCACATGCGTGCGATCATGGAGGCGCCGGAACCGGAAGCCTTTTTCAATAGCATTTTAGTAGCAGCGCAGGAGGCCCAAGCTTTCTGGACACCCCCCACTGCGAATTGCAGTCTGCAGCCACGCCAGAAAATGGCGCATTCAGAGGAGCACCATCTTCTGGCGCTGAACCCAGCTCATCCAGGGCCCTGGGGTTCGGGCCAGCTTTGTATTATCAGCCGGCCCTAAGCCCGAAATTCATGGAGTCACGCCAATATTAGACATGACCGCCATGAATTTCACAGAGAAAAAAATATATTTTATAAATAAAACAAAAAATACACTTAGAGACTCCATCTTTATGAAAAAATGCCTCTTTCGTCCGACTTAGTCCAATCAGGTTTTCTTCTTTAGCTCATCTACATCTCTGGTAGAGAACCTCTACCAGAGATGTAGCTGAGCTGTGCAGCACCCGGCGTGGGAAAGCTGAAGTGAGTTCATGTTGCATGAGCTTACATGAACCTTTCCCTGACATCACCGCGGCTTCTTCAAATGAACAGCTGAGCTGCATCAGCTGATCATGTGAAATAACCGGCGGGAAAGCCAGAGGTGAGACTTCACAGACGGCTTTCCTGCTCTGTGCTGCACTCCCCGCTCCCTGATGCCCCCTCATCGCTCCCCCCGCCACGTCCCCCCCTGATCCTAAGTTAGGACTGGGTGGGGGAGCAGCTCCATTGAGCGGGGAGCGCAGCAAAGAGCAGATGATGTCTTCTTACCGCCATCGGCTTCCCCGCCTGGTCCTTCGCTCCCCGCTCCCTGATGCTGCGTTCCCCACCCAGTCCTAACTTAGGATCGTGATGGGAGGCTGCGGGGGGCAGAGAATGGGGATGAATGATTGTTTAAAAGCTTTTTACCGCCGGCTTTTAAACAATCGTGCCCCCATTAAAAGCCTTTTCCTCTGCCCCTAGACCACTTTATAGGATCCTTTTGGTGAACGAACTGTTATCGAACATAATCTCGAACTGCCGAATTTGAAGCTAATTGTTTGCATTCTAATGACTTGAACACCGCCCAAAACAGCTCGAATTTGATATTGGCGAACATTTCGAATCGAACATCGCTCATCTCTACTCGTTACTTGACGCAAAGGAAGCTGGCACCCCAGTGAGAGCAGATTGAAGTTTAGGCTCTCAATGGGGGACACAGCAAGGTGTTGTATGCAGTGAAAAAAACACAAAAAAGGGCACCCTACCACATTCCCCCCGGAAATACCTGTTTTATGGCTGGCTGTTTGTGGGTGGAGCCTATCACTAATTGACTAACATTGGACTCCACTATTTGAAGGAATAAGCAAGTGTTAAACTACTTGCTATGAATCTCCCGAATCCGAGTATTTCATTACTCGCTCATCTCTACGGGTACCTTTACACGCCGCTACAACAAGGTGGAAACAACCGGGTGCTTCACGTGCACGAGCACGCACAAACTGTTACAAACGGTACCCGATACCGCCTTTACACACCGCTACAAGGTGCGCTACAGAAGGTTTAATCTATCTCTGGAGGCACCGCCGGGTGCCACAAGTTACCTTCTGTAGAGCACCTTACCTCATTTACACGCCGCTACAACAAGGTAATATGGGAGGACCTGGTGCAGCAGGACAACACATAGGCGTGGCAGAATTGTGGATTACGAGACGTTCGTACGCTGATAGGACAAAGCAATAACATCATGATTGGCCAGCCAGCGCAGGAAGGCTGCCTAATACATGACGCTATTGCAATTGTGTAGTGTGACTGGTCAGCTCCTTAAATATGCCGCCCTATGCAGCGTCTACCAATCGTAACGCAGGAGCTTCGCACCAATGATCGCTGATGGGGCGCAGTATCCCGGAGGCTGTGTCACGCCCCAGGGAGTTCACTAGGTGTTGCAAAAACCTTCCTGTTCCTCGATTACACGCCGCTACCATAGGCAACAACCTGAATTACACGCCGATACCTCGCGGTGTTTTGATGGTACAAGATACAATTGTCTCTGACACCCGGTGGTTTCTAACCTTCAGTAGCGGCGTGTAAAGGTACCTTAATGAGAGAGTATTAAAACGTTTTTTTCCACTTTCACAGGATGGTTTTAGGAGACAAGAGGAGTGAGATTAGTGATGGGATGCTGCAGGGACATGTTTTGCTAGCTTAGGTGGCGTTTTGTAGGTGACAGGATCCCTTTAAACTCATAACTGAGCAGGATAGTGACTGAAAGGGCCACTTTATATGGTGGTTATGGTGGTCTCCGCAAGGAGTCCACCCCAGGGCTAGGTCCTTCCCTGGAGGGATATCTGGCTAGTCCCGTGTTTGAGACTCTTAATCGAGGCTCCATGGACTCCATTTGCATATTCATATTCCCAGGGGGCAATGCACAATGGATTTCACTGTGTTTGAGCACTTTAGCCAGCTGCCCGCAGTGTTTTCCACGGCTGGTCTCCCTGAGATAAGTGAGAGCTTTGTGATGTCAGTCTCTCCCTGAAGTCTGTCAGGGTATTTGGTTCCCCTGAGTATTGCGGCAACCACGCCGCTCCTGGCATATACGGCATTAGGCAGGTGCTCCGTCTAGTACTGGGACTGCATTTGGTACCACGATCTCGGCTGCGATCGCCCCCACCTCCTCTCTTCTCGGCTCCGACATTTTCTTCCCCCTTAGTGAATCTTAACCCTCCCGGTCCTTCACTTCCGTGGGGATGTACAACTTTAGTTCTGCCGGTGGGACAGGGTTTCTCGTCCCCACCGGATGTCATCAGAGTGCAGGTTGGGCCTTGCTTTGCGCTCTCAGGAGGGTACCGCCAACGATGACTCGCCCCCTCATCTTCCTGTGCGCCTCGCGCTTTAGTAATGGCGACAGTGAAAAACACACAGTTCAATAAAGATTGTGGCACACAGTACCTGTATACATCGGGCACAAGATCCTGTTTGCGAGCCCAGACACTGATGCACCCCAGAGCCGTGGGGTACTCGTAATCAGGCTGATAATACTTCTGGAGAGTGTGAGGCACCGCCGGCATGATCCTCATGGCCGGGGAGCATCACATGTAGGATCAAGGTATGATCCTGTGCACACTGGCCGGTTTGACTGATAATGCTGTGTGAACCAACTTTGGACAGGGTTTCATGAGCCTAATGAGCGGCAGTGAGAGTGAGATGAGATCGAGGAGTCCCTAAGGAATAAGGGCTGAGTGCTGACAACCCGGAACACAGGGAGTTAACCTGAGCTGTGTGAAAGGCTGATTACCTGCAGCTAAGGGGGTGTGTCCATGTGGGAGTGGCTGGCACGATAAGAGGCAGCCAGGTGAGTGATTGAGTCATTCAGATTGAGATTGATTCTGGAAGCTGAGATCCTGCTGAGATTCATCCAGAGATTGCCAGCCTGAGAGCATGTGGGCTGAGAGCAGCCTGAGTGCAGAGAAGTCCAAGGCTCTGTGTGTGGACACGGGAGCATGCTAGCTCCATGCCGGTGCCCAGGTCCGTGGTCGTGTCCGCACCTGGAGGGGGAAGCTGTGGTTGACCCGTGGACGCTAGACCGGACGTGGTTCACCTCACATCCGGGAAGGAGCCTGTGGGGATGCCTGGTGGAACCTGTGACACAGGTAGCGAGACCCGGATCCGTGCCCGGTAAGAAAAGCAGTTCCTGAATGATTGTGGGAACTGTGCACCGTGTGTGTAAATCATGCTAGGCGAGTATAGACCGCCCTTGGGACCGACTCAGTGGAGTCACATAAAGGTCCTGATGAACCGGAATGAATGTAGCCCTTCAGGAGGCGAATGTATGTAGCCTTTGGAGGCAATCGTATGTAGTGTGCCAGGCGGGCATAGACCGCCTTTGGGTCCGAGTCAGAGTGCTCGGTTAAAGGACCTGATGAAACAGAACGTGTTTAACTATGTGTATGAGGGCTTAGGTAATGGCCCTGAATGAGAGATGATGGCCTATATGTAAGACCCATGTATAATGATGTGGGGAGAGAGTGACCCAGCTAGTATGGATGATGTTGGAGGCGTTCCGTCCCTGTGGGACGAGAGGGAGGCTTGCCCTGCTGCTTGCAGAGGGTACCCGTCCCTCAACCACGACCTCTAATGGTGTGGGTGTGCCTGTGGTGCCAGACACAGGGGTAATAGGGCTCCTAGTAGGTATCGGATGAGGTTCCCGTGTACTATGGTTTGCCAGTCCCTGTAATGGGCCATGGAGGGGCCACAGTCCATGGATGTGTTATGATGGGCTGTGAGCAGGTGTGTGATCCATGGACGTTTGAATGATGGATCACATACGGTATGTAAGGTCCCGGTCAGGCAGGAATCCTGACTACGGGTGAATGTATATCATCATGCTGGGGGACTAAAGCCAGGCGGCAGGTACCGCCATTGGGACCACAGGGCCCGTTGAGGCGTATGTAACGAAGGTCAGAAGCAGGGGTTGAAAGGGCTCCTAGAGCGGGGACACCATGGTTGAACCAGGTGGACTCTGACCGGGACGTAGGCGGAGATGCGTCCAGGAAAGAGCCCCTTGGAGATACATGACATACCCGGTACTCAGGTTGCTCAATCCCTGTTATGAACCCGGAGGGGTCATCGTCGTACTGTAACGTATGTATAGTGTGAGTAGGCCGGAGGCCGTAGCCACCACGGGAGCTGTTAGTAGAGCTCCAATGGGGACAGAGATGGTTACAGGTCCCGGGTTACTATAAGATGTTATGTGCAATATAAGTGTTATGTAATGTAAATGTATGGTGTATTTATGTAAAGTGTTTATAATCAATGTGCTATGTGTCAAACATGCTACCCGGGTAATGTTGTTAATACGTGAAAATAAACGGGTAGACATTGGTTAAACTTATAAACACGTGTTGTTGTCGTTTTGCAAGCGGGTTCCCCGTTTGCTGCCTCACAAGAGTCACAGGGCTCGAGACCCGGCTTCCGTGACCCTGGGTTCAGTTGTTAATGGAAATTCTGGCTTGGTAGGAAAAAGGGATGAAAGGGATAGCTATTCATAATGCCACCCGTGGTATGTGGCTATTAGTGGCCACTGCTGCTGTAGAACCTCTGGGAACGATGGACGGGCAGCTGGGATGGATCGGCTGAGCGGATCCCCAGGGCAGTAGATGTAGTAAGGGTGAAGGGTGCAGGATGGCGGGTGCAAACCAACAGACAGACTCACAGTTTGTGGGTACCTCAGTTCTTTTACTGGTGCACTGTAATTCCGACAGGTTTTACTAAGCTGAGTTTGTGCACCTGAGAGCAACTCTAGGTTCTCCACTGGCAAGTTCTGAGGCCTCCTTGCTGCGCTTGGTTGCGGGTTCCTGCTGCTGCTTAAGCTGAGCTGCTGGCCCTCTCTCCTGCTGGGTTCCGGTATGGCAGGCAACTCGAGTCCTTCTCTAGCCCCATGTCTCCGGCGGCTGTTCCTGGGCTCTCCTATGAGGCTTTGCTTCCGGGCACAGGGTGGCTGAGGAACTTGGAATTCCCCACCTTCCGGTATTGGCTGCCGTGTTGTTAGGCCCTGCACTGCCTCGGACTCAGGTTTCCGCTCTTGGCGCTGTTCCTCCGGGCTGAGAACGGCACCACTCCGCCCTCCAGGCTCCTCTCAACTTCCTCAGACCCCTTCCATGTGTTCCTCACGCTAGGCTTAGCAACCCTGGGACGAGTTCAGCACAGCTACCAGTCTACAGGATGTCTTCCTTAAGGCCCCGTTACATAGTACAACATCGTTAACGATATTGCTTAAACATCACAGATTTGGAGTCGTTCAAGCGACATCGTTATGACCTCGTTGCATGTGCAAAGTTGTAACGATAAATCGTTGAATCGTTGATCGCAGGTTTGAGAACATGTTCTCAAACCACACGATTAACGATCAGCCGACCTGTTGTGTTTGACACCGCGATAACTATGTCATTCACTACTTCGCCCATTCACAGCAATGAGCAGGTATTGTTCACTGGGTTATGCGAACGATACCTGCTCACAACATCGTTGATGAGTCGTCCACGATATCTAGACATATGACATCTCACCAACGATGTCAAAATGATGTCTGAAATGACCGCGCCCCCATGAGATTGTTGCCGACATCGTTTAAACATCGTGCTGTGTAACGGGGCCTTTAGTCAACCTAGGAACTGACTGACTAGCTCTGCCCCAGACCAGAATTTATAGGGGAGCTCACTCTGAACCCGGGTTTTGGTCTCCCCCTTCTGGCCTGGAGACAGAAAGGTGTTGTGTGCGGTGTCTGCCTGGTGTGGATACCCTCTGTTGCGCTCAAGTGTGACACGATCACTCGGAGGCGATAATGACACTGTGACGCTTGGACCCTGGGGTGCCACAGGTGCACAAATTTTCTGCAACTAAAACGCTGCTAATCTGCAACCTATGAAAGGAAAAACAGATTACAAAACGCATGTGTTTTTGGTGCAGTTTGTGGTCAAGCATTTGTTTTCACTATTGGGAGGCTGGGAGGGCTGTAAAATACTTTAATAATTGACATGATCATTCTTTTGTCCTGACTACAAACTGCAAAGGATTGTAGCCTCATAAGCACAGCACTTCAGAATTCACATAGACTTTGCTGGGGTTAGATACACATGCAGTTTTGTGAGAATAGGTGACAGAAAGCTGCAGCAAAAGAAGTGTCAGCACAGGGCCTAATTCTATCACTGCCCCAAGAGGTTGGACATAATAGTATTATTCATATGTCTATGAGCCCTGTAAGGGTACCTTTACACGCTGCAACTACGGTGTAGCAACTGAGAGGCAATCCAGAGTTCCGTCACCGTTGCCCTAAAATTGCTATGAAATTGTGGCGTGTAATTGTTGGAACGCGATGGTGATTTTTAAAGTTGCTTCCGGATGAGGTTTTCAGAGCATTGTTCAAAAACCAGAGGCAACCCTGAAGGTGAACGGGCGATAGGGATGGAATCTGCGTCGCCTACTGATTTCCCAGAGGTGTGTCACAGCATGCTGGATACCGCGCCCCATCAGCGATGATTGGTGGGGGCTACTGTATTTCAATTGGCTGTCCCGTCACAGGGTGCCATAGTTGAAGAGCTGTCCATTCACACTACACAATTGCAATAGCGTCATGTATTAGCCAGCCTTCCTGCGCAGGCTGCCCAATCATGACGTTATTGCGTTGTCTAATCAGCGTGTTTGGGGTGCGGAATACACAACTCTGTCACGCCTATGTTCTTGCGGCGCTGAACATGTACGCCCACATTCCTTTGGGGATTGCGGCATGTGAAGCGGCGTCAGGAGTCAACCGGATGTTTCCAAACGTTGGTGTGGGAACTTCCGGGACGACACATCGCCATAGGTTGAGGGCGCAATTGTGGCGTGTACATGCGGCATCGGCGTTCGGTAACAACTGTCAAAAACGTGCACGCACACGTACGGTTGCCTCCGATCGCCGGTGATAGTTGCCGCGTGCAAAGGTACCTTAAGGGAATCTGTCAGCAAGTTTGTGCAATAAATCTGAAGACAGCATGCTGTAGGGGTTAACACAGAGATTTCAGTGAGGCGTCTCTAAGGGTACCTTTACACGCCGTAATATTTGCTGGCGATAACAGGCGATCTAACGTGGGCATGCACGTTTTTATTGGTCGCCTTAGATCGCCGATGGCGGCATTGCATGCCGCAATTTCGCCCTCAACCTAAGGCGATGAGTCGCCCCGGAAATCACCTCACCCACAGCGGAACCAATCCGGTCGACTTCCCTCGCCGCTTCACACTTCACAATCCCCAAAGGAATATGGGCATATATGTTCAGCGCAGCGAGAACATAGGCGTGCCAGACTGGTTTACACCGCGCCCCAAACAGGCTTATTGGACAACGCAATAGCGTTATGGTTGGGCAGCCTGCACTGGTAGGCTGGCTAATACATGACGCCATTGTCTATCGGACTTTGTGATAAATACCCGCTCAAGTAGTCGATAGTGGCTGCTGCGACAGACTTTCGAGGCTCAAAAGCACTACACAGGAGCGGTTTTGTGCAGGACAGTGGTTTACACTACCTAATGGCTATGTGTGCGTCTGCAGCTGATGGCGCCCTGTGAACTGACAGCAAATGGGAACACAGTAGCCAACACCAATCATCGCAGATGGGGCGCGGATTCCAGCACGCTGTGGTACGCCTACGAGAAATCAATAGGCTACGCAGATTCCATCACTATCGCCCGTTCACACGCCAAAAGCCGGGAATTTCGCCTTCATGATTGCCTCTGGTTTTGGAGCAGTGCTCTGAAATCAGGAACCAGGCGATCTATCGACGCCAAATTCCCCAGTTACACGCCGCAACTGGGAGGCAATTTGACGGCGATAGTTTCAGGGTGACATATCGCCGGCTGGATTCCCTGCAAATATTGCGGCGTGTAAAGGTACCTGGCGGGGGATTTCAATCCTGGCCGCCATATTGGAACTCGGGTGTTCCAATATGGTGGTCGGAACACTTCCGCTGCGAGTAGCTGGGAGATGACCGGACAGTGGAGGGGGGCTGTGTTGACAGGCGGGGGGTGAGTGGACAGTGGAGGGGGACCGGACAGTGGAGGGGGGCTATGGTGAGAAGCAGGGGGGTGATCGGACAGTGGAGGGGGGCTATGGTGAGAGGCAGGGGGTGATCGGAGAGTGGAGGGGGGCTATGGTGAAAGGCAGGGGGGTGATCGGGCAGCAAGGGGGGGGACTGTGGTGCCTGTCATTCCATGTGTAGGCATTAGCCGGTGATCTCCCGAAGTGGTGCGTGACCGATCGGGGGTCTAGTTTTGGGATGGCGGCTCGCGGTGGGCGCTAAAGCGCCACCGCTCGCCGCCATCTTGGATCACCCTGAGCGGGTGTAGATGACGAAGCCACTTCCGTCGTGTGACGTCATTTTTGTCCCTTGAAGACGGAAGTGGCTTCGGCTTTCATATACAGTGCCTACAAGTAGTATTCAACCCCCTGCAGATTTAGCTGGTTGACACATGCGGAATTATCTTGGCATTGTGACATTTGGACTGTAGATCAGCCTGGAAGTGGGAAATGCAGTGCAGCCAAAAAGAATTGTTTTTTTTTGTTTGTTTGTTTTTTAAAGCGTTAAAAGTGAATTCAGAGGGTCATTTATTATTCAACCCCTCAAACCACCAGGATTCTGTTTGGTCCCCCTAAAGTATTAAGAAGTAGTTTAGGCACAAAGAACAATGAGCTTCACATGTGTGGATTAATTATCTCTTTTGCCAGCCTTTTCTGACTATTTAAGACCCTCCCCAAACTTGTGAACAGCACTCATACATGGTCAACATGGGAAAGACAAAGGAGCATTCCAAGGCCATCAGAGACAAGATTGTGGAGGGTCACAAGGCTGGCAAGGGGTACAAAACTCTTTCCAAGGAGTTGGGCCTACCTGTCTCCACTGTTGGGAGCATCATCCGGAAGTGGAAGGCTTATGGAACTACTGTTAGCCTTCCACGGCCTGGACAGCCTTTGAAAGTTTCCTCCCGTGCCGAGGCCAGGCTTGTCCGAAGAGTCAAGGCTAACCCAAGGACAACAAGGAAGGAGCTCCGGGAAGATCTCATGGCAGTGGGGACATTGGTTTCAGTCAATACCATAAGTAACGTACTCCACCGCAATGGTCTCCGTTCCAGACGAGCCCGTAAGGTTCCTTTACTTTCAAAGCGTCATGTCAAGGCTCGTCTACAGTTTGCTCATGATCACTTGGAGGACTCTGAGACAGACTGGATCAAGGTTCTATGGTCTGATGAGACCAAGATCGAGATCTTTGGTGCCAACCACACACGTGACGTTTGGAGACTGGATGGCACTGCATACGACCCCAAGAATACCATCCCTACAGTCAAGCATGGTGGTGGCAGCATCATGCTGTGGGGCTGTTTCTTAGCCAAGGGGCCTGGCCATCTGGTCCGCATCCATGGGAAGATGGATAGCACGGCCTACCTGGAGATTTTGGCCAAGAACCTCCGCTCCTCCATCAAGGATCTTAAGTTGGGTCGTAATTTCATCTACCAACAAGACAACGACCCAAAGCACACAGCCAAGAAAACCAAGGCCTGGTTCAAGAGGGAAAAAATCAAGGTGATGGAGTGGCCTAGTCAGTCTCCTGACCTTAACCCAATTGAAAACTTGTGGAAGGAGCTCAAGATTAAAGTGCACATGAGACACCCAAAGAACCTAGATAACTTGGAGAAGATCTGCATGGAGGAGTGGGCCAAGATAACTCCAGAGACCTGTGCCGGCCTGATCAGGTCTTATAAAAGACGATTATTAGCTGTAATTGCAAACAAGGGTTATTCCACAAAATATTAAACATAGGGGTTGAATAATAATTGACCCACACTTTTATGTTTAAAATTTATTAAAATTCAACTGAGCAACATAACTTTTTGGTTTGTAAGATTTATGCTTCTGTTAATAAATCCTACTCTCGTTTGCAGTTTGACGGCTCTAGCTTATTTGCCTCTTATCAAACCACCTAAATCTGCAGGGGGTTGAATACTACTTGTAGGCACTGTATATGATGATATCCACTGTAAACATTTTTTTGTGAATATTTACACCTATTTTTGAAACTTTTGCCAGAAAAGTGTTTCGTGGCACAACCCCTTTAAATATGACCATTTGTGCCCTAGTTTGATTTATGTTGTAGATTGAGGGATAACATTTTCCTCCAGGAGACTTGTATGCCAGACAGTGCTACCTGGGGAAGGATATGAAAATTAGCTGCCCTCCAGAAGGAAGGAGGCTGCCTCTATAGTGCCAACTATTTGGCGGGAGCTGTTAGTCAGTGTTCAACTCTTAAAAGACCCTTGTCACATAGCTTAGGATATAATCCGAGCCACAGCCTTCTCCAAAAAGAGATTGTGCCTCTCATCATAGCATGGCAGGGGACTGGTGGGCTGGGTTGGAACCTGTGATGGAGTTGTTGGGGGTATTCTTTCTGTATTTCGAACTTTTTTCGTTTTCATCTCAAATATGCATTAATAAATGATCCCCCTCCATGCAGGCTGGGTGTTGGCTCCTGTCTGTAACACCATGGACCGAAGTTATCGTCAAACACTGCCATTTAAACATTGAAATTCTGATCTCCATCTTTGACAGCGGCATTTAAATAGTTGCTGATTGGCTGCACACTGACAATTGTGGGGTGCCGATGTCTTACCATGGCAGGGGATCTATAGAGACCCCTGTCACATGCTGTCTCAGTCCTGTGAAGAGCCTGTGCAGATCATTATATTGACTACATACTGCAATACAGAAGTTTGGTCACAGGCTCAACTTTCCAATGAGAAATTAAAACAAAAGTTAAATGTAGTAAAAAGAAAAAATGGTTTTTGAAAATATTAAAGAAATAAAGTTTAAGCCTCCCCCAAACAAAACCTCAATAACCTGCAGATATGTGTTAATATGCAGGTTAATAGTGTTCTGATGCCTGCAGCTGCTGCACTGAGAGCCCGGGTATTGGGAGGAAATGATCTTTAGTCCTCCCACCAGACTTGGGCTTTCAGTCATTGGGTGCGGCTGGCACAGCTTCAGTCACCGCTCAGTATACACTGAGAGGCAGCTAACCGCATCCTCGGCACTAACTGGTAGCCGCCTCTGTACAGATGTATTTCTAGGCCGGCTATTAATCTGTGTCGGGGGCACTGGTACAGCTGGCGCTCACTACGCACAGAGCAGTGACTGAAGCCACATCTCACTGGCAGCGGGGCTCACAATGCAGTGGCCACACGGGGTGAGAATGCTATTGAACTGAAGATTTATTCCATGTCTACAGAGTAATAGTATTACTTTACATGGCAGGTTCCCTTTAAAAACAATGGCAGAATTGAGTTACTTGGGTGAATTTTAATTCTTTAAACTGGTGTAGTTCAAAACCTGATCTAGTTGTGCGAAAAACATCCTGCATACATCTGTGTTGATAAACAAATAAGAAAGTCAAGATCACGTGTATATCCATTACCTTGCAGGACTGGAATCTGAGAGTGACCAGGACAGCAATAATGAGATGAACTCGGAGGAAGAGATGAGCGGAGCGGAACTAGAGGAAGATGAGGAAAGGGATGGAGAAAGTGGAGAAGATAATTCTGGAGAAGAGTCTGAGGAAGTCGAGGAAGATGAAGAGGCCAGTTCTGGAGAGGAAGAGGACAGTGACAGTGAACCAGATCTCGCTCCAGGCAAAGGAAACTTTGAAACAAGTTCTGAAGATGAAGATGAAGATGATGATGACGAGCAGCTTAATGTATCAGGAGTAGACACTGAGATTGAGCATTGTTGGAGAGAAATGGACAAAGAAGCCCCTCGAGGTGATGAGGTGAGGTCCAAACTCTTATGGTACCTTTACACGCCGCGACGGCAGGCTGGATACATCCCGCTACTTCACGTGCACGAGCACGCTCAAACGGCTACAAACGGTCAACGCACCCTCTTTACACGCCGCCACAAGGTGCGCTACGCCACGCTACATCTATAGCTAGCTACATCGCCGGGTGTCTCAAGTAGCCAGCTGTAGCTCATTTACACAACGCTACAACAAGCTACTATGGGTGTACCTGGTGCAGCAGGGCCAGCACATAGGCGTGCCACAATTGTGGATTACGAGCCGTCCGTACGCTGATAGGACGAAGCAATAACATCCTGATTGGGCAGGCAACACAGGAGGCTGAGTAATACAGCACGCTCGAGCGATTGTGTAGTGTGACTCGTCAGCTCCTTAAATATGCCGCCCTGTGCGGCGACTACCAATCGTCATGCAGCAGCTTCCACCAATGATCGCACATGGGGCGCGGTAACACGGAGCCTGGGTCACGCCTTAGCTACATTGCAGCTACATCGCAGGCTGTCCAGAGTTCCCTTCCGTTGCTTCTTTACACGCCGATACAGCTCGCTACCATCGGCGATGTAGCCATCAGTTTTCGAGCAGACCTAGGAAACAGATGTATCTGTTCCCGGCTGTAGCGTCACGTCTTCAGACGCCGCTACGACGGGCTACATTGGCGCTACAAGCTACATTTGTAGCCTGTAGCGGGATGTATCCAGCCTGCCGTCGCGGCGTGTAAAGGTACCATTACAGCTTAGGTGTTTCATGGAAACTGTTTGTAAGATTCAGGCTACTATATCTCCTAGCTTTCCACTTTAGTCACTTAGCGGCACCGCAGCTTTACTGTGGGTAATATGGGTCAGCGGCACGGCCGTCCTGTTTACTCCCTGGAGTTTTTGTGCTGTGCAGTCACAATTGTGGGGTGAATTCCTGGCTGCTTAGATTTGAGACCTGAATGGGGATTTCTTCTATTTAAACTCCTGAAACTCTGCCCCTCACTGCCAGTTAAGGGTGGCTTCACACCACGGTAAAGTCCGATTCGGGGCTGTCCGGTGTCAAACAGCCACGGACCGGATTTTGCCCCCACAGTATCCTATGGAGCCGGATGGCAGCTCTCTGCCATCCAGTTTCCTTATCTCCGGAAGAATCCGGGAGAATTTGGATTTTTCTCACCGGAGACAAAAACGTTGCTTGCAACGTTTTTGTGTCTGGGGAGAAAAATCTCCCCAAATTGCCGTATCCCGGATTCTTCCGGATTCCCCCTGATCCGGTGCTCCCTAACATGGGAGCCTATGGGAACAGATTGTCCCGGTCCGGGAGGATCTGGGAACCGGACACCTGCGACTGCACGCCGCTGTTGTTTCAGGACCGCGGCTAGCTCCATGCAAGCCGCGGTCCTGATGCATTAGCAGCAGCTGCACACCGGACCGGAGGGCCACCTTACCATGGTGTGAAGCCACCTTGAGTTTATCTTTTCTGGTTCATTTGTGGTCTCTGAGCTCCTGCTTTGCTTGTTTATATTCTTATGAACACGACCTGTTTCCTTACCATGATTTTGTACACTTACTTTCCTCTTGCTTCTTACCCGGCCCCTCCTGTTTCTGACCTCTCCTGTTAGACTGCACCATCGTCCAGCAGCTGACTCCATGTCCCTAACCCGAGGTCCAGATCCCTTAACAGGGAATAAAGGGTGAAGACCAGGGTAACCCATCAGATCTGGGCTTGACCCACATCTGTCCATGGTGGCGAGTTTTAGAGCTGCCAGGTGACCACTGACAGTAAGACCATTCCTGAGCTGCCCATACACAAGATAAGAGATTATTTGGCCAAGATCATGTGCCATGATGACCAGTGACACATTATCTGACATAAATCTGGTCTGATACTTTTCACCCATTGTCACCTGAGAATACGGATGTTCATCTGTAATCAGTTGTATTCGGCAGATCAGTTTTCTCTGTTTTCTCCCACTTATTTCTTACATTTACCAGCGTAGTCTGGTGTGTTAATGGTTGTATGTGTACGGCCGAGTGTATTGATATTGATATCTACGTAGAGAGGTTGTTCAGGCAAGGTCACTACAAAGGACAGGAGTTCCTTCATTATCACTGTGGTGTGAAGGGGGCTGGCCAGGGGGCGTAACTACAACAGGTGCAGGGGTTGTGATCGCACCTAGGGGGCCCCAAAAGTCCCTTTGGCCTAAAGAAAAAGACGATTTGTAAAAATTGGGGGCCCCATTGGAGCTTTCGCATTGGGGCCCATGAGCTTCAAGTTACGCCACTGGGGCTGGCTGTACATTTCATTAGGTAACCTAGACCCCATCTCTGTTTATGCCAATGTATAGAATGAGAAGCTGTCTATCTTAGCTATTGATATGTGCCTTTCACCTAGCCCCTTCACATCCACCACTCTGAAGATGTCTATCATCTGATTTAACACTAGAAGCTGCACACTTAAGGCTGGTTTATACGTAGCGACGCACCAGCGATCCCGACAACGATCCGACCTGGTGAGATGCCAGACAGGCAGATCTCACCAGTGATCACCCAGCGATGCGCCCACACCCGACAGTCGTTGGGATCATTCAGGGTCTCGAGCACAGACTGAGGATCGCTGGTAAGTCTGCCTGTTACATAATCGCCGGCTAAGTCTCTGCTATTTTGCAAAACCGGTGACGTAGCAGCGATTTCGTTAGCGATCCCGCTATGTGTAAACCGGCCTTTAGACCTGATGGAGCTGGTGTATATACTTTGATAATCCTTGTCAGAATGGCTGGATAATCCTTTTTTGATGTTTAACTCAATCTCCTCCCATCTAGACTAATAGCCCTGGTGCCTCCTGCTTACGTCTGAGATCTCACACTGCTCAGTACAAGCTGCAGCTGTCATTCAGGCTTGGAGATTGAATACACATGGATCACCACTATACAGTGCCTACAAGTAGTATTCCAACCCCCTGCAGATTTAGCTGGTTGACACATGCAGAATTAACTTGGCATTGTGACATTTGGACTGTAGATCAGCCTGGAAGTGGGAAATGCAGTGCCACAAAATTTTTTTTTTTTTTTTTTTTTTAAAGCGTTAAAAGTTAATTCAGAGGGTCATTTATTATTCAACCCCTCAAACCACCAGCATTCTGTTTGGTCCCCCTAAAGTATTAAGAAGTAGTTCAGGCACAAATAACAATGAGCTTCACATGTGTGGATTAATTATCTCTTTTGCCAGCCTTTTCTGACTATTTAAGACCCTCCCCAAACTTGTGAACAGCACTCATACATGGTCAACATGGGAAAGACAAAGGAGCATTCCAAGGCCATCAGAGACAAGATCGTGGAGGGTCACAAGGCTGGCAAGGGGTACAAAACCCTTTCCAAGGAGTTGGGCCTACCTGTCTCCACTGTTGGGAGCATCATCCGGAAGTGGAAGGCTTATGGAACTACTGTTAGCCTTCCACGGCCTGGACAGCCTTTGAAAGTTTCCTCCCGTGCCGAGGCCAGGCTTGTCCGAAGAGTCAAGGCTAACCCAAGGACAACAAGGAAGGAGCTCCGGGAAGATCTCATGGCAGTGGGACATTGGTTTCAGTCAATACCATAAGTAACGTACTCCACCGCAATGGTCTCCGTTCCAGACGAGCCCGTAAGGTTCCTTTACTTTCAAAGCGTCATGTCAAGGCTCGTCTACAGTTTGCTCATGATCACTTGGAGGACTCTGAGACAGACTGGTTCAAGGTTCTATGGTCTGATGAGACCAAGATCGAGATCTTTGGTGCCAACCACACACGTGACGTTTGGAGACTGGATGGCACTGCATACGACCCCAAGAATACCATCCCTACAGTCAAGCATGGTGGTGGCAGCATCATGCTGTGGGGCTGTTTCTCAGCCAAGGGGCCTGGCCATCTGGTCCGCATCCATGGGAAGATGGATAGCACGGCCTACCTGGAGATTTTGGCCAAGAACCTCCGCTCCTCCATCAAGGATCTTAAGATGGGTCGTAATTTCATCTTCCAACAAGACAATGACCCAAAGCACACAGCCAAGAAAACCAAGGCCTGGTTCAAGAGGGAAAAAATCAAGGTGTTGGAGTGGCCTAGTCAGTCTCCTGACCATAACCCAATTGAAAACTTGTGGAAGGAGCTCAAGATTAAAGTCCACATGAGACACCCAAAGAACCTAGATAACTTGGAGAAAATCTGCATGGAGGAGTGGGCCAAGATAACTCCAGAGACATGTGCCGGCCTGATCAGGTCTTATAAAAGACGATTATTAGCTGTAATTGCAAACAAGGGTTATTCCACAAAATATTAAACATAGGGGTTGAATAATAATTGACCCACAACTTTTATGTTTAAAATTTATAAAAATTCAACTGAGCAACATAACTTTTTGGTTTGTAAGATTTATGCTTCTGTTAATAAATCCTACTCTCGTTTGCAGTTTGAAGGCTCTAACTTATTGGAATCTTATCAAACCAGCTAAATCTGCAGGGGGTTGAAGACTACTTGTAGGCACTGTAACTGGACTCATAAATTGGTCATCTTTATATCAGTAATATACAGCCATTCTGATGTGGATTGTTAAAGTAAATACAGCAGCCTCATCAGGTCTCAGACTTATTTCCGGTAATAATGTATGTTGTATGTTGTGACAGATCTACTCTATAGTATAGATGTAGTTCAGTATCACAGATGTATAATACATTATAGATTCCCCTGTTCTAATGATTGTTATGCACACATACTAAAATATGAGTATTAATTAAACAGGAAATTGGAAATATAAAAATATATGTGTTATTTTTTTTTTTTTGCTAGCATTCCTTTCTTAATATCCTTTCATTCCTTTATTCTGTCCTGTATCATATTCGGGGTTATAGACTAAATAGATTAACAAGTCAACTTTTGACTTCCAGGTGAAAACACACATACAAATAAAAGGGTTCTCTCCTATCAGACAATTTCTTCCTAATGGGAACCCGTCACTTGCTTCATGCCGAACCATGAGCAATATTAATCAGGCCTTGTTGCATCATTTTTTTCTCAAACGCTCTAGCCTTTCACAGAATATATATTTTGAAGTTCTGTCCAAGACCAGTCTGGTCCCACCACCCGGACGGCTTTTACCCGCAACCCTCCACATAATCGACCCCTCCACATAATCGACAAGACTCTTGCAAAGTACAAAAGGGAATTGAGGGGTCCCAGGGCAATGGGACACTCGGAACCGGAGATAATGTCTCTAGGTAGTCACTGGGGCCGGTGCCTGGGCTCCCATGACCCTGGGTTCAGCTTAAAAAAATAAAAGAAAGGGGAGTTTCTGGCTTAGTAAGGGAAGGGGATTATGGAAGGGAGAGTTTCGTGACGCCACCCGTGGTGTGTGGTTATAGTGGGCCACCGCTGCTGCAGAACCTCCTGGGTGATGGATGGGCAGCTGGAATGGAGTGGCTCTCCACGGGCAGAGCAGTCCCTCGGGGCAGTGATGATAGTTTAGCATGTAGGGTGCAGGATGACGGGCACAAGCACTAAGCAGACTCACTGTTTTGTTGTTCAAGCAGTCCTTTACTGAGGATGATGATACCGGTTAGGAGCAGTTGTCCACAGAATCCTAGCTGACAGCAACTTGGGGTCTTTTTCACCCAGATGGGTCTTTGGCTCCCTTTCTGCGCTTGGTTTGTTGGCTCCTGCAACTGCATCAGCTAAGCTGCCGGCCCAGTCTCTTCCAACGAGGTGCAGGTATGACAGGCAACTCGAGTCCTTTCTAACCCTGGTCACGGGTGTATGTTCCTGAACTCTTATCGTTGCTGTGTCTCCAGGCACGGTGTGGCTGGGAAATCTGGAATTCCACCTTCTGGTGTTGACGGGACGGGAGACCCTGCACAGTCTCTGACCCGGTGTCCGTTCTCTGCGCTTTCTTCTGGGGTGTGTACGGGATCGCTCAGCCTCCCAGGTGTGTTCCTACGACTCTCCTCAGATCCTAGCCTTAAGCCTGGAACCAAGTTAACGATTATGGGACGAGCTGAGGAGCTACTTAGTCCACCAGGATGTGTTCCTCAGTCCTCCCTGGAACTGAACTATGCGGAACCTGAGATAAGCTTAGCACTGCTCTTTTACTCCCAGGTCCTCTTCACAGTCCTCCTAGGAACTGCACTGACTGGCTCCGCCCCAGACCAGAATTTATAGGAGAGCTCTTCCTGAACCCAGGTTTGGTCTCCCCTTTCTGGTCTGGAGGCAGAATGTGTTGTGAGTGTGTGTGTGGGTTTCCTTGAAGAGAAGACCCGTTGTTACTCCCAGCGTTAAACAGAGATGGCGTGCACACTGAGGTATTTCGTGATTGGAGGTGCTAACTGTCAGGATTGGGGGAATCCCACATGTAGACTCAAGAAATTGCAATTGCACACTCCTTAGTTGATGCCTAGAAAAAACTTTATTTGAAAGATATGTGAGCACGATGTCAATGCGTTTCGACCTAAAATAGGTCGTTCTCACAACAGTTGCTATCGTTATGAAGTCTGTTCTTCGCGGACACCCCGGGCCCAGATGGGCACTATGAAATAAAGTCATACCACAACCTTTCATCTACCTATCTAAAGAGCCTGAAGTAAATAAATAGAAAAGACTCTGGAGCTGAAACAAAAAGAGGGAAAGAAGGACCCTTTTCTTCTTAAGAAGGGACTTCCTAACAATAGCAACTGCCGTGAGAACGACCTAATTTAGGTCGAAACGCGCTGACATTGTACTCACAAATCTTTCAAATAAAGTTTTTCATAAGCATCAACCAAAGAGTGTGCAATTGCAATTTCTTGAGGTACCCTCAGCGTGACACCACCACCACCTGAGGCTGGTGGTTGGGACCTGTACTTTGTCCAGATCATCAGCTGTGAGGCTAGTGGTTGGGGCCTGTACTCTTGGACTGAGGAGAGAATGGAACGTGTCAAAGAGTCATTTAGGATTGTTGGCTACTGAAGTGATAAGGGTGTTGTAGCCGCTTGTTTGGAGAGGGGAAGGGCGGTATTGTATGTTTTTAGCATAAACTTATAATGGATGAAATCTTTGGCCAGGTTGGATTTTCTCCACAGGCGTTCTGCAAACCTGGAGCACCGCTGGAGAAACCGTGTTTGCAGTGTGTACCAGGGTTGTCGCTGTTGGTGCTGAGATGTTTTAAGTGTAGGAGGTGCAGCTTCATCCAGGGCACCTTGCAGTGTTTCATTATGGTGTTTTAGAGCAGTCAGGACAGGAGAGGGAGGAGATTGGGGCCAGTGAAGACTGTAATTTCTTCATAAGTTTCTCAGTGTCAATGGCACGAATATTCCTATAGGTGAATGAGTTGCGAGTGTCCTTGAAGGGTTGACAATACTTGACTGAGAATGAAAGAAGGTTGTGGTCTGAGAGTGGAAGAGAGGAATTTGTAAAATCATGCACTGAGCAGAGCCGGGAGAAGATCAGGTCCAAAGAATGACAAAAATGGCGGAGCTGTGGAGGCCAGTGTGGAGGGGAAGCCTCGGCCGTTGAGCTCCATGCCGGCATGGAGCTCAGTGCCAGCCTGTGACTCGCCCTGGTCGCCTCTACCCACTCTCCGGTGTGCACCTCCGCCCCACACACCGTCAGCCGCTGAACTCCATGCCGGCATGAGCTCCGCGCTGGCACCCAGTGCCAGCCTGTGACTTGCCCCGGCCGCCTCTTACCCGCTCTGCCGTGTGCACCTCCACTCCACACACCAACAACAGGCTGTGAGTGTCCCCGGAGCATGCAGGGGCCGCTGGACAGCCTCAGGGACCGGGGGGAGGGGAGCAGAGAGGCAGACGAGGCAATGGAGCCTGAAGGAGAGGGGGGGAACAGCCTCCCCATCCTTACAGCCTCCTCCATCTTCACAGAATCCTCCATCCTCACAGCCTCCCCATCCTCACAGCCCCTCCTCCATCTTCACAGCATCCTCCATCCTCACAGCCTCCTACAGCCTCTCCATCCTCACAGCCCCTCCATCTTCACAGCATCCTCCATCCTTACAGCCTCCCATCCTCACAGCCTCCCCATCCTCACAGCCTCCCCATCCTCACAGCCCTCCATCCTCACACACTGCCTCCTCCATCCCTCACAGCCTCCTCCATCCTCACAGCCTCCTCCATCCTCACAGCCCTCCCCATCCATCACAGCACTCCTCCATCCTCACAGCCTCCTCCATCTCCTCACAGCTTCCTGCACCTTACAGCAAAGAAATCAAACCATAGAAATTACACCTGAAACAAGTAATTGAAACCACAAGTTTGAAATTTTTCCTTATCTACTATATATAATCGTTATATCGTGTCTGTCTGTCTGTCTCCTGTAATGGAAATCCCGCGTCACTGATTGGTCGCGCCGGCCAGGCGCAACCAATCAGCGAAGCAGAATTTCCTTTACACACAAACAGACAGGCGCAATCCGGCCACAAGATCCAGATCTGGCCGCAGAGCTCGGGACCGGATATCAGGGAATTGGACACCGGGGGGACTGTACTGCACGCCCAGGGTGCCCGTAGCCGCTGACAGCCGCCCTCTGGTGATGTGCTGTACATCAACATGGCTGTACACCGTCACCACTGAACACCGACACTCTGCACACCGACACTCTGCACACCGACACTCTGCACACCGACACTCTGCACACCGACACTGCTGCACACCGACACTCTGCACACCGACACTGCTGCACACCAACACCGCTGTACACCGACACTGCTGAACATTGCCACTGCTGTAGGTATCTACTATATAATTGTCTAATTCTGTCCACGACCAATCAGCGACAGGCACAGTCCGGCCACGAATTGGCGTGGGATTTGAACCACGCTTCGCATTGCATTATTCTTAAATCTTCATAAATAAACTACATACATATTCTAGAATACCTGATGCGTTAGAATTGGGCCACCATCTAGTTAAATATAATTACATTATTTTTTCATAGTACTTGTTACATGTTTAGCTATTGTTTAACATTTCTAATACTGTAGCTTTATATTCACAAAGTAAAGTTTCTGTTTGCCATTGTTTATCATGATGCAACTGAATGCACCAGCACTAGTATCATCACTGATCCATCTTATGGGGCGTGAGCATTCTGTTGCATCCGGTTGATTACCTTTTTTAGCTGGATGCCCACTAGTGGGTGTGTCATATAAAACTGGGTTCTGGGCATGCTCAGTTGCAAAATCCAGATCTGGTGTCTGGATCCAGATTCTGCCGGATCTGGGTTCCATAGAGCACCATTGTTATTTAACCTGCATATACCTGTATATCAGAGATAACAGTTTTGAAATAGACACCAAAATTGCTACAAAATGTCTTTTTGGTCTCAGTGAAAAAAATGTGAAGTGGATGCTCCCACAAGTTCCTGCAGCCCCATTGAAAGTGAATGAGTTTAAAAGTAGAGGTGGACTCACGTGGATATCAAAAACTAGTAGTGTGAAACCAGCCTTAGACTTTTTTAAGTCTATTTCGTCTGTTCACCTCTGACGGCAGAGCTTGGATACCCTGATGTTTTTGCTTGATTCATTCGAAAAGTCAAAACGTTTGTCACAACTATGCCTTATTCTTCCCCTCCATTTATTTTATGTACCCCAGAATCCTTGACAACATTTCTGAAACATTTTGTAAATCATACGATTTTTGTTCTGAAAATAAAAATTATGGTAAAACACAATATTAAAAAAGGGTTTTGACTTTGCTTAAAGCTCCTAAGCCATGTTTGATAGACACAAGAAAGACAAAATGGCATCCCTGGGTATAGCCCGGTTGTCCGTTAGGGAAAAGCAAAGGTACTGATTAGACTCACCTAACTGGGTTGTGCACCCTTACACAACATCGGAGAGAGCTTGGCCTGTGATCCATCCTGTGAGTGAGCAGCACGCTCTGAGATGCTGGAGGTGTAGTATAAGTGTAGTATTGGTCATTACCTGGTGAAAGCAGCACATTGCTACTGAAATGAATGATCACATGCAAATAAAGAAGGTTTGTTAACTTTAAAGTCTTGTCCTCTATTTTCTCCTCAGCAACCAAGCGCCCTAACACACCATACTATTCTTTACTCTTATCCTTAAACTATGTGAGGTATTTTGAAGAATTTGGTGCAAAAAAATGTCAACAGATACCACAAGATGAAAAATTAAAGTGACTTAAGAAATGACAAATGATGAACCAGGACCAAAATGTTAATGAGGCGACCGGTGGGGAGGGTCTGTGGGGAGGGACTGTGGGGAGGGACTGTGGGGAGGGACTGCGGGGAGGGACTGCGGGAGGGTCTGTGGGGAGGGTCTGTGGGGAGGGACTGCGGGGAGGGACTGCGGGAGGGACTGGGAGAGGGACTGGGAGAGGACTGTGGAGAGGGACTGTGGGGAGGGACTGTGGGGAGGGACTGTGGGGAGGGTCTGTGGGGAGGGTCTTCCGTTCTTTTCCGACCCTTCCTTTACCTACGGGTATCTTTTTTTAGAATTAAATTTTAGAATGATGATTTTTTTTTCACAGTATTATTACAGAATATTTAAATTAAAATAAAAAAAAAAATATGAAATGTAAAAGGATTTCATAATTTATTATTTTATTTTCTACATGAGTTTTTTCTTACTACAAACCTTTAGATATTTAATAACAGAAGACTGAATCTCTTTGTTTCTCAGACTGTAGATCATTGGATTTAGAAGGGGAGTCAATACAATATAAAGAAGAGAAATAAACTTGTTAACAGTCAGTTAATGTCCTCGGGAAGGGACCATGTAGATGATGACCATGGAGCCGTAATAGGTAGAGACAACCACCAAGTGAGAGCTACAAGTGGAGAAAGTTTTTTGCCGACCTGAGGTGGAGGAAATTCCAAATATAGTATTAAAGATATAAACATAAGTTATAATAACAAATAAAAATGGCAAAACCATTATTGGAATAGAAAGAATAATCATTTCAATGTCCAGGATCATTGTATTGGAGCAAGAAAGTGCTAAAACAGGGGCATAGTCACAAAAGAAATGGTTAATTACTTTTGGCCCGCAGAAGTCTAAGTAACGTACAAGTAAAAGTGAGATGAGCATTAACATAAAGCTGAGCACCCATGATGTGACGATCAGGCCGTATCTCAGCTTTGTACTCATCAGGGAGATATAATGTAGAGGTTTACAGATGGCCAAGTACCGGTCGTAGGACATGGCCGTCAGCAAAAAACACTCCGCCCCGACTGATCCCTTATACAAGTAAGATTGGGATAAGCACCCTACAAAAGGAATGACACTCCCTTTCCGGATGATAACGTCCAACATCTTAGGGACTACGGTGGTTACAAGGATTATGTCTGTCAGTGACAAATGTCCAAGGAAGAAATACATCGGAGAATGGAGACTCTGACTTGTGGACACCAGGAGAATGATGACAAGGTTTTCACATAGGGATAGGGTCATACAGAACATGAGAAGAATCAGAGAGAAGAAAGGAAACTTGTAATCATTCAGCTTGGGGAATCCCAATATAAAAAATTCGCTGACGGGGGTTGAGTTCATTTCTTATAATTTTTTTTCCATTTTATTTTTTTTTCCATTTTTTGGTTTCTATTAAACTTTATTTTGGCTCATGTCTAGTTGGTATCAATTTTTCTTCTCGTCCTTAAACTCATTTGTGCTTCACTCCTCATCATAGAATACTGTAAATAGTCTGGCAGATGATTACACTGGTCTAATAACAATAAAGGTGTATTTATATCTGTTAAGAACCAAATCTCCAAGGAAAGAACAATTAGAAATAACTTCACAAAAGGTATTTTGCAACATGGACTCTAAAAGGGAAGACTAATTAATCTCAGGGGTAACACTAAGAATCACCGAGTAGAACATGTGTTCGAAAGGAGGTCATGGAAGGTAAGATGACCAAGCCATTGATACTGAAGCTTTTTGAGTTAATAGAATTATTTTTTAATTTTTAATATTAATTTTATTTGTTCATAGAATTGTATGTAAATGCATTTATAATCCTGTTAACATACATTTATTTTACTGTATCAGTGCTTTTGCTACCCATCTGCAAAGTTAAAGGTTCTATTCTCTCATTACCGGCATTCAACATTTACCGTATATACTCGTGTATAAGACGAGTTTTTCAGCACAAAAAATGTGCTGAAAAGTCCCCCTCGGCTTATACACGAGTCCATATACGGTACCCGGTTGTATACAGCCTCCCCCCGTGGTATACCGGGCCCCCCCTTGCTGGTGGCAACCTGTAAAGGAAGAGATCATTATACTTATCGTGTCGCTGCCGCCGCCGCCGCCGCTCTGTCACCGTCCGTCACCGCGCTCCTCCTGGTCTTCAAGCTTCCTTCACCGGCGCACAGGTAATGACGTCATTGTCTGTGCGCTGGTGAAGGAAGCTTGAAGACCAGGAAGAGCGCGGTGACGGACGGTGACAGAGCGGCGGTGGCAGCGACACGATAAGTATAATGATCTCTTCCTTTACAGGTTGCCACCAGCAAGGGGGGGCCCGGTATACCACAGGGGGGGGGCTGTATACAACCGGGTACCGCTGTATACAGCTGGGGCTGCTATATACCCCTCTGGGGCTGCTATACTGCTATATACCCCTCTGGGGCTGCTGTATAACCCTCTGGGGCTGTTATATACCCCTCTGGGGCTGCTATATACCCCTCTGGGGCTGCTGTATACCCCTCTGGGGCTGCTGTATAACCCTCTAGGGCTGCTATATACCCCTCTGGGGCTGCTATATATCCCTCTGGGGCTGCTGTATACAGCTCTGGGGCTGCTGTATACAGCTCTGGGGCTGCTGTATACCCCTCTGGGGCTGCTGTATACAGCTCTGGGGCTGCTGTATACAGCTCTGGGGCTGCTGTATATACCACTGGGGAGGCTGCTGTATACTACCACTGGGGAGGCTGCTGTATACTACCACTGAGGGGCCTGTATACCACACTGCTGGGGGCTGTATACCTGTGCTGGGGTCCACCCTCGGCTTATACACGAGTCAATAGGTTTTCCCAGGTTTTGGGGGCAAAAGTAGGGGGGTCGGCTTATACAGGGTCGGCTTATACACGAGTATATACGGTATTTATTTTATTATTCTAAGAATGAATGTTTGAATTGCTCTTCTCCTAATAAAAGTAATTGTAGATTAATATAATTGAAAAATAGCTAACACTCCACACTCCATTCTACACCGCTGCTCTATGACTCCTTCTGTGGAGTTGTCAGTGGAAATAATAAATAATAAGCTTGTATGGTGATATGTCCTACTTAGCTTCAAAGCAACTCATGGTCACGATGGCATAGAAGGTTGGACTGGCCCAGCGGTGGACCGGAGGATTCCCCGGTGGGCCCAGACACTGACACCTGAAGATCCAATAAGGATAAGACACATTTATCAGGGATGCAAATGCCACCACCACTGGATCTGCCGCTCCACCACCACCAGAGCAGACCCAACCTACTGTCTCTCCCCACTGCCATGTAGAATGTAAGCCCGCAGGGCAGGGTCCTCTCTCCCCTCTGTATCAGTCTGTCACTGTAGTTTGTTCATTGTATTTATAACTTGTTTGTTTGTAACCCTTCTCATGTACAGACCATGGAATCAATGGGGCTCTATAAATAAATAAATAATAATAATAATAAAAATTGTGTTGACATCCAATTGGTGTTGCTTTATAAGTGATTACGTTTCGGATTATATATATAAAATGTAATTGATTCTTTACTCTTGCTCCCTGAAAACTCATAAAGCTTAAATATTAGCGATAATGATTGTCCAATCAGCCATATAAACAATGGGGGTAGTAGCTAGTTTTCTTTTGTTATAACAGAACTTGGCAGCAAACATATTATATATACAGTATATCAAAAGGAGAGTACACCCCTCCCATTTTTGTAAATATATTTTGTTATATCTTTTCATGGGTCAACAGTGAAGATATTACCCGATAATACAAAGTAGAGGAGTCAGTGTACAGCTTATGTAACAGTGTAAATTTGGTGTCCTATTAATAATTCAGCACTCAGTCATTAATGTCTAAACCGCTGGCAACAAAAGTGAGGAAACAGCTAAGTGAAAAAGGTCAAATTGTGCCCAATAAGCCATTTCCCTTCCCTACAGACATGTGACGCATTAGGTGTGAATGGGGTCAGGATGTTACATTTGGTGTCATTGTTCACACACTCTCTCATACTGGTCACTGGAAGGTCAACATGGCTCCTCATGGCAAATAATTATCTGCCAATCTAAAAAAAAGAAATGTTGCTCTATATAAACACAGACTAGACTTTAGAAAGAACACCAACTCCCTGAAACTGAGCTGATTCATGGTGGCCAAACCTAACAGCGGTTTAACAAGACAGGTTCACTCAGAACAGGCCTCGCCGTAGTCAACCAAAAAAGTTGAGTGCACATAGCTCAGCACCATAGCCAGAGATTATCTTTTCAAAATAGATGTGTGAGGGCTGTTAGCAATGATGCAGAGGTTAAAGTTGTGGGGGGGTCAGCTTTCAGTGCTGAGACCATATTCTACCACACATTGCAGAGGTTACAGGGGTGGGGGGGTCCGCCTGTTAGTGCTAATACCATACACCCCACATTGCAGAGGTTACAGGGGTGGGTGGTCCGCCTGTCAGTGTTCAGACCATACACCCCACATTGCAGAGGTTACAGGGGTGGGGGGTCCGCCTGTCAGTGCTAATACCATACACCCCATATTGCAGAGGCTACAGCGGTGGGGGGTCTGCCTGTCAGGGTAATACCATACAACCCACACTGCCGAGGCTACAGGGGTGGGAGGTCCACCTATCAGTACTAATAGTATACACTCCACACTGCAGAGGCTACAGCGGTGGGGGGTCCACCTGTCAGTTCCCAAGGCATACAGCAATGAATACTGCAGCAAATTGGTCTTCATGGCTGTCATCCCAGTTGGATGCCTTTTCTAAACATGATGTACAAGAAAGCCCACAGTTTGCAGAAGACAAGCACACTAAGGACATAATATACTGGAACCTGTGGTCTGAAGATACCAAGATAAACTTATTTGGTTCAAATGGAGTCAAGCATGTGTGTCGGCTCTAGCTGAGGAGTAAAAATAATAAATGTGTCTTGCCTACAGTCAAGCATGGTGGAGAGAGGGTCATGAGTATTGCCGGATATGGGGAGATAGAGTTCTTTGAAGAAACCATGAATACTAAGATGTGTTTTGTGACATACTGAAGCAAAGCATGATCCCCCTCTTTTGGAAGGCAGGATTCCAACATGATAATGACCGCAAACACACCCCGAAGATGGCTGCTGCCTTGAAAAAGAATTTAAGGGTAAAGGAGATGGTTTGTCAAGCATGTAGCCAGACTATTGATCATCTGTGGAGTATCCTCAAATGGAAGGTGGTGTAGCATAAACTGTGTAACATCCACCAGATCCATGATGTCATCATGAACTCCATGCCCTGCAGAGATAAGACATTACATGAAAATAATGACAGCCACATGAAATATTGACACTTTGGTAACAATTTGGCCATTTTCAATACGGGTGTATTTACTTTTGTTTTTCAACTTAATTTATGTAAATTAATTAGGAGGGAATATATAAATTATTTTAGAAAGGATATATTAATTACCAACTTTTTTATATAAAATTAAAGAATCTTTATTGAAACTCAACGTCAAATCTTAAAAATTACTTCTTCGGTACCTATAAGATGTATTGGTCATCTGGAGGAGATTGATGTTATATGATCACAGTATCCATCACGAAAAAATCAGACAATCTCAAAATAATTTGCCAAATATTGAACAAGTTCCCACATTGTGATACATTATACCTTATCTCATTATTCATAATAGAAAAATCTCTCAGAACAAGCACGGAGGAAAATCAATATTTTCACATCGGAAGGGGCAAGATAAGCTGTAAAGTTAGAAGAGATAGAGAAAAGGATTCATACATATGTTCACCTTCTTAGGTAAGTGAATCCCACTACTACAATCCCAACAAAAAATCTTACCCCAATATTAACTGAGGAGGGCAAATGTTGACAAACCACCATTCATCCTATAGCCAGGGCTACAGGTATGGGGGAGGAATATGGAAGATTGTCCAAATCAAACACTTCCAGTTTCAATAGAAGGCAGAACTCCCAAACTGCACAAACAAGTAAATAAATGGAAGAAATAAACCCCTCTTGAAACCAAAACATACATAGAGGGTCATTATGGAAATGAGGAATCAATAATTACTTCTCTTCAGCTCAAATTCCAATATAAGGGTATTGTCCTCACATTGCATCCAATACAAGAGAAACCACCAGCTGAAAGGATAATAGGAACAAAGTTAAAGGGAACCAACCACCTCAGATGACGACTATAAGCAGTTAATACATGTCCCTGCACCCTACCTACACCGTTCCAGCTATGTTTTTGCTAAGAATATTGATAAATGCAAACCGAAAGAAACACTTTGTAAACTTACATTCCTGCGTACTTGAGGGCGTCTCCCTCGGGCTCTCGTACTAGAGGGCTGTGCTCATCATGCCTGCTCTCCCCCTCCCTTATGCACGCCCCCTCTCAGCCTGCTATAGTGATGTGAGGCTGATTGCGTCATAAAGGGGCGGGGCTACCGGGATGCCGCGATTTAGCCCCGCCCCTTTATGACGCAATCAGCCTCACACAGTATAGCAGGCTGAGAGGGGGCGTGCATAAGGGAGGGGAGAGCAGGCATGATGAGCACAGCCCTCTAGTACGA
This sequence comes from Allobates femoralis, assembly GCA_033576535.1. Classification (NCBI taxonomy): domain Eukaryota; kingdom Metazoa; phylum Chordata; class Amphibia; order Anura; family Aromobatidae; genus Allobates; species Allobates femoralis. The sequence continues at coordinate 123,472,832 of JARQOC010000003.1, forward strand.
GAGCCCGAGGGAGACGCCCTCAAGTACGCAGGAATGTAAGTTTACAAAGTGTTTCTTTCGGTTTGCATTTATCAATATTCTTAGCAAAAACATAGCTGGAACGGTGTAGGTAGGGTGCAGGGACATGTATTAACTGCTTATAGTCGTCATCTGAGGTGGTTGGTTCCCTTTAATATTCAAGACCTCTAGTTTACCTTCATTGAATAAGCATGCAATGTATAAATGAATAAAGAGGTACTTAGCCAGTAACAATATGGATCTAGACCAAGGTGGAATGTGAAGTGTTCCAAATAGAGTCTCCTATTTATGCTCACAGGGCAATAGAATCATTGTCTGCACATGTGGGATAAAACAGGCCTATACTCTCAGGAACTTCCTAGTTAGTACGGATGACGTTTGAATGATCGTGTCATCAATATGCAGTGTTTGCATTCCACCCGGGGAAGCACAGTGGAACGCAAACAACTGCGCATGCGCAGTAAGATACGTTATTTTCGTCATTGCTGTAGATCACAGCATAGGTAAAATTAAGCATAATTAAAGGTGACAAACTCTAATAGAAAAATAATAAAGAAGTACACAATAATTTCTTATACAGTTAGAGAAAGGGAAAAATTCAAAGACAAGATACCGTATATACTCGTGTATAAGCCGACCCGTGTATAAGACGACCCCCCTACTTTTGCCCCCAAAACCTGGGAAAATCTATTGACTCGTGTATAAGCCGAGGGTGGACCCTAGCACAAGTATACAGCCCCCAGCAGTGTGGTATACAGCAGTCCCAGAGGTATATACAGCAGCCACAGTGGTAGTATACACGCAGCCCCAGTGGTATATACAGCCCCAGTGGTAGTATACAGCAGCCCCAGAGGTATATACAGCCCAGTGGTAGTATACAGCAGCCCCAGTGGTATATACAGCCCCAGTGGTAGTATACAGGGCCCCAGAGGTATATACAGCCCCAGTGGTAGTATACAGGGCCCCAGAGGTATATACAGCCCCAGTGGTAGTATATAGCAGCCCCAGTGGTAGTGTATAGCAGCCCCAGCGGTAGTATACAGCATCCCCAGTAATGCAGGGCCCCCCAGCCTTGCTCCGGTCACCTGTAAAGCAAATTATACTTATCACTGTCCCGCTGTCCGCGCCCGCCGCTGCCGACATCCGCGATCCTCCATCTTCATGCGTCTTCTTCCTGTTTCCTGTGTTCGTGGCAGGGAATGACGTCATTACCGGCGCCGAACACAGGAAACAGGAAGAAAACGCATGAAGATGGAGGATCGCGGATGTCGGCAGCGGCGGGCGCGGACAGCGGGACAGTGATAAGTATAATTTGCTTTACAGGTGACCGGAGCAAGACTGGGGGGGCCCTGCATTACTGGGGATGCGGGGGCTGCTGTATACCGCTGTATACAGCAGCCCCCGCACTGACTCGCGTATAAGCCGAGGGGGTTACTTTTCAGCCCAATTTTTGGGCTGAAAAACTCGGCTTATACGCGAGTATATACGGTAAGTCATTTCCCTAATTTATATATGGTTTTTCTTTATGGAAAGATCCATCATATAGTCTACTTCCCGAAACAAATTTTGTCTTGTTCCCAATTGGTCATAAAGAACTTTTAGCAAAACACAAAACAGACTTCAAGGGGGTATTGCTAGAGGAAGCAACTGCAGGTCTGTTGTTCATTAATCCCATCAGGTTGAATGCTTTTAACACTAGAAGACCCAGAGAGGGGTCATTTAACATTTCTACCTTTGGAACCCAGAGACGGGTCGAATGACCTGAAGGATTTTAGCTAACATCCTCTAATCACCGTCTTTTGTTCTGTAATTAAGACCATTACTGTCGCACCACAGAGGTTGTTGTTTTCCATTGAGTTTAGCCATTTAGTTTCTAGTTAGTTCTATTCAGTTTGGACTAAGGGTCATTTGACCCTCTTTTGGGACTTCAGGGGGAGCTCGAAATTTCTGGGACTTCTAGTGTTAAAGGTGTAGATCCACCTGGCTACTTTTTGCAATAGCAGCCTATCTAGATCTCCACCTCGAGGCGACGATTTTACTACCTCAATGACTCTAAATTTTAACTCTCTACTACTACCTCTGTGGAATTCTTGGACATGTCTTGACACCGCCATGTCCCTCACGTCACCTAAATGCTCGCCTAAACGTTTGCACAATTCACATTTAGTTTTACCTATGTAATCCATAGGACAAGGGCACATGATTATATAACTCAGGCCCTTTGAACTGCAATTAGCAAATTCTTTTACTTCAAAGGAGACTTTTGTCACAGAGCTCGTGATGTGTTTGCATGGTGTCACCCAGGGGCAAAATTTGCAGTGTCCTCACTTGTAGGTTCCTGTCGTCCTTCTCTCTTCCAACCAAGCAATGGTTGGTTTGGGAGATTGATAGTGATCGTCCTTTCTTGAAGGTAACACAGGATATGGAGAAATTTTTTTATTGAGATCAGGATCTGCCAACAAAATCCCTCAATGCTTCCTCAGCAAACCCGAAACTTCTCTGTTTCCCGCATCATAAGTACCAATGATGCGGGTTACCAGGTCCGAACCGTCTTTTCCTTTTTCGTTATTGTTTGGGGTTAATAATGACTCTCTTGTTCTTGCTACTGCATTTTTATATGCTGATGAAAGTACTGACTTAGGGTACCCCCTTTCCAGAAATCTGTTTTTAAGTTTTAATGCTTGATTATGAAATTAAAAACACTCAGAGCAATTTCTCCTCAACCGTAAATATTGACCCTTTGGAATACCTTTCTTTAATGGTAGCAGATGGGCACTATTCCAGTGGAGGAGGTTATCCGTAGCGGTAGATTTTCTATAGATAGTTGTCACAATCTTACCCTCCCTTTTTGTCAAAAGAATGTCCAAAAAGGATAACCTGTTTTGATGAATTTCTGAGGTAAAAAATAAGCACAAAGTATTTTCATTCAGATGTTTAACAAATTCCTGGAAAGACTCAATCGTCCCTGACCATAGTATCATCACATCATCCACATACCGTCCCCAGAATAAAATATTCTGGGTCCAGGCATGCGATGGTTCAGTGAACACACATACATCCTCTCACCAGCCCAGGAGCAGATTTCCATACGATGGGGCTGCTGAACTCCCCATCGCGATGCCCCTGAGCTGGTGGTAAAAAGTCCCCGAAAAAAGAAAATAGTTGTGTGTCAGAATTAAGTTGAGCAACTCAAGAACAAAGAGATTATGAAGTTCCAAATGATTTCCTCTTGCCCTAAGGAAATACTTAACTGCATGCAAACCCAATTCATGATGGATAGAACTGTATAAAGACTCAACATCTATAGATGCAAAAAGAGTGGTGTCATCCACTGATAACCCATCTAATTTTGCTATTAGATCGTTAGTATCCCTTATGTATGAAGGCAAGGCCATCACAAAGGGTCTCATGATTTTGTCTAGATATATACCAGCATTTTGAGTAATAGAATTAATGCCGGCCACAATAAGTCTACCTTTTAAAGGGTTTAGACCAGGGGTCTCAAACTCGTGGCCCCCGGGCTGCATGCGGCCCGCCACGCTCCCCAGTGCGGCCCGGGGCACCATGAAAGAAAAAAGCATGCCCCGGGCCATTATACATGGAGCCGCCGCGGTACTGCTTTACTGTGACTTCCGGGTATCGCCGGCTCAAACAAGCACCTTCGCGCATGTGCATTCACGCAAGCAGGCGGTACCGCGGTGGCTCCATGTATAATGAGCCCGGGGCATCAGGTGTGTATGAGTGTTAGAGAGAGAGTGTGTGTATGTGTGAGTGTATTTGTGTGTATATGTGAGTGAGTGTGTATGTGTATAATAGTGAGTGTATTTGTGTATATATGTGAGTGTGTGTATGTGTATAATAGTGTGTGTATTTGTGTGTATATGTGAGTGAGTGTGTATGTGTGAGTGTATTTGTGTGTATATGTGTGAGTATTTGTGTGTATATGTGAGTGAGTGTGTGTGTGTATTTGTGTGTATATATGAGTGAGTGTGTATGTGTATATGTGTGAGTATTTGTGTATATGGTAGTGTGTGTGTATTTGTGTGTATATGTGAGGAGTGTGTATGTGTATTGGTGTATATATGTGAGTGTGTGAGTATTTGTGTATATGTGAGTGTGTATGTGTGAGTGTATGTGTGTGTGAATATTTCTGAGTGTGTATGTGTGTGTATGTGTGAGTGTGTATATATGTGTGCGTGTATTTTTTTATGTGAGTGTGTATGTGTGTGTGAGTGTATGTATATGTGTGAGTGTATTCCTGCGCCGCCTGAGCGGCACATTGCCGGCGGCTGGTGCCGGCTGCTGGGTGCAGGCTGGTGCCGCATGCTGGCTGGTGCCGGCTGTCGGGTGCTAGCTGGTGCCGGCAAGCGGAAGACTGGAAGCCACAAAGGAAGAAGCTGCCGGAATGAGAAGAGTGGAGTCAGGTAAGGCGCTGTTACAGCCGAAGATAGCAGCCTAGGGGGGGAGGGGAATGTGACCGCTGAAAGTGCCTAGGGCGGCAGGAACTCCAAATATGGCCCAATGTAAGTGTGTCAATGTGTGAGTGTGTATGTGTTTGTGTGAATATGTCTGAGGATGTATGTGAGTGTGTGTGAATGTGCGGGTGTGTATATATGGGCTTGCCCACACACCTGTGCTCTCAGTATTTAGCGCTTCTGTGCTAAATACGTAGGCTTAGACAGAGAAGCGCAGGTGCGTGTATGCGGCCGCTTTCAGCAGACGCTGTCCCTGGTTACCCGATGTGTATTGTCCTATGAAAAGATGTACTAAAATATTTACAAAACTGTGAAGGGTGTATTCACTTTTATCATACACTATATATTTGTCACTGTTTTCCCACACAGTGCACCTAGTATGTAATAAAAGATACTGCTGTGCTTGCTATCTGCTGTTCTGAGCTGTCAGTGGTTGGTTGACAGCACATGCTTTCAGTCTGGTTTTGGGCGGTGCTTGGTTGCTCAGATGTTCCATCTTCCCTGTGATTGCTCTGCTACTTTACTGAGCAGCCTCTCCCAGAATCCTGCCAGTCATACACTCTATTTGAGTGGTGTTTAGCCTGCACTACAGTGTCTGTCTAGTTCTGATCATTGTTATCTGACTCCAAATTGTTGCCTGCTTACTCTTCAGTCTGCTCCCTGCACTTGATCTGTATTTCATTTGATTTCCTGGTATTTGACTCTGGACCATGACCTGACTATGTCTCAATTGACTATCTAATTTCTCTTTGTGCTTTCCTGGAAACCTGACCTTGGACTGTTGCTTGACTACACCTCTGTCTAATCTCTGAATATACTATGAACCCTCCTGGAACCTGACCCCAAATTACTTGACCTCCCTGCTGTTTGTACTAGTTGTAAGTAGAGACTATGTCACATCCTTCCAGAACATAGTGACTAGCATCACAATATTCCATGCGTTGAAATTGGGTGTGTCTATACTATGGAGAAGCGTCCAATAACTGGCCTAGAAGCGAAAGCAGTCTTTGCCTCATCCAATAATCGTTAGTCAATTCTGTAGTGTCTTTACAACTGGAAGCAATGAAGTGCTGTAATTGGAATATTCCCAGACATCTCTGAACAGCAAAAAACTATCCAACAGTGAAATCAGTTACCGTTGTTTTAATTTTATGTCATACCTTTACTACACATAATATAAACATATATACACATACAGTACTGTGAAAAACGTTTTTGCCCCTTCCTGATTTCTTTTTCTTTTGCATGTTTGTCAATTAAATGTTTCAGCTCAACAAACAAATTAAAACATTTGATAAAACAAGAAAGCACAAAATGCAGTTTATAAATTAAGTTTTTTATTATAAAGGGGAAAAGAAATCCAAACCTACATGGACATGTGTGAAAAAGTGATTGCCCCCTCTTAAAACATAAATTAACTGTGGCTTGTCACATCTATGAGAAGCTGAGTTCAATTTCCCCAGCCACAGCTAGTCCTGATTACTGCCACATCTGTTCTCAATCAAGAAATCAAATTAAATAGGACCTGCCTGACAAAGTGAAGTAGACCAAAAGCTTCCCAAAAGGTAGACATCATGCTGTGATCCAAAGAAATTCAGGAACAAATAAGAAAAAATAAATGAGATCTATCAGCCTGGAAAAGGCTATGAAGCCATCTCTAGAGCTTTGGGACTAAAGCGAACCACAGTGAGAGCCATTATTTACAAATGGCAAAAACATGGAACAATGGAAGACCATTACAGCAGTAGCCAGCTGACCAAATACTACCCAAAGAGTACAGTGACGACTCATTCAAGAGGTAACAAAAGACCCCACGAGAACATCCAAAGATCTGCAGGCCTCACTTGCCCAGTGTTTATGATTCCACAATAAGAACGAGAGTGGACAAAAACGGCTGCATGTCAGAGATCCAAGCCGAAAACCCCTGCTGAGCAAAAAGAAAATAAAAGGCTGTCTCAGTTTTGCATCTTGAACATCTTGATGATCCCCAAAATATGGGGAGATTACTCTATGGAGCGACAAGATAAAAGTTGAACTTTTGTGAAGGTGTATTTCCCATTATATCTGGCATAAAAGTAACACAGCATTTTAGAAAAGAAACATCATACTAACAGTAAAATATGGTGGAGGTAGTGTGATGGTCTGGGGCTGTTTTGCTGCTTCACCTCTAAGACTTGTTGTGGTAAATGGAACCATGAATTCTGCTGTCACCAAAAAATTCTGAAGGAGAATGTCTGGCCATTAGAGATGAGCGAGTACTAAAATGCTCGGGTGCTCGATGCTCGGGCCGAGCATCCCAAGATCCTCGTGTACTCGGCCCGAGCACCGAGCCCAATGTAAGTCAATTAGTGACAGGCTCTGCCCACAGACGTCCGGTTATAAAACGAGTATGTCTGGAAAAGGTTGGGAGGGTGGGCTTTTTCAAATCGCCGCCGTATACAAACCTTGCTGTGCCCCCAGAGGGACCCTAACAATCAACCCGTGTGACCCATGGAAGCGCATTTGCGCAAAACGGTGCCGTCGTCATCTCGGCCTCTTTTCTCCCTCCCTGCACCGAATGTCAAAGTTCCCTGAATAAAACCAAACAACACACTGGTGAGTGCCGTCTTCGCTTTATTTTAAGGACCCTAACAATCAATCTGCTCTCTGTGAGGTGCAGCTCACTGTGTGCACTGAAGGGAGCAGTGTATTTGTGTCAGATTGCTAATTATTAGCGAGGAGTCCGAGCATCTCGGCGGTTCTCGGTGCTCGCCGAGCATCCCGAGTACCGGGATACTCGTGCAAGTAACGAGTAGCGCAGAGCATACTCGCTCATCCCTACTGGTCATGTGTTCCTGACTTCAAGCTGTAGGATACTTGGGTTATGCAGAAGGACAATAATCCAAAACACATGAGCAAATCCACCTCTGAATGGCTTAACAAAAACAAAATGAAGCCTTTGGAGTGGCCTAGTCAAAGTCCTGACCTTGATCTGATTGAGATGTTGTGACCTTATAAATGCAGTTCATGTTTGAAAATCCTCCAGTGTGGCTGAATTACAACAATTCTGCAAAGATGAGAGACTAAAATTTCTCCAGAGCATTGTCAAGACTAATTGCCAGTTAGCACAAACACTTAATTGCAGTTTCTGCTGCTAAAGGTGGAACAACCAGTTATTAGGTTTATGAGGCAAACACTTTTTCACTCAGGGCCCTGTAGGTTTGGATTTCTCTTTCACTTAAAAATTAAAACCTTCATTTATAAACTGAATTTTGTGCTTACTTGTATTATATTTGTCTAACATTCAAATTTGTTTGGGGATCTAAAACATTTAAGCAAGGTGAATATGCAAAAGAATAAGAAATAAGGGGAAAGGGAGCACACCACTGCTTGATACTCAAATGAGCATTGGGGTACTTCGGTATGCTAGTTAGTCGATTAAGCATCGTGATTGCTCGAGCACCATAATCGAGTTACTGTCCTGCACGTTTGTTAGGCAGCCAATCAACATGCGGGGTTTTCATGCCATATATAATAATGCTATAGCAATGCTGGCTAAAGGCTTTACTGTGATTGGCCGGTTGCATAGCATCAACAAGATTTTTTTAAGAAATGGGAGGCGATGCTCTACACACTGCAGTGCAGGGAGAGTTGATGGAGGAGGGAGAGCTTAGATTTGAGCAGGCATGTAGGTTGTACACTTTGAGACAGTTCACTCTATACAAAAGGGATACTCACTCACTGACCGGTCATAGAGGTTGCCACAGGACACGATTCTTCATATAAATTCCTCCGGTTTCTTCATTTATTCCATAAATTAACACAACGAAATATAAAACATAAGCCTATCCTTGGCTTTAAGGAACACAAATATCCATTTACGGTTTACAGTCCATTTATCTCACTCATGGGTAATCCTGTAAATATCAAGGTACACTACTGTCTATATGTCGCAACGGAGTATTCACATTGAGCATTTGCCAGTATATCGGTGGATCCTCACAGAATCTATTCACCGTCTTCAGTCAGTGTACACATAGTTTACAGACTGTCATTGTTTACTGTAGGTTGGGCCACGTTCACACACTGTTGCCCATAGACCACGCTCAGAAGCTCTGTCTTCACTCCAGACTGTTGCGATCCCTCTTTCTCTTAACCTCCACTGCTTCACACAGCTTCACTCAACTCTAGCCATAGGCAGGCAATGTTCAGAACATTGTCTGCTCAGAGGCCTGGGCACTGTTCACCCACTGAGCTCTCTTCAGCCACTACCAGTTACATCACACAGAGAGGCTCAGACAAGCGCCTCTAACAGAGATTGCAAATCACACCATGGTTGCCTGGCTCTCTTCCTCACACTCTTCTCCTATTTGGCAAATATGCTGCATTTTAACATCTAAGGCCGGCTTCACTCCACGGTTTCTTGATGTCAGGCTGTGTCCGGTGTTTTTCTGGATGCACTGGACACAGCCTGACAGCTCCGGACAGAACAGAACTGCAGGGTAAATATGCCCTCCAATTCTGTTTTCTCAGCACTGCGCAGTTGCTGCCGCTGTCCAGTGCTGAAATTTTAAAGCCACCCCCAGAATTAGTGAGTCCCATTAGATGCATGAATTCTTGAGCTTTGTCCAGCTCTTCCTGATTGCCCTGGTGCGATGGCAATCGAGGTAATAATTTTGGGGTTGATGTCAGCTGTGTAATGTCAGCTGGCATCAAGCTCAGGGGTTTGTAAATTGGATAGGTATCAATCAGACATCTCCATTACAACCCAAAAAGTATAAAGAGAAAAAAAAAATCACACACACAGGAAAAAATAGTTTATTTGGATAATGACCCTCCCACACTCTCCCTTGCTCACAAGTGTATTTTTAAAACTGTTCCAATGAAGCTCATCCATAATTGCCAATGCTCCATGAATGCAGCTCTGGTGACTGTGAATAGCAGTATAGGTATTCATTCACAGGTGCTGGGTACTGATGACACCTCTCATCAGCATCGCCTTATTGTGCATATCGCACCAATGAGTGGCAGCTCTGATGGGACCTGTAATTAGCTGTATTTAACTGCTCTTCAGAGTTGCCAGAGTTGCATTCATGGAATATGGACTATGGCAAAGGAGCTTTCCGGGAACATTTTTTATAATAAATTGATAAACAAGGTATACTGTGGGGCATCTTTATTCAAATAAAGTATTTTTTCCCTGTGTGTGTGTTACTTTTTTATTATTGGATTAGTAATGGCAATGTCTGATAGACACCTCTCCATTACTAGCCCCTGGGCTTGATCCCAAACATTATTACCCTGATTGCCACCACTCCAGGGCAATTGGGAAGAGATGGGATGAAGTGTAAGAAATGGCACCTCTAATGTAATTCGACAATTCTGGGGTAGCTGCGTGCAATTTTTAGGTTGGAGGACCAAATACCAATGGCCGTTACAGCCTGATAATACCAGACCCATGCTTTTTGCTTTACCTTGGCTGGTTATCAAAATTAGGGAGGACCCCACGTAATTTTTTTTGCATTGTTTATTTAGTTAGTTTCTAGCAGTATCCTGGGGGTGAGAACTTTATCCAAGTGTCTTCCACATGCTGTTCCCATTCCATTGAGTGCTGCCATGTCCCGCAATCTGGCAATCAGGCAGTGGGATCAACTAAGTTCACAGCTATGAGTTCCCACGGTGAGAACTTATTTTATCCCACTGATAGATTGCTAGACAGCATTGCAGCCATATCTTGCAATCTGGCAGCGAGTTCAACTTAGTTCACTGATGGCAGCTTGGAAGCCTTTGGCTATGAACACTAGGTAACTCAGTGACATCACCACTTCACACAACTGACAGTCATCCATTGCTGTCAATGTGTCCCGGAAGCTGCATTTTCCATTACTGCAGCTTCTAGATGTAGATCCGGGATCTTCATCGGACATCGTGTGGATTTTCTCAGACCTGTAGGGGTGTTTTGAGGGTAAAAATAAATGGGTGAAAGAGGGGGTGCATATTTTTTTTATTTCAAATAAAGGATTTTTCAGTGTATTTATTTTCTTTGACTTATAGGTTAGTAATAGAGGTTTCACATAGACCCCTCCCCATTACTAACCTACTTTGACAAATCACAGCTGTCATCAACCCAATACATCACTCCGATTGCCACCACATCAGGGCAATTGGCATGAGCTGGGTAAGCACCAGAATTCTGGAGCTGCCGCAGGGTAATGTAGTTAGGCTGGGAGGGGCCAATATCCATAACTCTTTCCACCCTGATAATTCCAACCCCAACCTGTCAACTTTAACATGCCTGATTATCAAAAATGGAAGGCCCCAACACCATTTTCTTTAAATAATTGGATCTCTTCTATTTTTGATAACTAACCACAGTAGAGCAGACCCCTGGGGTTTCAGCCATCAGATACTGCTTTACCCATGCTTGTTATCAAAAATAGGGTGTGAGCCAAAGTTTTAACTTTCTTTTTACAGTGGTGTGCCAAAACTTGACATCGCTGTGATGGTTTAGAAGTCCCCACACCAGAAAAGCTTGCTGATTGGCTGCTCTGTGGCCTTTCAACAAGCTTTATTCAAATGAAAAAAACCAAAGTGGGACAGAAGGTGCAATAAAAAAAAAAAGATCCATAAGAAAGAGAATGGGTGTGAAATAGTCATACATAATAAAGATCGACTAACGAAAAGGCAACTCATGAAAATATGCACAACATAACTGAACACAAAGAGGTAAACTGTTCAAAAAATTTATTAAGTACAATAAAAAGTCAAAGGATATCAAAATGCATGAGCAAAAAAACAAAGGTAAAACATACAGACAGAGATGAAACAAGTAGAAGCTGTGAAGTTGTGGGTTGTAATAATCACCTGGGCAGATTAACGATGCGACAAGTTTTATTTGTATCCATACAGAGTATTTCAGCAATTCCAGGTAAATGACCGCAATGCAATGCCCCAGTACACAAAATCAGAAACCAAAATAGTCCATCGAAGAACTCTTAACATCCAGAAGGTGGATCTCATGATTGCAGCACGTGAATTAAGTTCCAAGTTCTATACTCCATCCATGGGTTTCAAGATCAGCCTTAGCTCTGATCCTATGGCTTCCAAATCACACCACCAACTCTTTAGTCCATTCATAAGCTTAGGACCTGACCCAAGCACAGTTCCTTCCGCTTCCACTTCCCAGCACCAACTGACCTCTAAGTGTGTGTCTTCTTCTATATTCTGCTCTTAGAAATCACCCTCTTGTTTGGCAAAGATAAGCACACCCAACCCCTTTAATCATATGTACATATAAATCAAAACAATGATGGTGTATAACCATGACGACTGGGAAGGTCGATTCTTGTGACCTAACCACTAACATCGATCTTACCTCTCTATGGTCGTTCCACCCAACCTTCCCCCAAGAATAAAAGCTCAGACAACAATCCAATTTTCTTGGATAAAAATGGCCACAGCAGCCAATTTATTTATAAGAAAAACATATAAATACAACCATTGGTGAGGTCCTCGAAGGTACAAAAAATCTGGTGATTTTCCCATAACATTGCCCCTCCCTCCCTTACCCCTAGCCGTGTTCACTGGCTCAGGAGCCCCGTGAAACTGAGGGAAGAGGTTGTCCTCCAATACCGTTAGGATGAACCCGACGTTCCATCGCCGGGTATCACCCAAAATTTCACCAAGATGAACCCAACGTTCCATCGCCGGGTATCACCCAAATCTCACCAGACCATTCTCAAATAACCATCCAATAAAGGGGATCCCCGTATTTAATGAATCCCCAATCCCGACTTTATAACCAACTTCGAGGACTCACCAACGCCACACCGAGAGCACCTTGACCACCTCAAGTGCTCGAGACCCCACCATCCAGCCTGCTGTGGCCCTTTCTATCTCCTCTTGTACCTCAGCGTCCATAAATCTGTTCCCCCACCTTACAATGCTCTTGGTTTGCTACCAAATTCCTCGTCCGTACCATCTAGGTCTGAGTGTCGTACTGCCACACCCATTCCCAACTATAAATTTGGATACCGCCTTGTTCACCTTAATCCGTGCCTTGTTACTTTGTATTTATTATCCCCCACCTGCAAAACTAAAATATCTGGGGCTCTATCTAGATTTACAGCCCTGTGAACCTCTTGTAATACTTGACTCCCGGCCATAACCCTAAAACCCGTCATCAGATTAGCGCTGTGTCTCCTGAGAAACCCAGCTGTCTCCCGTCCGTCCGTCCATCTGCAATACTCCCCAATTAACATAGGAATGGCCTAGAATCCAGACTAAAAGTGGGACCCGTCCTGTAATGAAACAAATAAAAAATTAGTGCATAAAGAATAATCCTATTCTCTTAAGCCCTGAGGTCTGATAAAAGCCCGTTACCGCCAGGACTCCCACCGGCCAATCCTCTGCACAATGTTTGAACTCGGACCCCCCACAGCTCCTCTCTTGCAGCCTCAATACGAATTGAATGCCCCATATAAACTTGTGTGGATCCAAGCCAGCCCCCTCTAGGAATTTTTGAAACACTGTGATAACTTGGTACTTTGTCAAAAAATGACCCGTCCTTGTGACGTAATAACGGCCCCTCGTGCCAAGGCCTAGGATTCATAAACCTCCAAAACTCGCAACGGGCACATAACTGAGTCATTCACACTTCCCAACAGTACTCTCTTTTCCTCTTCCCATATGATCTGTTGTTGACTTCTGCATCCAAAATTCATCCCCCTTCCGGGGTGATCATGATGAATTTAGCCACAAATGCCCCTAGCTTGAACCTAAACAACCCCATGTCAAACTGCAACCTGAATACAGCTTCCTACTGTAATCCCAGCTGCTCCATCCCCCTGAGTGACACAGGACTGAACCCTTGATTGTCTGATTCACTGGGAAATTCATTGTGTAATCATTCCTATTAGAGTTTAAAACAGAAGGCTAAGCCTGCAATTAACTGGTCTACCTTACTAATGACAACTTACCACCTACTACCTCCCTATCCCTCAATAATATCTTACCTGGTCTTCCTCAGATCAAATTTTTTTTTTTTTTATTAATAATTACTAGTGATGAGCGAGTATGCTCTGCGCTGCTCGGTACTCGCAGAGTATCACTGTACTTGGGCTACTCAGCGAGCACCGAGTAATCTCGCGATACTTGTGCTGTGCTCGTGGTCCTCATCCCTGCATGTTGGCGCTCTTTTGAGAGCCAGCCCACATGCAGGGATTGGCTGGCAGACCACTGCAATGCCACAGCCCTGTTAGTTGTGGCATTGCAGTGATTGGCCGGCCTGCACAGCGTGACCGAGCCTTTATAAGACCCGGCCGCGCTGTGCTCTGCACACAGGCATCCAGACAGTGAGTGTAGGGAGAGTGTCTGCTGCTTAGGGACAGATTTGCGGCCCTCATAGGTAGATCCGGAGCAGGGCTGCAAACTGCTGCTGACCACAACAGTCCTTCTCAGGACTAATCTAGGAGGATATAGGCAGGGTGATCCAGATCAGAATCCAAGCTTTTCTGTGACCATAACAGTCACCAGACTGGTGTACTTACTACCTTAATACAGGTTAGGGACTAAAATCCTAATCTCCTGTGACCATTACAGTCACCAGACTGGTGTACTTACTACCTTAATACAGGTTAGGGACTAAAATCCTAATCTCCTGTGACCATTACAGTCACCAGACTGGTGTACTTACTACCTTGATACAGGTTAGGGACTAAAATCCTAATCTACTGTGACCATTACAGTCACCAGACTGATGTACTTACTACCTTAATACAGGTTAGGGACTAAAATCCTAATCTGCTGTGACCATTACAGTCACCAGACTGGTGTGCTTACTACCTTGATACAGGTTAGGGACTAAAATCCTAATCTCCTGTGATCTGAACAGTCACCAGACTATTGTCGCTGTATACAGGCAAAATGCGCAAGGGCGTTGGCAAGGAACAAGGAAGTGGACGTGATGGTGGTGCAGGCAGAGGCCGAGGTTGTGTGCAAGCACTAATTTCGCAACAACAAAGTGGCACATCTACTCGCTTGCACGTCCTGTCCCAAATTCTTGGGGCCCGCAGCAGTACACCGCTCTTGAACCAAGACCAGTGTCAACAGGTTGTTACTTGGATAGCGGATAATGCTTCAAGACAGATGGGCACCTCCACAAACACCCTGTCTTCCACACGGTCAAGTGTCGGTAGCCGTGACACTGCACCGCACATTTCCCAACCTGATCCTCCTTCCTACCACCAGGCCGAGTACACGTCCACGGACATTACTGATCCCACACTAGGACACTCGGAAGAGCTGTTCACGTATCCATTCGCAGAATCTGTCCTCTCGCCAGCTCTTGTTGAAGTGGGTGATGAGGAGATGGTATGTACAGATGCCCAAATATTTGAGCAGTCACGTTCTCACGAAGGGAACGTTGGCAACGTGTCTCAACAAGGGGTGGATGATGATGAGACACAATTGCCAGGAAGTCAGAAGGAGGATCAGGGTGCGGACGAGGAAGACGACGTGGTGGATGATCCAGTAGCTGACCCAACCTGGCAGGAGGATATGCAGAGCGAGGCCAGCAGTGCACAGGGGGAGGGAGGTGTAGCATCCCAATAGGCAGTACGAAGCAGGATCGTGTCCGCAGGCAGAAGGCAGGCAATGGTTCCCCGGAACAACAACACGACTCAAGGTGCCTGTGCAAATGTTAGGTCTTCCCGTGTCTGGGAGTTTTTTAAGTTGGCTCCAGATGACTCTAAAAAGGCCATTTGCAACACCTGCCATGCCAGTATCAGCAGGGGTACGAAAACTAGCAGCCTGACCACCACCAGCATGATCAGGCACATGTCAGCCAAGCACCCGACTTTGTGGGAAGTACAACAGAGTCGAGGAGCGGTGCTTGCTGATGTCACTGCTACGTCTTCGCGTGTTGTGCATGCGAGCCAATCCCCTGTCCATGCTGGCCGCGAACAAGCCTCCGGCCCTGCACCTGAAGTTGCCCGCGCACAAATAACACCACCATCAAGCACGTCCTTGTCCTAGCGCAGCGTTCAATTATCCATTCAGCAAACATTTGAATGCAGGCGCAAATACGCTGCCAACGCCCCACATGCCACAGTCCTGAATTCTCACATTTCGCGACTCATAGCGCTAGAAATGTTGCCTTTCCGGCTGGTGGAGACGGAAGCATTCCGTGACCTGATGGCGGCTGCTGTCCCACGTTACTCGGTCCCCAGCCGCCACTATTTCTCCAGATGTGCCGTCCCCGCATTGCATAACCACGTGTCCAACAGCATCACACGTGCCCTGAACAATGCTGTTTCAGTCAAAGTCCACCTAACCACAGACACGTGGACAAGTGCTTGTGGGCAAGGCCGCTACATCTCCTTGACGGCACACTGGATTAATATTGTGGAGGCTGGGACCCAGTCTGAGCGAGGGACGGAACACGTCCTTCCAACACCAAGGATAGCAGGCCCTACCTCTGTCAGGGTTTCACCGACACTACAGCTCCGGAATGTCATGCTCCTCAGCCTCCTCCTCCTGTGCATCCTCATCCACTGTACCCTCCACACCAGTCCCAAGCTGGAAGCACTGCAGAACTGCCTCTGCGAAGCGGCAACAGGCTGTGCTGAAGCTAGTCTGCATAGGTGACAAACCCCACAATGCAGAAGAGGTGTGGACAGCTCTGAAACAGCAGGCAGATCACTGGCTCACACCTCTGAACCTAAAGCCAGGAAAGGTCGTGTGTGACAATGGCCGGAACCTGGTGGCAGCTTTGAGGCGAGGCCAGCTGACGCATGTTCCATGCGTGGCCCATGTGCTCAACCTGGTGGTTCAGAGGTTTATAAAGTCATACCCAGAGCTGTCTGAACTGCTGGTAAAAGTTCACCGTCTGTCTGCACATTTTCGCAAGTCACCTGCTGCTTCAGCCGGCCTTGCCGGCTTTCAGCGCCGTTTGCGTCTTCCGGCCCACAGACTGGTGTGTGATGTCCCCACGCGTTGGAATTCAACTCTGCACATGTTGGTCAGGATATGTGAGCAGAAGAGGGCAGTTGTGTGGACTACCTGCATCACCTAAGCCGTCGGGAAATGGGTCAAACTCCACACATAACACCTGAGGAGTGGAGATGGATGTCCGACGTATGTACCGTCCTCCAAAACTTTGAGAACTCCACCAAGATGGTGAGTGTGACGGGGTGTAAGGCAGAGCAAGAAGAAACAACAGGCCTAGGGACGATCCAACAGATTTATTAACAAGAACGCTGGAACCACACACCCAGGAAGATCTACAGAGTCCACAATTAGTCCAACGGAAACAGATTCGGGGGCACCTCCCGATAATCCTTGTGCCAGCTAACAAAGCAATAGTCCACACGATTCCAATGGATTCCACACAATCCCACGGACGACGAGATCTGGCCTCAGCTCAGGTCTCGCTCCGGTCCCGTCCACAGTCAACTCTCATCTGATCTTAAAAATAAGAATGTATTGTCCTGTGCCAGTGGATCCGCCCCTAGAGGGAGAAGGGTTCACACCCTCCCATTCAATGGTTTGGTCCATCAGAAGAGTCTAGGATAGTCGGCTTCGGTGTGTCTGCGAGGATGTGTATTGCAGGTTATCTTCTGCTTAAGAAAAAATAGGGGGAATTCCACTAGCTGTTGACACAAGCCTAAATTACATTATGGCTCAGGGCTGCAAGTATTGGGAGAAGGAGACAGTTAAGTTGCATCTAATAGAAACCAGACAGGGGCGTAACTATAACAGGTGCAGGGGTTGCGATCGCACCCAGGCCCTGCAGCATAGGGGGGCCCCAAAAGTCCCTTTGGCTTATAGAAAAAGACTAATACTATTAAAGATTTCCAATAATTGGGGGCCCCGTTGGAGCTTTCGCATCGGGGCCCCTGGGTCTGAAGTTACGCCACTGAAACCAGAGAATAGTTACATACATCACATGGCATTATTATACAAATACAGGACAGGGAAAACTACATATCATGACAGTGAGCGGCGATGACGCCATTATTAGCGTCACCATACCACTACTCTGCCTTCTAAAACGGTCTCTCCTGAAAAACAAAGAGGATGCATTGCAGGCCGAGCGCGATGACTTGGAGCAAGAAACAGTAGTGGGTGTGGGTGATAAACACACAGCCCAGCCTCATCTCATCACAACTTGCAGTGGAGGACTATGACGAGGAGGAGGAGGATGAAGACATGGAGCAACTCTCTGGCCAAATTGAGGATATGACATGCACACCAGTCATACCCTCGATTCAGCGTGGCTGGCCAGAGGACAGAGGAGATGAGGAGGTGGAGGAGAAGGAGGAAGAGGAGGACAGCATGTTTAGTCATCGTGTTGGTCTGGATACTGAAGTGATGGCTATTAAGAGTCTGGCGCACATGGCTGACTTTATGGTAAGCTGCCTGGCTCGTGACCCTCGCGTTCAGAACATCTTTGCCGACAATCAGTACTGGTTGGCAACACTGTTAGACCCACGCTACAAGGAGAACTTTATGTCTCTCATTCCTGAGGCGGAGAGGTCAGCCAAAATGCAGCAGTTCCAGAAGGCCATAGTCACGGAAGTAGGCAAATCATTCCCCTCACAAAACGCTAGCGGCATAGGTCAGGAATCGGTGGACAACCAAGGCGTACGGCCGAAAGGAGCACAAGTCCAATCCGCCATAGGTAGGGGAACAGTCTTTACGATGTGGGACAGTTTTCTCAGCCCCTCACGTACCACAGCCCCTGAGGTGCGGGGTAGTGCCACAAGAAATGCTAAGTTTGGCCAGATGCTGAAGGAGTACCTTGCAGATCGAACAACTGTACTGCAAGATTCCTCTGTGCCTTACGATTATTGGGTCTCCAAGCTGGACACATGGCATGAATTGGCTCTCTACGCCTTGGATGTCCTGGCCTGCCCTGCCGCTAGCGTTTTGTCAGAGCGTGTTTTCAGTGCCGCAGGTGGAATCATTACTGATAAACGCACCCGCCTGTCAACTGAAAATGCTGACAGGCTGACTCTGATCAAGATGAACAAGGGTTGGATTGGGCCAGACTTCACCACACCACCAACAAATGACAACTGAATTTAAATTTTGTTCTGGGAATTTGCCATGTACCTCCACTCACCCATGGGTACACACTTCTGGACTTTGGCTAATCGCTGGACTGCTCCTCCTTCTCCTCCATGTGCCAACATGATGACCTTTACAATAGTTAGGCTGTTGTTTCAGGTATACCCGCAGTGTTAAATTTTTTCGCCCATTCTTTTAGAATGGGCATTACAACAACAGAGGACCTGCTCCTTTTCAATGGGAAAAATGTTTTGAGGCCCTCATGCACGTCTCTATCCAGGGACAATGTGGAGCCTCTCAATTTTTGGCTGCCCTGCCAAAGGGCTATACTACAATACACCCACTTCAGGTCTACAGGCCCTCCTGCACGTCTCTATCCAGGGACAATATGGAGCCTCCCAATTTTTGGCTGCCCTGCCAAAGGGCTATACTACAATACACCCACTTGAGGTTTACAGGCCCTACTGCATGTCTGTATGCATGGGTCAATATGGAGCCTCCCAATTTTTGGCTGCCCTGCCAAAGGGCTATACTACAATACACCCACTTGAGGTTTACAGGCCCTACTGCATGTCTGTATGCATGGGTCATTGTTGAACCTCCCAATTTTTGGCTGCCCTGCCAAAGGGCTATACTACAAAACACCCACTTCAGGTTTGCAGGCCCTCCTGCACGTCTCTATCCAGGGACAATATGGAGACTCCCAATTTTTGGCTGCCCTGACACCATAATGCCATGTAGTGCCAATCACATACTGCTCTATACAAGGCACACAATACAGCCATATAGTATACACATACTGCTTCATCCCAGACATCATACTGCCATGTAGTGCCAATCACATACTGCTTATACCGAGCACACCATATAGCACAATACATACTGCTTCATCCCAGACACCATACTGCCATGTAGTGCCAATCACATACTGCTTTATACAAGGCACACCATATAGCACAACACATACTGCTCCATCCCGGACATCATACTGCCATGTAGTGCCAGTCACATACTGCTCTATACAAGGCACACAATACAGCCATATAGTATACACATACTGCTTCATCCCGGACACCATAATGCCATGTAGTGCCAATCACATACTGCTCTATACAAGGCACACAATACAGCCATATAGTATACACATACTGCTTCATCCCAGACATCATACTGCCATGTAGTGCCAATCACATACTGCTTTATACAAGGCACACAATATAGCCATCTAGCATAACAACATCCTACTCCATCAAGGAAACTATAGTGCCATATAGTGCCAATGACATACTGCTTATACCGAGCACACAATACCTGCCCTATAGTGCAACTCAAATATCACTTCCTCCAGGATACCTAATATCCCATATGCCCTATATACTGAGTACTGCTCACATATCCTATATACTAATATATACCATCCTGTATACACACTGCCCAATATCTACTGTATGCTGCTCACACGTCCTATATACCGAGCTATGCTGCCCTGCATACCCATCACTGCCCAATCTATACCTTATACTGCTCACATATCCTATATACTGATACATATACGTATCACTGGCTATATATACTGAACACTGGTCACATGTCCTTTATACTGGCATATCCAGTCCTCCATTCACATGGCCCAGGTACCATAAATTAGTCAATTGTTAGGATATATTGATATATACCATCCTGTGTACACCTCCCTGGCCAATATCTACTGTGTCATAGTCACGTATCCTATATAATGCCATATATACACATCACTCCCCTGTATATATTGTATACTGGGCACATGTCCTCCCCACTAACATACGGTCCTATATACACATCGCTGCCTGATATATATTGTATCCTGCTCACATAATAATAATAATAATTTATTCATTTATATAGTGCTATTAATTCCATAGCATTTTACATACATGAGTAATGCTGTCTCCTTGGAGCTCACAATCTAAACATCCTATCAGTATGTCTTTACAATGTGGGAGGAAACCAGAGTGCCCGGAGGAAACCCACACAAACACGGGGAGAACATACAAACTCCTTGCAGATGTTGTCCTTAGTGTCCTTGGTGGGAATTGAACCCAGGACCTCAAGACCCCAGCGCTGCAAAGGCTAGGGTGCTAACCACTTGAGCCACCATCACTGCCCCATATATACTGTATACTGCTCACATGTCCGCCATACTGATATATACCATCCTGTGTAATCATCACTGCCCCATATATACTGTATACTGCTCACATGTCCGCCATACTGATATATACCATCCTGTGTAATCATCACTGCTCCATATATACTGTATACTGCTCACATGTCCGCCATACTGATACATACCGTCCTGTCTAATCATCACTGCCCCATATATACTGTATACTGCTCACATGTCCGCCATACTGATATATACCATCCTGTGTAATCATCACTGCTCCATATATACTATCTACTGCTCACATGTCCGCCATACTGATATATACCATCCTGTGTAATCATCACTGCCCCATATATATTGTATACTGCTCACATGTCCGCCATACTGATATATACCATCCTGTGTAATCATCACTGCCCCATATATACTGTATACTGCTCACATGTCCGCCATACTGATATATACCATCCTGTGTAATCATCACTGCCCCATATATATTGTATACTGCTCACATGTCCGCCATACTGATATATACCATCCTGTGTAATCATCACTGCCCCATATATACTGTATACTGCTCACATGTCCGCCATACTGATATATTCCGTCCTGTGTAATCATCACTGCCCCTCATATACTATATACTGCTCACATGTCCGCCATACTGATATATACCATCCTGTGTAATCATCACTGCTCCATATATACTGTACTAGTAAAAAGGCCCGATGCAATTGCATCGGGAGCGCGGTGAAATTAATTGTGTGTGAACAGGCGGGTGAATGGGGAGCAGAGTATAGAGGCGGCTCTGTGGGTGGCAGAGTATAGAGGCGGCTCTGTGGGTGGCAGAGTATAGAGGCGGCTCTGTGGGTGGCAGAGTATAGAGGCGGCTCTGTGGGTGGCAGAGTATAGAGGCGGCTCTGTGGGTGGCAGAGTATAGAGGCGGCTCTGTGGGTGGCAGAGTATAGAGGCGGCTCTGTGGGTGGCAGAGTATAGAGGCGGCTCTGTGGGTGGCAGAGTATAGAGGCGGCTCTGTGGGTGGCAGAGTATAGAGGGGCCTCTGTGGATAGCAGAGTATGACGTGGCGGGTGGCTTGAGGGGTGAGGCGAGCAGAGGGTGGAGGGGTGAAGGGAGCTGCGGCTGGAGGGGTGAGGGGAGCTGCGGCTGGAGGGGTGAGGGGAGCTGCGGCTGGAGGGGTGAGGGGAGCTGCGGCTGGAGGGGTGAAGGGAGGTGGTAGTGGAGGGGTGAGGAGAGCTGCGGCTGGAGGGGTGAGGAGAGCTGCGGCTGGAGGGGTGAGGAGAGCTGCGGCTGGAGGGGTGAGGAGAGCTGCGGCTGGAGGGGTGAGGAGAGCTGCGGCTGGGGGGTGAAGGGAGGTGGTAGTGGAGGGGCGAGGAGAGCTGCGGCTGGAGGGGCGAGGAGAGCTGCGGCTGGAGGGGTGAAGGGAGGTGGTAGTGGAGGGGCGAGGAGAGCTGCGGCTGGAGGGGTGAAGGGAGGTGGTAGTGGAGGGGCGAGGAGAGCTGCGGCTGGAGGGGCGAGGAGAGCTGCGGCTGGAGGGGTGAAGGGAGCTGCGGCTGGAGGGGTGAAGGGAGGTGGTAGTGGAGGGGCGAGGAGAGCTGCGGCTGGAGGGGTGAAGGGAGGTGGTAGTGGAGGGGCGAGGAGAGGTGCGGATGGAGGGGCGAGGAGAGGTGCGGTTGGAGGGGCGAGGAGAGGTGCGGCTGGAGCGGGGACATCACCGCTCGGCGGCAGGACATGGCTGCGTGCTGGGGCAGATCACAGCCCCAGTTACACGCCATTGTCCTCAGCGGCGGGTTGAGTGCTGCAGAGAGGGATCACTCCCTCCTCTCAGGTCACACATGTGGCCTGAGGGGAAGGAGGGGATTGGGCGGTGTGGGGTAAACAGAGGACGGGCATCGGATTGGTCCAGGACGGCGAGTCCTGGCCAATGGGATGGGCGTCATGTGTGTACAACAGCGCCCAATCCGCTTGCAGGGGCGGCGGCGGGCAATGGGAGTGAGCGGAGCCTGCAAAGCCTGAGACGGTCTGCTGACTCCCATTGGCGGCCGCCGCCCACAGGACGACGTCACTGGCTTCCGGCACCCGCATACAGCCCCTACACCACTACTCCACCAGCATGGGGACACTGAGGCCCCAGTGGTGAGAGAGCGTCGAGGGGCGGAAGCCACCGGCAGCATCCCGGCTGCGTGGACCTGGCGGAGGCGGCGAGGCCGGTGGCGATGAAGCGGGGCCGACGGTTTGCAGGATGGCAGCGGTGTCAGGTAGTGCGGCTGAGGACGGAGGAGGCTGTGAGGACGGAGGAGGCTGTGAGGATGGGGAGGCTGTGAGGATAGAGGAGGCTGCTCAATTCTTATACTTACAATCCGGCGAGCGCTCGCTGCAGGGAGGAGTAGCAGTCATTGTTGTGATAGGACCTTGCATGTCAGAATGACATCAGCGTTCGGCGCAGTGATTGGTGCGTTCGCGGTCATGTGATATCACATGGCCGCAAGCGGGGCAATCACAGCGCTGAACGCAGATGTCATTGTGACATCATGCAAGGTGCTATCAGCAGAATGGGTGCTTTGTTAGCTCTGGGCGCCGCTGTCATGGAATGTGGCGGTGAGCGTTGGGGGAGCGGGAGGATGTGGCGGGGTGAGCGGCGGGCTGTGCGTGGAGCGGGCAGTGGTTGGGGTGTGGGGGTAAGGAGGAGCAGTGTGGGTGAGTGGGGGCAGTGTTGGTGAGTAGGGGGTAAGGAGGGGCAGTGTTGGGAGTGAGGGCATAGGGGGGTAAGAGGAGTGAGCAGGGGCAGTGTGGGTCAATGGGGGGGGGTAAGCAGGGGCAGTGTGGGTGAGTGTGGGTTAAAGGGGGGCAGTGTGGGTGATAGGGGTGGTAGGCATGGGCAGTGTGGGGAGTGAGGAGATAGGGGGGTAAGAGTAGTGAGGAGGGGCAGTGTGGGGAGTGAGGAGATAGGGGGGGGGGGTAAGAGTAGTGAGGAGGGGCAGTGTGGGGAGTGAGGAGATAGGGGGGGGGGTAAGAGTAGTGAGGAGGGGCAGTGTGGGGAGTGAGGAGATAGGGGGGGGTAAGAGTAGTGAGGAGGGGCAGTGTGGGGAGTGAGGAGATAGGGGGGGTAAGAGTAGTGAGGAGGGGCAGTGTGGGGAGTGAGGAGATAGGGGGGTAAGAGTAGTGAGGAGGGGCAGTGTGGGGAGTGAGGAGCTGGGGGGGGGGGGTAAGAGGAGTGAGGAGGGGCAGTGTGGGGAGTGAGGAGATAGGGGGGGTAAGAGGAGTGAGGAGATAAGGTAAGGGGGGGGTTAAGCAGGAGCAGTGGGGGTGGAGATGTGCGGGGCGGCGCCCCTGTATCGATTACTTGAGGAGCGGTGGGGGGAATGGGGGCGGGTGGTTAGAGTGTGCAGGGCCGGCGGTGCTGTAGGCTATAATGGAAGTGCAGGGCGGGCGCCATCTTACCGTGGTCCGCGTCATTGAGGCAGGCGTCGGGTGATGGTAGCGGCGGTGTCTTTAGTACTGGCGCTCCCCCCGTGGCTGCTGGCGATAGGGCCTGAGGGCTCGCACTGTCCGATGGACGGTGCGGCCCTGGCGGCGGGGGTGATCGGGAGCATGGGTTGAGGGAGTAGGAGAGCGGCGGGCGGGCTGTGGAGCGGGGGCGCCATCTTCCCGTGGTCCGCTATGGCGGGCCGCGTCATTGAGGCAGACGTTGGGTGATGGTGGTCCGAGTGCCTGCAGAGCTGTTCTAGTGCAGTTCAGGACCTGCGGTGATGTCACAATCACGTGACACCAGGTTACCATGGAGTAACCTGGTGTCACGTGACTGTGACCTCACCACAGGTCCTTGAACTGCAGTAGAAGAGCTCTGCAGACACTCGGAGCCTGCGGGAGCCACCGGAAGCTTGGAGGAAGACGGCAGGAGACGGCGGGGGCTCGGGGAGAGGTGAGCATTAACTTTTTTTTTTATTTTTTTTTTACAGTAGTGCGGGTCTGCGGCTCGTGATGACGCTGCGCGTCATCACTCGCAGTCCCGCAAAGCATGTTGGGATTCGGCTACAGTGCCCGATTTCCCAACTGCGGATTATATAAGTAGATACTGCTCACATGTCCGCCATACTGATATATACCATCCTGTGTAATCATCACTGCCCCATATATACTGTATACTGCTCACATGTCCGCATTACTGATATATACCATCCTGTGTAATCATCACTGCCCCATATATACTGTATATTGCTCACATGTCCGCCATACTGATATATACCATCCTGTGTAATTATCACTGCCCCATATATACTGTATACTGCTCACATGCCCGCCATACTGATATATACCATCCTGTGTAATCATCAGTGCCCCATATATACTGTATATTGCTCACATGTCCGCCATACTGATATAAACCATCCCACATACAAGTCACTGCCCTATATATACTGTATACCGAACACACGTCCGTGATAGATATATCTACCCTCCTGTATACACATCACTGCCGCTTATATCCTGTATCCTGCTCACATGTCCGCTATACTAATATATATCATTCTGTATACACATCACTATTCTATATGCACTGTATACTGCTGACATATATACTGACATACACCATCCTGTATACACATCACTGCCACGTATCTACTATACATTGCTCACATATCCTATATACTGATATATATACTGTCCTGTATACACATCACTGCCCCTTATATACTATATATGCTCACATGTCCTATAAATTGAGATATACCATCCTGTATACACCTCAGTGCCCTATATACCCTGTAAACTGCTTACATGCTTTATATACCGATATATACAGCCCCAAATACACATCACTGCTCTAAATCTATTGTATACTGTTCACATGTCCTATATACCAATGTATACAGCCCTGATTACACATCTCTGCCCTATATATACACTGTATACTGATCACCTGCTCTATATTCAGTTATATACAGTCCTGAATACCCATCTACATATACTAGTAACAAAATCTAACCCAAGTTGTCTTTTTGATTAACCCACACCACCTTTTGGGATACCTGTGTTGATGTAAAGGGAACTAAATGTCCCCCCCAGGCATCCCTGAGTACCACTGCCCCAAGTGATCTAGAGTAAGAGGGGGGGGGGAATAACTAAGCCAGTCCTCATACTCACCAGGCCGCACAGGAGCCATTATCCCATCATCCACCGCTGCTCTGGAATCCTGCACATCGGCCTATCCTTCAGAACTGTGGAGCACTCGCTGATGGAAGGGGGCCCTTCTCTGCTGGTCCCTTGGTGGCCGTCCTCCTGAAGACGTCTCCATGTCTCCTGTTCTGGGATGTGTGGCTCCCCCAGACCACTGGTCTCCATGAACAGTCTCTGGCCGGGTCCTGAGTCATTCTTGAAGACCCATGGAAGCAACATGGCACATGTGCTGCAGCAGGGCGCTGCTTCAGTGGGGAAGGGGATTACTGAATTGTAGCTTTGATGATCTACAGCCAAACTTTCAGCCTTTGTAGCTGTCCTCATGGTGGATCATATTACTGGAGGAGACATCCTACTACTACAGAGCTCCAGCACAAGACCTTATCTATTGCCTTTCACTGCCAGCCTGAGGGGTAGAGCTGGCTGCTGCATTCACTAATCTCATACCATTAAGAGAAGCTGTAAAGGGGGCTGGGTGCTGGGCCTCAGGTCACTTGTGCTGTCCTGTAGCAGGAGGACTTTTCTGTCCATTGATCCGAGGACAAAGAGGACCCTCAACCTTGGTCATTTCTATTTATGCTTCCCCCCACCCCCCACCTATATCTATGTCATTTCCTCCCTACCTTCAGACCACTACCCTTTGGATCACCTTTCATCCCACTCCCTACTGTCCCCCCTATCTTCCCCCACGGTCACTCCTCCCTCCCCTCGTCATGTCAGGCTCCCACCACCACTCTGTGGGGTGTCCACCTGAGACTGGAACCTGCTGAGAGAAAGAAAGGCACAGATTCCCCCACCAGACAGACAATAAATGTAAATATAGATATGATTGAGTTTTGGTCTATGAACACATGCTGGAAAGAGACATGCTGGTACATCCCCTTCCCCATTCAACTTGTGAATAATAAAATTGTATTTACTGTCCATCCGTACTGGTAAAGTATGATAACTCCTTACACAAGCAATAGATGAAAAATGCACCATGTCTTAACAATCACTGCAGATGATATGCCTTGGGTAAATGAATCAATAAGAGGGGAAGGCATAGTCCCTCTTCATCACACCAATCTAACAGAAGTACAACATGCAGTAATTGATACCCAAAATTTTCAAAGGGGTTTTTAGCAAAATAATAAACCCATAGATAAAAGTGAAATAGTGCAGGTTCGGGCCCACTGAAAATAAAAGCCCCCAGGAGAGTAATCCCCCCCATGTACGTTTCACAATGTTATATTATTTGATTGCTTCTCAAGGGGCTTATATTTTTTTAAAAATATTCAGTATTAAACAGGTCAAAAACTGCAT
>JARQOC010000003.1:123500120-123628688 GCA_033576535.1 Allobates femoralis
ACAGAACTAAAGTACCGGACGTGTGAATCTGGCATTGGCTGGCAAGCCACAGAATTTTTGCTGTTTTACAATAAGGTTTTTTTTTGTCACCAAAGGTTTTTTTTTCCTGGACTTGCTGCTTCAACGTGGACTATAGGCTAGTGTGAAACTACACTCGAGGTTAACGGTACTGTAGCTTTTAAGATACCCGGGTATCCCTGTGCTAAGTGTATAGCCAGCATTGATATAGTGTAATGTATTGTTATTAGCTGTGATAAGTTATACTCAGTGTGCCATCTCAGAGGTTCCATCAGACCGCCCTCATCTGATGTACGTCGCCTTTCCAGTTAGTTAAGTTCAATCCTTGATAAGTCTAACGTGCAGTGGCGTACCACCCACGTTCGCAGAGGTCGCAAGTGCGACTGGGCCCGGGAGTACAGGGGCCCGGCGCCCGCCGACCCCTGCGACTCTGCGCCTGCTTTACATGGATGTGCATGCAGCATACCTAGGACGCACATCCATGTCTCTCTGCCGCTCTGCCAGGCCAGTCCCCAGGCGATTTACACCGGCTGCCGGAGGACAGGAAGGCGCGGCGGCACAGCGGCGGCAGCTTTGAAGCTCCCGCGGCTGCTGCGTCACGTGCTGTGTCTCAGGATGGAGCCCTGAGCTTCTGGAGTCTGGCGGCAGCCTCCTCAGCCTCCTCAGTCTCCAGCCGTGTGTAGTCCTGGCCTCTCATCCAGGAAGTGAGGAGGACACGCTGTTGCTGAATACTCGAGTCACAGAAAAGAAGAGAGGTGAGAGGAGGAAAGCGCCGGGGGACAGAGGAGAACGGAGGGCAGAGGAGGAGGAGAGCTGGAGACACAAGAGGACAGGGGATAGAGGAGGAGAACAGGGGACACAGGGGGATGGAGGAAGAGAGTGGGGATCACAGGAGAATTGGGGGCAGAGGAGGAGGAGGAGAGTGATGGACACAGGGGGATGGAGGAAGAGAGTGGGGATCACAGGAGAACTGGGGGCAGAGGAGGAGGAGAGTGATGGACACAGGGGGATGGAGGAAGAGAGTGGGGATCACAGGAGAACTGGGGACAGAGGAGGAGGAGAACGGGGGACACAGGGGGATGGAGGAAGAGAGTGGGGATCACAAGAGAACTGGGGGCAGAGGAGGAGGAGAGTGATGGACACAGGGGGATGGAGGAAGAGAGTGGGGATCACAGGAGAACTGGGGGCAGAGGAGGAGGAGAGTGATGGACACAGGGGGATGGAGGAAGAGAGTGGGGATCACAGGAGAACTGGGGACAGAGGAGGAGGAGAACGGGGGACACAGGGGGATGGAGGAAGAGAGTGGGGATCACAAGAGAACTGGGGGCAGAGGAGGAGGAGAGTGATGGACACAGGGGGATGGAGGAAGAGAGTGGGGATCACAGGAGAACTGGGGACAGAGGAGGAGGAGAACGGGGGACACAGGGGGATGGAGGAAGAGAGTGGGGATCACAGGAGAACTGGGGGCAGAGGAGGAGGAGAGTGATGGACACAGGGGGATGGAGGAAGAGAGTGGGGATCACAAGAGAACTGGGGGCAGAGGAGGAGGAGAGTGATGGACACAGGGGAATGGAGGAAGAGAGTGGGGATCACAGGAGAACTGGGGGCAGAGAGAGGAGGAGGAGAGTGATGGACACAGGGGGATGGAGGAAGAGAGTGGGGATCACAGGAGAACTGG
Source organism: Allobates femoralis (assembly GCA_033576535.1). Taxonomy (NCBI): domain Eukaryota; kingdom Metazoa; phylum Chordata; class Amphibia; order Anura; family Aromobatidae; genus Allobates; species Allobates femoralis. The sequence continues at coordinate 123,501,817 of JARQOC010000003.1, forward strand.
GGACAGAGGAGGAGGAGAACGGGGGACACAGGGGGATGGAGGAAGAGAGTGGGGATCACAAGAGAACTGGGGGCAGAGGAGGAGGAGAGTGATGGACACAGGGGGATGGAGGAAGAGAGTGGGGATCACAGGAGAACTGGGGGCAGAGGAGGAGGAGAGTGATGGACACAGGGGGATGGAGGAAGAGAGTGGGGATCACAGGAGAACTGGGGACAGAGGAGGAGGAGAACGGGGGACACAGGGGGATGGAGGAAGAGAGTGGGGATCACAAGAGAACTGGGGGCAGAGGAGGAGGAGAGTGATGGACACAGGGGGATGGAGGAAGAGAGTGGGGATCACAGGAGAACTGGGGGCAGAGGAGGAGGAGAACGGGGGACACAGGGGGATGGAGGAAGAGAGTGGGGATCACAGGAGAACTGGGGGCAGAGGAGGAGGAGAGTGGGGATCACAGGAGAACTGGGGACAGAGGAGGAGGAGAGTGGGGGACACTGGAGGACGGGGGATAGAGGAGGAGGAGAACGGGGGACACAGGGGGAAGGAGGAGGAGAGTGAGGGACACAGGAGAATGGGGGACAGAGGAGGAGGAGAGTGATGGACACAGGAGAATGGGGGACAGAGGAGGAGGAGAGCAGAGGAGTCAGGAGGAGGTGGACGGTGGGGCACAGAGGTGAAGAGCGGGGGACAGAGGTGGAGAGCAGAAGACTCCACTACTGGAATAAGCTTGGGGGGTGACACTGGGTTTTGGAGTGAGTCTACTGATTTGTGCAGTTGTCACTAATCCTATTTTTCAGATCTCGGTGGAGCTGCATATATAACACACTATATAGAGGGATATAAGGCTGCACTAATGGAGAGCTATGAGGCTGCATATATAAGGTTGTACTATAGGGGCTACACTACATGGAGAACTGAGCCTGCATTATACTGTATACAGGGCTGTGAGGCTGCATTATACTATATGGAGTGGCTATGAGGCTGTATTACACTATATACAGGTCTATGCGGGTACTATATGTAGGATAGTGGGGGTGCAATATAATAATTGGATGACTTGGGGCTACCTTATGTATGGGGGACAATTGGATGCATTATAATACATGGAGGACTATGGGGATATATTGAAATACATGGAGTAATATGGGATGCGTTATAATAATTGGACGCCTATCATGGCGGGAGGAGGAAGACCATATATGCCAGAAAGGGGAACATATATACCACGATAAGGGCCATATTCGAGGAGCAGGACCATATATAGCAGGATGAGGGACATTAATACATAGAGGGGTCAATTTGTGAGTCTTTATAGAACTCTGAACTTTACATGGTGCCCAAACATCCGACCAACGTGTGCCCTCGCGGAGGGGGGGGGGGCCCAGGTCTGAATTTCGCACCGGGGCCCACCGGACCCTAGTTACGCCACTGCTAACGTGTAGGTAAATTTGCTCCTGGTTCTGAGTGTGATTTACATACCCTGGGAACTCTGAGATCTGTGCATTGATGTCAGCTAACGCTGAGTGTGTGAAATTGTTATTGGTAGTGTTTTAAGGGGATTTTGAGACCATTACATTCTATACTGAACCGTACTTTGATCCCCATATCGGTAAAAATACTGTTGTTTATTTCTGCCTCTGTCTCAGTCTGTGACTCACTGGATCTTAATAGGACCTTCGGTCATTACATCTTCATCAGTGATAAAATGGAGACTGGTTTGTTTTTTTGAGGGGAAATTTATGAGGCAAGGCTCATTAGACGGGTCAATATTGACTTTTAGGAGTGAATCCTCCAATAGGTGACCCTAAAGTACCTGTTCTCTTTCTCTCTGTAGAGGGTATGTTCATATTTAATTTCCCAGGGGAGCATTAGATGACTTATAAACCAACTTAACGCCCTCCACAAGGAGAAACCCTACTGTTTAGACTTGCTATTGCTGTAACATTTAGCAGCAGGTAATATATTGCAGATTCAAGTAAAACTCATTTACCAGCTCAGGGAATCTCTGCTACTACACAATATGATAATTTAATGAAGGGTATAAAGCACCACTCCAGCATTTTTTTTTCCTCTTTTTTTCAGGGCTGGAGTGGTACTTTTCATGTACATTCCCTGACTCTACTCATATATAACCCTCCGGCATCTTCACCTTTTATCAAAGCCGCCTGGTCCTTCACTGCCATCTTGTGACCGCAACTTTTCACTGGCCATAAGTCAGAAGTTATTATTATTATTATTATTAATAATTTATATAGCACCATTAATTCCATGTCAGAAAGATGTGTCATGACGTTATGTCAAGCTCTTAATGCAAGTCTATGAAAACCCTAACAAGGCCCTAATAGACTTGCATTCAAGAGTGACCTCAGGCTCGCTCCATGAAACACTAAAGCAGTCTGAAGGTGAAGATGCTGGCAAGAGAGTATGTGAGTAGGGTCAGAAATCTTAGATTAAAAGAACCATTCCAGTGATGAACAAAAAAAAAACACTAGAGCGGTGCTTTAATGAAAGGTTGTTCCATGTATTTCGCCATTGATTATTTCTCACTACAGAAAACCTTCCTTTGCTATCAGTAATCGGTCTCCTGTATGATGACTATCATTGTTTCCCTTGTGATAAAACTGACCTGCGGCTTTTGTTACCTGTAAAAAAAATATACGTGGAGCCAGTCTTGGATTCATCTTTTTTGCAGCCACGGCTATCACAGTGCTGGGCCCAGCAACTAAACTCCCCGGTGTCCGTTGCGGAGGAGTTCATCAGCATCAGCTGCCCGTATCTGTCAAGTTGTTTTATGCTGGAGAGGAAAAAAAGGACATTGCTTAGTCTTAAAATACAATTCCTAAGTGTGCTGCCGTATGCTCCAGCTACAATATCATGTTCGCCGAGATTTCCTTTTGGTAAACTACATTTCTATGATAGAAGAATTGTTTCTACTATACATAATATTACCATGCAACTAATAAAATGAATGTAGATGAAGTGATTCACTACCAGCAAGCCACAATTAAAGGGACTCTGTCAGGTCATTTTTCAGTATGATACTAATAGTACCCTTGAATAGTGCCTGGGCAGCCCTTTGAAATTATCTAAAAATCATTACTGTACCCTCTGTAGTTTTTTTGCTAAAAGCATTTTCACACCCTGCAGGCACCTGATTATGACATAGGCTCAGCGCTAACTAGGGCCCCCAGCTGTTGGCTTAAAATAAAATGGTTAACACCTCTGTAGGATGGGGCTTTCTTGAGCAGTGTCTACCTTAAAATTTACTAGAGTCAAAAATAGGCCATAATTAGACAATCGCTCAGTGCTAGCCTGCACCTTTACTATGTGGCTTAAAGTGAATAGAGATGCAATAAACTGTAGTTGACCTGTTTTACGGGATATTTATTTAATTAATGCAATATAAGTGAGAAAGTATTAAAGAATATAAAATTCATACTAAAAAGGCACTCCTGGAAGCTGCTCCAGGACAGAAAGAAAGAAAACCTCCCAGAGACAGCAGCAACATAGCGGATTGAGCGGACACCCCAGCAGGACCATAAATATTCCGAAGTAATGAGAAAAAAGCAGGCGGCACTCCCCGGGTAGATTATAATCCTTTTATTCTTGCAGCTCTGCACACATCAATGCGGGTAGGTCACAGCAGGGCGAGGGAGTGAGGGGTCGGCGGACGACGGCTCGCCGTTTCGCGGGTTTACCGCTTCAGCAGGTCCAGTTAAATATAAATTAAGGAAAAGCAGCAACTAATCACTACAGATTGTAATCCACCCCACCCGCAGAATGATGTATACACAAACCTGAGAGAAGAGGCATAACAAGTAACAAATTGACACAGATAAAGCACCAAGGGGGAACCTTCATCACTTAAAGCACCACCCAGATCCTGGAACCAGACACCACTTAAATTTCCTTCAAAGGATCAGCACCCTCCTCAATAAAAGAATAAACCAAGTGCAGAATTAACAGTAATCCACTAATCCAGTAATCCCCACTAAGAAACTACTATCAAGACCATTGAACAGCCACCTATATTAGAGAATGATACACACAATTCAACTATCTCCAAGCCAAACAGAAACAGGATAGACTTTCAGTATTTTCTAAATGGCCCAAAATAGAATCGTCCACACCGGCAGTATGGGATCAAAAAGGCCACCCCTCTAATACCCGAAGCATAACCACACCCAATCTACATACGCCACAGCGTGGGAACTGGGATTGGAAAGAGAAAGAGAAAATCCTCACATTTATATTCTTAATACATCATTGGTGTCTCATTTTAATGTGTCTTTTTATCTGAATTTTTTAGTCTTAAATAAGTTTTTAATTCTTTAAGTATGAATTTTATATCCTTTAATAAGAGCCTACTTATATTACTTATATTGCATTAATTAAATAAACATCCCGTTAAATAGGTCAACTACAGTTTGTTGCATCTCTATTCACTTTAAGCCACATAGTAAAGGTGCAGGCTAGCACTGAGCTAGCTAAGAGCTTCACCAGATGAATTAGAAAATTATATCAGTTGCATATGGATTTTTGACTTGACGGAATCCCTTTAATGTGTCCCAATTTTGCAGTACACTTTGCCTTCCGGGAAATATAAGACACATGGAAACCAAATAATACTCATATTTCTATCCTTTATGACCAACACTGGAGACAACATCCTATTAGATGGAACACAACTGATTTAATGCAATCTCTAAACACAATACACAAAAGAAAATACCAGTGAGAAATGTAGCTCTGCTACGTCTGTTGCTCATAGAAAGTTAGATTTTCATTCTGCCTTTTTATTCCTGTTAAAATATGAGTAATTTTAACGTTTTATTTTCTACATACTACTTACGGTATATTTTTTGTCTTAATAATTTCTCGTACATACAAAAATTATGATTGGCTACAGTGCAAAAAACTTTCCCTTTAGCTGAACAGCTAAAGAAATACAATATTTAGGCATTTCCCTAACATACCCCATTAAAAGCTTAGAAACAACCAAGTTTTATACCTTAATAAACACTATTTATAATGATACTCAGAATATGGTAGATTACAATCTCTTGAATTGGACATATTTTGTTAGTCAAAATGATGCTCCTCTCCAAAATACTATATTATTTTCGTAATATAGATCTACACAAACATTGAAAATACTCCAATCACTTAACAAGTTTAATTTGGAACCATCAAAAGACTAAAGTATTCACATAAAACTATTCCTTTTAATTACCCAAGGTGATTTTGGATGTCCAAATATCCTCAATCATGACCAAGTCTCTCTTTTGGATCAATTAAAGTGTTGTTGGACTGACAATACCTCACATAGTTGGTTACTCCAATATGTCCTTATTATTATGGCATTTGATGTTATCAAACAACTTTTCTATCTACTATTCAAGAGGAAATAGCTACCTGGCTGAACAAAAATATAGGTTACCTATTACTACCTCTTAGATTAAATGATTTACCGACATTAGGTCTTCATTACATTATCCCATTAATAAATCTAGACATCCGGATATCCAAAGGTATAACCGCCATTGGGGATATTATGCAATCTAACGCTTGACTGCCTTTTTCAACACTGTAAGGGCCCTTTCACATCAGCGTTTTTTTAAATTTGCGGCAGATGCGGTGAAAAACCGCATCTGCCGCAACTGCCGCATAACGGTTCCACTTGCGGCACGGTTGCGGTTTTTTCCATAGGAAGTATAGGGGGACTTGCGGCAGATGCGGCAAGTGCGGTATTGCACTTGCGGCAGGTGCGGCAGAGAAAAAAACCGCAGTAAGCCGCGGTTTTTTTCTCTGCCGCACCTGCCGCAAGTGCAATACCGCACTTGCCGCATCTGCCGCAAGTCCCCCTATACTTCCTATGGAAAAAACCGCAACCGTGCCGCAAGTGGAACCGTTATGCGGCAGTTGCGGCAGATGCGGTTTTTTCACCGCATCTGCCGCAAATTTAAAAAAACGCTGATGTGAAAGGGCCCTTAGATACAATTCATATTGATAAAAGGGACTTTAAGTATCTTGAGATATGGCACCTCCTTAGTGCAATAAAGGTAAATATGGATATGCTCCAATCTCTTTAAGAATATTATTTTTCATCTGAGACTCTCGTGAAAGAGTCTCAAAAGCATATGCAGCTATTGCTCTGTCCTCTATGCCTTCTTCCTTTACATTTATTACTGAATAGGAAAGCAATTAGGATGCGCTTATATTAGAAAAGATTGGCTACATGTTTTCCTACTGAACAATAAATCCTCTTGCTGTATAAACCATGGAGATATCTAGGACATTACTATATAGATCATACTGTATTATACTCCTTATGGAATGAACTAAATATTCCCCAATCATCCATAATATACTGAAGGTGTCGGAACCAAACAGGCTCCCTAAGGCTAATTTCACATTAGCGTTTGTGAACGGTGTGGATCATCTGCATGCCGAAACACATGCCAAAACAGATCTTAAATTATGTCAACGCAGCGGAGATTACCTGCATGCTTTGACAGAATTATTCCCCATAGGAATGCATGACCGGCCATTGAAACCCATTGTGAAGCGGTCAGGAGAGAGAGAAAGAGGGGGAGAAAGAGAGCGAGAAAGAGAGAGATCGATCTAGAACGGCAAATAGGCTGCGAGGAGCTGTGGATTTCTTCACAAAAAAAAAATGCTGTGTGGCTGCGGTGGCCTGCAGATGACAGTGCGTCTCCATTCACTTGCATGCATTCTTTGTGCACTTCAGGATGCTTGTAGAGGTAAACAAGCATCCTCAAATGCACAATGCAGTTGCATTCAGAGGGTGCTTTGAAAAAGCGCATGCAACCGCAGCCAAACGCAGGTACCATGTGTATCCATGTTAAACATAGGGACGCAGTACGCATGCGTTTGGCTGCGTTCGCAAATGCTGCATCTTGAACACAAGGTGTGAAACCGGCCTTATGCATATATATGGTGGACATGTCCTGCATTGCAACTCTTTTGGAAGCAGGTGTATGCTTTGATTACGCTTATCCTTCATTAGGAAATTCAATGGGCACCTGCGGAAACATTACTTTCTCTGGGTGTTGATACACTTTCATATGAAGATGCTTTGACATCTTCACCACCCGGCGATTTTTCGATTTCCATTGTCGTGTTTTGCTCCCCTGCTTCCAAGAGCCATAACTTTTTTATTTTTTCATCAATATAGACATATGAGGGCTTGATTTTTGTGAGACGAGTTGTACTTTCAGATGCAATCATTCATTTTACTATATAGTGTACAGGAAAATGGGGAAAAGAAATCCAAATATGGTGAAAACAAACAAAAAGTGCAATTACACGTTTGTTTTTTGGGTTTTTTAGTTGCCATGTTCACTCAATGGTAAAACTGACGTGACGGTTTGCTGTCTCAGATTGGTACGAGTTTGTAGATACCAAACATGTATATCTTTACTGGTGTCTAAGTGATGAAAGAAAATTCAGAAGTTTGAAAAGAATTGCATTTTTTGCACCATATTCTGTTGTGATGCGAAATTTTAACTCTGTGCGTTCCAGTTCACCAAACAATTTTGCCCCTATCTACATAATGGGGAAAAAGTGAATGGAAAAGTGTTGGAGGAAAATCGACAGCTGTCAGCTATAGCCACAAAATTTTGCACAGTCGCACGTCTGGACCCCGGGAGCATCATAGGCTATGTTGTGAGGCGAAATTTTAACGCCGCGCATTCCAATTCACCAAACAATTTTGCCCCTGTCTACATAATGGGGAAAAAGTGACAGTTACCAGTTGACAGTTGTGAATGAGAGGGGCTTAATGATAGCGCCAAAGATTAACAGCACATACCAGCATATAGTCACTAAGGTGGGGCCCTATAGTGCCATATAGGGAATTAAGGCAGATGTCAGTGACATGAGCTGTCTATTATGTGTATGTGTGAGGTAACATATACTGCCCGGCCACAGGGAGGGTTTACTGTTGGCTGGAGATTTATTAGGCTGCCTATAGCAACCAATCACAGCTCAGCTTCTATTTTCCTACAGGTCATTAATATGACATATTCAAATTCTATTTTGTTATAGCTAACAGCAGTTATTTATTAACCCGGGCGTAGCCGGGTACTACAGCTAGTTTTAAATATAATTGGGCAAAATGGCTTTATTTCTCAAACTATGGATGGACATTTAATTAATTTTTATTTCAACTAGTATTCTTATTACTTTATTCTAAGTTTAGCATAATTTGTTGTTGTTTACTTTTCTTGTAGGTTACATTCTACATTAAATCTGTAAACATTGCTAGAAACAAGTGCCAAAATTTGAACAGCTCCAATGTCTTATCTCTAGTGCTGTAGTGTACTATTGTTATGGCAAATAAATAGTTAATAATTTATTTGAATAATTGAAGCCATTTCAGAACCCTTCCAAAAACATGGTTATGTGAATCCTTGCACTTTCCTCTAGAATTTTCTGTGTCTCAGATTTTGTATAAATGTTTTGATTTAGAGGTAGCCGTATAGAAGTTCTTATCAACATGTTCTGAACGTCCTGTTCGATTTCAAGGCTAGTTAAACTAACTTAGGGCCCTTTCACATCAGCGTTTTTTTCAAATCGCGGCAGATGCGGTGAAAAAAACGCATCTGCCGCGATTACCGCATACCGGCTGCACTTGCGGCGCGGTTGCGGTTTTTGCCATGCAATGTATAGGCGTACTTGCGGCAGGTGCGGCAAGTGCGGTTTTGCACTTGCGGCAGGTGCGGCCGCGAAAAAAAACGCGGTCAGCCGCGGTTTTTTTCGCGGCCGCACCTGCCGCAAGGGCAAAACCGCACTTGCCGCACCTGCCGCAAGTACGCCTATACATTGCATGGCAAAAACCGCAACCGCGCCGCAAGTGCAGCCGGTATGCGGTAATCGCGGCAGATGCGGTTTTTTCACCGCATCTGCCGCGATTTGAAAAAAAAACGCTGATGTGAAAGGGCCCTAACACGCAGAAAATATAATTAAATGTTTTCCAGAATAAAATGTATATTCAGCATAAAAAGACGCAACATCTAGTAACACCCCTTTGCTTATCCCTTTAAGGATAAGTAATAAAACTGCTAGCTGCTCCTTTAATAAAAGGTCTTTGTCATTAAGTTCTACATTGAGACAAACTGTGTCAGCATGGATTCTTTATACGGTGATGACGTGCACACACCCAGACAAAGCATCCAATTTGGCAGCAGACAATTAAGATGACAGCCTCACCTGAAAGGTGTGGGGGCATCCATTACACTATCTTATATGTGAACTCATCCATAGAATTAGAAATAAATTGTATCACTGTCAGTGATACTGTTGACACCGTAGGTGACTGGTCGATCACACCATAGTGACACCCAACCCCCAATTCCTGTGCATCTTTGGCTACTTTCACATAACGATTTTGTCAAATCCGATGCTGTCCGATATAAATCGGACAGCATCGGATCTAAACTGATCCCTGCAATCGGATGCAAAATAGGCATCCGATCCGACATTCTGCAGGATCAGTTTGCCAGCTCTTCCTGTCACCTGTCACAGCTGTTCTCCCCTGTGTGTCCCCCTCATCTCCCCTGGTGCTCCCCCTCATGACCCCTGTGTGTCCCCCTCATCTCCCCTGGTGCTCCCCCCTCTTCTCCCTTCTGTTTCCCCCTCTTTTTCCCCCTCTTCTCCCTGTGTGGCCCCCTCATGTCCCCTGTGTGGCCCCCTCATGTCCCCCAGTACTCCCCCTCCTTTCCCCACTTCTCCGGAATAAAAAATAAAAAAAAATTTATTCTTACCTGTCCACGAGTCCAGCGGCGCTTCCAGCTGTCTTCTTCTGATCTTAGGACCTCTCGTGAAGTCACAGTCACATGACTGGTTACTGCGGTAACCGTTCATGTGACTCTGACATCACGGCAGGTCCTACAGGCAGGAGATGCTGGAGACGTTGAGGGACTCGTGGACAGGTGAGCATAGATGGTTTATTATTTTTAACCCCTGACTTACTTAATTTTACTTCCGCAATATATGTACATACAGTGCGGAAGGAAAATTAGATGTTTAGGAGCATTTTTACTGTACTGAGCATGCTCAGTACAGTAAAATTGGGTCCGAGGACACATCAGATGTATCCTCGGACCCTGCTCCATAGGGCCCCATGTTAAAAACATCGGACCAAATCGGATGTGCACTAAATGCAATCCGATTTTGTCCGATCCGATTTTGTCCGATTTTATTTTCGGTGCAAAAATCGGAGCATCCTCCGATTTTTGCACCGATAAAAAAATCGGACAGAATCGGATCGGACCAAATCGGATGGCATTTAGTGCACATCCAATTCAGTCCGATGCCCATAGGGCTGCATGGGGGCTAGAATCGTTCCGATGCTGTCCGATTTTTATCAGACAGCATCGGAAATTAAAATTCCGCAATGTGAAACCAGCCCTAGCCCTTTTCTAAATGCCATCCACTGCTTTGCTCCTGTTCATATAATTCCAGAAATAATAAAACAGGATTATAACCGCAATCCCATTTGATAAACCCTATGTTGCACCTTTTTTCATTTCCATCAGATATTGCTCCTGTTCATGTGATCTTTCTTCCCGGCCTTTATAAACCCTAGTCTACCTTCTAGCGCCTGCTTGAGTATTATTCTTGAATTCCTGGCTTCCTGTGTTTCTCAAGTTTGATCCTCCTCCTGCAAATTTGCTTCGCCTCTTCCCAGCAACTGCAGTTTCTTCTCCTGCAAACCACACCTTCTTCAGTGTGTCTGCTGCAAACTAACTGATACTGCTGTGTGTCTCTGTTCCTTCTTCAGTTAGCCAGCTCTGTGTCATGTAAGCCCTGTGTGCTTGGTTAGCAGGTTCCTAATTTATATTGTGCAGTAGCAGTATTCTGGACTGTTCAGGATTCTGTTAAGCTAAACTGCGTTGCATCAAGCTCTGGACTTATTCTCTGAGAATTCTGTTCCCAGGCCTCCCTGGCTGTAACTATACTCATAGATGTTTCTACAAATTGCATCTCCCTTTGCTTATGATTTCTAAAGCCGACATAACCAGTTTATTAACCGCATCTGCCGACTCTCGGCTGACATACAGCACAGAAGCTGCAGATGGGGTTAATATGCCGGTTATCACTGGGAAACTCAAAAAATGCTGCTGTCAAAGCAGCAGAAAGCCCGACATAGCGATTATATCTACAGATCTTTATCTATAGATATATAGCTATCGGGCTTTCCTGTGTCGGTGTGTTTTACCCGCGTGAGAAAACCCATGTTACACTCGCACTACCACACAGAATGCACTCGCATCACTGTCGTGCATCAAAAACGCTCTGTTTTTGATGCATGACAGTGTGCCTCCACCCCTATACTTAGCGTAACAAAAATAAAAAAACAAACAAACGGAAACTTTATAAAAAAAAGATATAAAGTGAAGAAGATGATGATGCACATTTTATCTGTGTATTAAAGTTGCCTATAATAAGAAGAAATGATCCCAATGAGTAACACTATCTCCCTGTCCTCTAATTAGAGAGATATTTAAATAAAACTGCCTAATATCAAAGCTAGACATAAGATTTGTAAACGATCATGTCGGGAGGCTCCTGGGAATATCGGCATTAACAGTTTAAACATACATTAATTCAGGACTGAAGGCTGCTATGATGTACATGTATTTTATTTAATACGCATTTTATGTATGCTATGAGCAACACAACACAAGAAATCATTTAGGTTTTTATATTTGGATTTACTGATTTTTGTCTGTAGGATAATTCCGATGGGGCAGGTGTTCTGTAGACATTTATTCTTAGTGATTCAGAACGTTCAAAGGATTAAAGGATGCCAAGAAATGTGACCTTCACTGTCTGAACATTAATTGCCTATCCTAAAACTGATAGAATAGATAGCTGTTGGTTGAAAAATGTGTCTTTCTTGACTAACCCCAAACAGATTATTGCTCTTCTTAGGGTACTTTCACATCAGCGGTTTTCGCCGATCGCGGCAGATGCGGTGAAAAAAAACCCGCATCTGCCGCGATTAACGCATAACCGCTGCACTTGCGGCACAGTTGCGGCAAGCCCCATGCAATGTCTATGGGGCTTGCGGTAAGTGTGCTGCAGGCGCGGCAAGTGTGGTTTCGGCACTTGCGGCAGGTGCGGCCACGAAAAAACCTCGGTCAGCCGCGGTTTTTTTGCTGCCGCACCTGCCGCAAGTGCCGATACCGCACTTGCCGCACCTGCCGCAAGCCCGCATAGACATTGTATGGGGCTTGCCGCAACTGTGGCGCAAGTGCAGCGGTTATGCGGTAATCGCGGCTGTGTGTTTACAATGGGAAAAGAGGAGCTCTTGCTGTTGTATATTTTATCTTGAAACAAAAGGATTAGACTTTTAAATTCCAACTGCTGATTTTCCCCTCGAGAGACATTTGTTGAAGAAGTCTCGGGAGGTCCCATACACAACAGATTGTTGCCTATTGCTGCGAAAATTGGTGAGCTGGACCGACTTTTATCTATGTACAGTGGTCTAAAATGAGCTAATATCTAAGATCTAAAGCCTACTAAAAAATGTTCACAGAAAAGTCCAGATAATCTTGCTGCCATTCACCAATAGAGCCTGTGTTTTTTTTTTTTAATCTGGAGTATCTTGATCTGGTCATTGTAATCAGAATTGCTTTATACAGTAGATTTTAGAACATGGGTTTATGTGAGTTCACAGTGTTCAGAAATATCCTCCAGGGAAAGGGAGTGTGCCCCAGGCGGTTGCTGCAAAATTCACAGATTAGAGCAGATGCCTTATTTATGCCATGTGTGGACCTCTAATAGGTCTGACTGTCAAGGGTGTACCTAGAGTCCAATGGGACCTAGTACAAAATTTGGTCAGATGCCTAGTAACTTGTAGTAATGTCTTCCCTTCTGGCTCCCATAATGTAGTAATTCTCCCCATCCAGTAATTATGCCCCCCTTCTTGTAATAATGCCCTCCATCATGGCCTCCATCCTGTAATAGTGTCTTCCACACTGGGGCCCTTCGTGAAATAATGTCTACGACTGTCACTATGTAACCCATCCAGAAATACCATATTTTTCGGACCATAAGACACATTTTTTTCCTCAAAATTTGGGAGGAAAGTGTAGGGTGCGTCTTATATTCTGTATGTAACATGTGGGGAGGGGGCAGTGGCGGAGTGCGATCGCACTCGCAGGAGGCAGGGAAAGGGCACCCTGCAGGAATCCGGTGCTGGGGAAACCACCTGGTCCCAATGCTTAAAGTGAAGGAATATTCATTATCCGCTTCCCCGCCCACCTGTTAGCGCCGAGCAGTGGGCAGTAGCAAATGAATATTCCTTCACTCAAACATTGGACACATGTGCTTTTCTCAGCGCCGAATTCCTGCAGCGGTTGGGTAGATCGTGTGTCCGGTGGAGAAGAAGGCAGCAGGAGCAGGGTTTCACATAGGAGGTATCTCCACAGTCGCATACCCGACATCACAGCACGGGCTGTGCTGACGCTGAGTGCTCATTGTAGGACCTGTGGTGAGGTAATGAAGAGGGCGACTGGAGCACCACAAGACAGCACAGAGCCCTACCTTTTCATTGTGTCACCACAGGTCCTGCCGACACCACACTAGAAACAATGCAGCTTCCTCTTACAGGACCTGTGGTGAGGTAATAAGAGGGAAGGCTCTGAGCGGCCATGTGATGCTCCAACTCTTCATTACCTCACCACATGTCCTGTAAACTGTAGAGAGAGATACTTTTGGTTTTCTAGCGTGGCTGGCTGCTACAGGACCTGCACTGATGTGAGCACAGCCTGTACAAGTAAGAATAAATTAAAATCTGGGGGCGTCTAATAGTACCGTGCATTTTATAGTCCAAAAATACAGTAATTTCCCTCGTCCTAACTCCCATCCTGTAATAATGTCCCTTCTCCTGGCCCAATGCTGTAAGAATGTCAGCCCTCATGTACTAATGTCACATATTCTGCAATAAGGTCTGCCATCCTCTTCTACAAAACATTTAAAGAAAAAAATACTGTACATGATTTCTCTCACCTATCCTGGCTTCCATGTTGACCATCTTCCTCTTCATCTTCCATAGCCGGCAGCACACAAGGGCAATGCATGGTAGTGATGTCATGTGCTGCCTGTGATATGCACACTGACATCAGCAGCAAGCCAACCTATTGGCTGGTGGCCTGTACAGCAATTGCAATGCAGAGAGCAAGTGGCTTTCTGCATTACAATACATTTCATCTCATTGAGCATCTGAAAATGACCCACTGATTCTATAAGCCTAAATGCAGTTATACCCTCTGCGAATGGGATTGTTACACCCCTGCTGACTGTTATTCTGATCCATAACTGTTAAGGTACCTTTACACGCTGCAACTACGGTGCAGCAACTGAGAGGCAATCGGGATTTCTGTCACGGTTGCCTTGAAATTGCTACCAAATTGCGGCGTGTAATTGGGGAAAGTGATGGTGATTTTCGAAGTTGCTCCCGGTTGCGGTTTCAGAGCATTGTTCAAAAACCAGAGGCAACCCTGAAGGTGAATTGCCCTGGTTTTGGCGTGTAAACTGGCGATAGGGATGGAATCTGCGTCGCCTAGTGATTTCCCAGAGGCGTGCCACAGCGTGCTGGATACCGCGCCCCATCAGCGATGATTGGTGGGGGCTACTGTGTTTCCATTGGCTGTCCCTTCACTGGGCGCCATATTTGAAGAGCTGTCCATTCACACTACACAATTGCAATGGCGTCATGTCTTAGCCAGCCTTCCTGCGCAGGCTGGCCAATCATGACGCTATTGCGTTGTCTAATCAGCGTGTTTGGGGCGCGGAATACACAACTCTGTCACACCTATGTTCTTGCGGCGCTGAACATGTACACCCACATTCCTTTGGGGATTGCGGCATGTGAAGCGGCGTCGGGAGGCAACTGGATGTTTCCTGCAGGTTCTGTGGCAACTTCCGGGGAGCCACGTTCCCTTAGGTTGAGGGCACAATTACGGCGTGTACATGCGGCATCAGCGTTCGGTAGAAACCGTCAAAAACGTGCACGCGCATGTTCGGTTGCCACCAATCGTCGATGATAGTTGTGGCGTGTAAAGGTACCCTTTGAGTGAGATGGTGAATTTATGTGAATATTGTGGAGAATTTTTTAACAGAATAATTGCAGGCCTTTGTAACAATGGAAGAAGGCAACATTGTATATTAATGGGCTAGTATGAGAGGAATATGGTCATCCTAATACAAATGATGTTATTTCAAGTCCTGTTATTTTTTCCCAATAAATAAAAGCAATGAGCTACACTGAAAACAAGTAATTACAAAGAGGTACATCATCGCTTATGTAAAACTGTTGCATTACGCCATATATACCTCCTGGGCATGGTACAAAAATTCCAGCCATACTGTATAAATTACTCATAGTCGGACTTGTTGAGAAATGCTCTCATATTATCATTAATGTGAAGCAGATCAGTGGTATATGAGGTACACAGTACAAGGGATTCATATATAAGGACGTGACTAATGCCATTAAAGATTCATACCCCTGAGAAATGTTGTTGCCTTTATATACTGTTTTGTATGATGTATATTTACAGTGGTGTTCAAAAGTCCTGCATAGGCATAGGATAAATAGATTTTTCAAGTTTTAAACCTTTTCTGTCGAATATGTTCGATGCTAATATGACATATTATATATGGATTTGTTCAGAATACAATTTTGCATTCTCTCCTTGTAATATTTTTAGCTTTTGAAGCAGTTTTGCCTGAAATTATTGCAACAATATGGGAATTGAAAGCACAACTAAATATTGTACAGCTTCAGATCCAAAATTAGCCAATCACAGATGAGGTTCTTGTGATCAATCATAACCTGGATTTGGCAGCCAATCACTTTCCTTTACATTGCATCACATTTGCTGCTTTGTTTGTTTGTTTTATCTGTTGGTCTATCTAGTGAATCATACTGTAGAGCTTTATGATGGGAGCCTTCAGAATTTTGTCAGCGGAGGATCGTGTGCGAGTTGTGGTGCTACATGAAGAGGGTTATACTGGCCCCCAGATCGCAAGGAAGGTCGGCAGTAATCCGAGTACAGTCGTAAGAATTTTGCAGAAACATAAGCAGCTTGGAATTACCCAGGACAGGCCCAGATCTGGTCGGCCCAGAAAGTCAACTAAAAGGGAGGATAGAGTACTGATAAGAACATCCCTTACCAATGGAAAGCTCACCTCTCCTCAGCTTCTGTGAGAATGGCAAGAAAAGTGAAATATTGAAGTAGCAACATCAACTGTTAGGAAGAGATGTTTGGAAGCAGGATTGAGAGGGTGCAAGGCCCGAAAGAAGCCATTGATGACAGCCATACAAAGACAAAGGCGAAAACTGTGGGCATTGAAATATTCAAAATGGAGGAATGGGAAAAAGGGCTATTTAGTGATGAAAGCACTTTTTGCATTTTAGGAAATGATGGCAAGTCTTATGTGAGAAGGTTTCCACATGAAGAGTAAAAGCCAGAGTGTTTGAGCTTCTCTGTGACACATCCGATGAAAGTAATGGTCTGGGGCTGTATGGCAGCCAATGGTGTTGGAAGGCTTCATATTGTGGAGGGTATGGTTAATGCAAAAAAATACACAGACATACTTAATAAGGAAATGCTGCCTTCTGCTCAACACCTGTTTTCAGGGGATTATATCTTCCAGGATGATAATGCTCCTTGTCACAGAGCTAAGACAGTAACGGAATGGAAAAAAAAGAACAAGGTGGCTACTATTGACTGGCCAGCCCAGTCCCCGGACGTCAATCCAACTGAAAAATTGTGGCACAAGGTATCAATAGAGATATCTAAAAAACAGCCAAGGACCAAGAGAGAGTTGATTGAGGCTCTGATACAGGCCTGGAACCACATCATCACTCGTGAACATCTGCAGAAGCTTGCCACAGGGATGCAAGTTGGTGCTCAAGAGCAAAGGCGGCCAATAAAGTATTAGAAGCTAAAGGTGCACTCAAAAGGCCCTTTTCAGGACTCTAAATTAAATAAAAAATGATAAATCTTAAAAAGTAAAATTTAAGTCTGTGTAAACTTGCATTTGAAGTTAAGGAACTTAGAAACCTGTTCAGCATTCTACACACTGTACAAGTGTAGGTATTGTTATGCTGTAAAAAAAAATATCAAAAATGCGCATACCATAACAATTTATACACTTGGGACATTCAAAAATGAGTATGCCATACAATGAGGGATTACAAAAACATATATGTTCCACCAGTTTCACTGTAGAGATGCAGAAGTATGAAATATATAGTTTTCTTCATGCCTATGCAGGACTTTTGAACACCACTGTATGTGTGTTTATATGAATAGTATAATAGTGTATTTACTTCCGAGCAGTGAGCGCAGTGTTACCAGCCACCCCTAGATGTCACAAGTGTAGGCTCCCAAGTTGTAGGGGAGTTTATTCTTTTAGGAGTCAAGGCTGTGACAGTTAAAAGGAATCTCAGCTCAAAAATCCTTATGTAAGGCCCCTTTCACATCAGCGTTTTACTGATGTTTGTGGCCAATCCGGCAGGTGGCGCCACATCGGCCGCCTAAGCTTGCAGCTTTTTTTTTCGCGTCCGCAAGTAGTGCCGGATCTGGCTGATCCGGCATAACCACACTTGCTGCACCGCAAGCCCCATAGACAATGCATGGGGCTTGCTTGATCGGCTCAGCAAGTGCGGCCGTTAGGCAGCAGATTCGGCAGATGCGGTAAATCTGCCGGATCTGTCTCACATCAGCAAAAACGCTGATGTGAGAGACCCCTAACTGATATCATCTTCTTATTAAACTGGTGAAACTCTTTCTATGCATGTATTTCTTTTTTTATACTTCCCTCCAATCCTGCAAAACTGCAAAAAAGAGATTGATTCATCTGTCATTCACACTGAGCGATCACTTAATTCTCTGCAGCCCACTTCCCATGGAATTAATATTCATGCAGTGACATCACCACACTGCCCTCCTCTGGGTCTGTATCTTGTTGTATGATCGTCTCTCCAAGCGCAGGCTCAGTCCAAAGAAGAAAGTACGATGGAGGAGGTGTGTCTTAGCAGCTGCACATCTGACATCTTCATTGTGTTTATCTGAGGCATGTGTGTAGTGTGTGCTGGAGATATTTGTATGTATTTATAAGAACATTTGTGCATTTAAACACAAGATACACTCATTGCATGTATGTAGGAAAACCAAAGTTCATATAAACACATAGAAATCTCTTACAGGCAGCACACGCATTGTAGCACAAAACACCTTCCCCCTCTCCTATCTCTCTCACCCCCTTCAAAGTCTGTGTAAACACAAAGGAGACAAGTGAAGAATAGTGCCCTATCAATGATGACACTGTTAGACACGGTGATATGTAGTGTCCACTTACCTTGCTAGGTTGTGTATACCCACAACCGGCTTGAGCGCCTTGATACACTTGCCGCTGGACCTCCACTGCCACTGCACGTGGAAATCGATAATCTGTAGTTAGGAAGAGGTGTACCACGGTCCGCGCTGCTGTGACATAAAAGGATCACAAGGAAGGCATTGCTTCAATAAAACTTCCTTTATTCTTTCTCTCCTACGCGTTTTGGAGCCACATCCGAGCTCCTTCCTCAGGGATTTGGATATGGTGAAACAGTGTTTGAACTGTGTTACAAGTAAAGTACTGAAAGATTGGAACTGTTTTTGGTTCTTACTTGGTGACCCTGAACCTGGAGCCACACAGTGTGGAGTAGGTGGTGATCAGCTTGCCTATGGCCAAGACGAACTGGTGCAGCAAGTTATAGCATGACCCTAACAACCACCCTCCCTGTGTGCCAGGGCAGAGACCCAAACCCTCTTTAGCCCACAACCACCGCCCCAGGCACCGTTACACATATCTAAGCATGTCATTGATAATCCATATTATCATATCAACACTAAGAAAGACAACATGTTATCATAGCACGTAATAAAATTAATGTAGCTATACATCTGATGGAC
Organism: Allobates femoralis; assembly: GCA_033576535.1. Classification (NCBI taxonomy): domain Eukaryota; kingdom Metazoa; phylum Chordata; class Amphibia; order Anura; family Aromobatidae; genus Allobates; species Allobates femoralis. The sequence continues at coordinate 123,520,812 of JARQOC010000003.1, forward strand.
TATAATGACAAATTAATCCTGTACTGACCACTTCTGTGTATTCCCACTAATAAGCCATCAGGGGACAAAGTCGTCATCTGTGCTGGACTAGGGCGAATTTAAAAGGTCATGAGTTTTTACATTATTACATATTATTCTACCATTTTCATTTCTTAGATTATAGTCCTTCTTCCAACCTTCTAATTGTCCACGACACATACAACCCCCTAACTGATGCTATACCATGTAATCATGTGATAATTGTAAATGCACTCGCATGTAGTTTTATGCAGGCATCAATGTGGAACAATTAAAAATATTCAGTCATTTAGTTAGTCTTACTGGACACTGAGTTTCAAATAAATATTTATTTAATTTTATATAAAAGGTAACACTACAGAAGACACTCTTTACAAATCTGCTTTAGATTTCATGAGTTTTTAGAGTCATTTATTTATTTTAAGCATGTGATGATATAACTTTTAATGTAGGAGGAAGCCAATATTTATATGAAATCAAACATCCAGTTGATAGTGTAAGCTAGTGAGTGGACAGGTACCCCTGTGTAGAAGATTGGGGTTGTCTGACCATGCCACTTCCTCACTGTCAATATACATTGGTGTCCATGTGGCGCCCCACTACCTAGGTGCCACAAAAGGGGTACTGCACCCAGAAAAACGGTGTAGTACTCCACTGCAATTGGGACAATGGTCACAAGATGGAGCCCTAGAGCTGCACTCACACACTAGGGATAGTGGAGGGAGGAACCCAGGGAGGGTCTTAGCGACCTCTAGAGGGAACCGGAGAGGTCAGTGAGTTGGGTTGGAGAGTGAGTCAGAAGAAGTCGGAGAAGGAGGAGGTGGAAGGAACAGGCAGACAGCCTGTAGAAAAACAAGAGGGCCATCTCGGCTGAGGGGCCCTGAGAAGGAACAGATCCCAAACAAGAGAAGAGAAAGCAAGGAAGCTCAGAAGCAGAGTTAACTTGAGTGGGGAAGTGAGTAACGGATAGAGTTTGCCCCATAGGAAGAAACTTGGGTACCGGAGCCCGCACCTGTGAGTACTCCAATTCTCACAGAAAATCCGCTAAACAGGGATATTATAAATACGGCCCTGACTCCTAAAGTTCCCACAAGAGGGAAGCCAGAAGTGCAGCTTCCACTGCGGCATTCACTAGAAGGTTAACCCGACGGGTACAAAAGAGAGAGGAGACAGAACAAGCAGCAGGAGGCCAGATCATCTACAAGAGATTAGGCTTCACACTGGGAACAGAATAGAAGGAAAAGAAAGGAACTTAAGGGAGGGTTCCATCTCAAGCCAGAATCCCAATTGCTGCCCGAAAGCATTCGCCAGTATACCATCTAATGAACTGTAAGCTGAAAGAACTGTTCAAGTAAAATTACCCGGTGAAGTGAAGCTTCGACTCTGCTGCATCTTTTCAAATATAAACTGTTTGCTTTTACAGCATTGCTGCCCCGGTGGTCCAGTCCCGCCTGCGGGGACTACACCATCCAAGCCGCAATACCACCGACCACCGGAGGGCTGTGGCGGCGCTGGTGAACATCACCAGACTCAGCAGGTGGCGTCACGACAAAGACAACTTGTAAATAATCCCCTGTAAATATTCCCCATTTTCAGTTGACCCCCAGGGCCACGGCCTCGGGATGGCCACTCGTGAATTCCCAGACTGAGGAGAGCCCGAGAGCCGAGTACTCCACAGCCCTGGGTGGGGGCGCGTCATCCACAAAGCTGTGAGGTGGGTGGGGTGTTATGAGTGTGTCACGCACTGCTATGATCTCTGGGGTATCGGGCACCAGAAGATCACTGTGCTTGGCTGACTGCAGGTCCTCTATAGAGGCCGCTCATGAGTAGAGCTGAATTATTTCCTTTCTGTAACGCAGGGTGATGGCGGTTTGACCAGCTGCACGCAAGTACAGCATGATGGTCACACTTGGAGCAAGCTGTTGCGCAGCAGTGCACCATTGAGGGCTGGGAATACTCTTCACCCCCCTGGCGGTTTTGGTGAGGGGTGACTTTAGCAGAGCCCTTCCCAGACAGAGAACAGCATGATGGCTGGTGACTGGACACATGGCAATAGGAAGGTCAAACACATCAACACAAAGCAAAAAGCACACTCAAAAGAAACGAAAGCTAAACCACAGCATACCTAAAAAGAAAGTTGAAACACAGTAGTAACAAAAGAAAGATCTGCACCCAGCAGTAACCTCAGAGCACATGCACTGATCTAACCACCCAACACAACTAAAATAATCAGAGGCTAAGAACAGCACATGGCAGGTTTAAAACTGACAACTAGGAATCACGTGACCTGCTGAGGTAGCACTCACTCCACCAGTGGCGGACCTTGAGCCCAGAGGGCCCTGGTGCAGCCATTATGAGGAGCGGGGAACGTTGGTAAGGAGCGGGGGGGATTGGGAGGGTGCTTTTGGACGTCGGCGAGGTGTGTGTGGGGGGTTACGGTTATTGGTGATGCGGCACTCCTACCTGCGCTGAGCGGCGCCGAATTCATGCATTCCTGAGAACTGGGGCGGCAGAGGAGAGGAAGGGCGGGATCAGGCAAGGGAAGCAGGAAGCCTCCTGCTTCCCTTGCCTGACCCTCCTCTCCTCTGACATCGGGTTACAGGGGTCGGCTAGGGGCCCCCCTGCAGGCTTGAGGGGCCCCCTAGCTGGTCGGGGCCCTGGTGCAGCTGAACCAGCTGCACCACGGTAGGTCCGCCCCTGCACTCCACACCCTCTGACCACAGAACCACAGCAGGCGAGGAGGAGAGTGGAACCCCCTACCATCTGACTGTCCCAGCAGAAATAACATCCTGCATCCGCTGGCAAGAGCCAACACCAGGGGACACAATGTCCTGGGACCTCCGAGTGGCACCATCGCCGGGAGCAGCGGCGTCCCACCTCTCTGCAACACCCGGAGAACATCAAGCATGATGTACCAAGTCAGAGCAGGCACCAGCACAAACTCCACCTCCTGAAGGTGACGCTGCGCTCCTCATGGCCAGCGAAGGGCGACCCAGCAGGGAGCCAGAACATGCCCAGGAGGGCGACGGACCCGCTCAGGTGCAGAACCACCAGACATGACACTTTCAGTGCTGAAAAGTTAAAGATTTGCTTTCTTATCCTGCTGAGAATCATTATAGCTTTAAATTTCAGCTGTACCTTCTGACCACTCCCTTCCTCTATTTTAAATGCACTGCTAGCTCTCTCCTAAGCTTGTTAAAGATCTTCTATACTGACCACTCTGGTGAAATTGTTCCAGTTGAAGCTGTGGATTTATTTTCAGTAGAAGCTGTGAAATCCCTTTCTAGAGAAAGTCTGGGAACTTGCTCTCAACCTTATGGAGAGAGCGAAGTAGGTGAGGAGATTGTAAGCCACTTCCCTCCTCTCAGATATATGCATATATGCAAATTTGCACTTCACTAAGGAAGTTGAGAAACTCCAGTGCCACATTTAAGCAGCTTCCTCATAGTCATAATCGCTTTCCTACAAGCTTTTAATATAACTAAGGGATTTGTGCCAGATCAGAACCCCAAACTACAGACGCTGCGTTTCGGGGTACCTGCCCCTCATCAGTGTAGTGTGTGGGATATTCTGATCTGGCAGACTGAGTGGGCTAAGACAAGGTCTGGGAACTTGCTCTCTAGAGAAATAATTCTTTAGTTTGTTTTTATTCCCACTTGTTAGTCTCTCTCCCTGTGTTGTCTTATTGCAGTAGTAAGACTAATGTCTTGCTGTCTTGCCCAAGCTAGGACTTGCCCATATGATTGCGCACGGTGGGAAAGGACACATCTAGGGACAAAAGGGAGTGGAGGGTCAGACTCAGATGAGTCCCTCTTCCTCTTAGGGCCTTCCCTTTAGCTCTTCCCTGGTGTCCATCTCCTGTTGCACCGCACACTGAGAGTTTCCTCACACAGGGTGACATTGAGTTAGCATTCTGCGTTCTGCTATATGTGACATCTAAGAACTCTGATTTTGTCACAACTGCTACACCCAGCAAACTAAGTGATACATTGTTGGAATCAGGGTCTCTTTTCCCACATTATGCTGCTCTCTGATGAGGCAGTAAAAACCTGGTGACAGATTCCCTTTTGAAAAAAAATCACAACTCCCTTAAAATTACGATCAAATAAAAAATCATTCAGTTTTCATTCAGAGAAATCAAAGAATCTATAGTATATTGTCATCTATATGCCTGTTTGTATCTGTCAGTGTCCCATCCATTTGTTGATATTTTATTACCGAGAGACATCCATGTGGTATCTGCATTTAATGCACATGATAAAATACAGTTTCCTAGGTTAATACATGCAATCTATACATAAAAATTGGATAAATTATTACATGATAAGGATTAAAACCAGATAATTAATGTATGAATTATTCGGTTTTGGTAAATTAATTCATATATCAAAAGGAATTTTTTAATATTTACAAAGATAATAAATACTATATGGTATATAAATCTCCTGGACTATATTAATGGACCATTCAGATATATACACAGTGCACATACATAAAAAACTAAAATGAAAAAAAAAATGGTCAAAGATACTCATAAGGGGGCCGTCACACGCACAGATATCTTTAGCGATATTGTAAGCGATCACGTGCACGCGCGATCGCTTACAATATCGCTCACATCGCTGGTGAGATGTCACACAGACAGACTCACCAGCGATGCGGAGCCGCGATCTCGCTCGTTACTATGGTACACATCGGGTAACTAGGCGCCGCGCGTCGCTTAGTTACCCGACGTGTACCATAGTTACCATCTCCCAGCATAGGCTCTGCCGCTGGGAGATGGATCATCGTGGTGTCACACACCACGATGATGCAGATCGTTGCATCGTTCATCGCTAGATCTGAGAACCGAACCTCAGATCAGCGATGTCACGATCAAGCGATTTACCATCGTAAATCGCTTGATTACATGCAACGATATCTTGCCCGATATCGCTTAAGCGATCAAAAAGGAGATCGCTTAAACGATATCGGGCAAGATATCGTTCCGTGTGACGGCCGCCTAATATATATTATATCTATTGTACCTTTTGTATACATATTATACAGTGTATATATATATATATATATATATATATATATATACACACACACACACACACACATACACTGTATATATTTATCAAGATAGCACATTAAGAATATTATTATTTATAGGAATAATAAATTTGCATTGTTTGGATACTATCTACAGCTGCATCTCAATGAATTGGAATATCATCAAAAAGTTCATTTTTTCAGTAATTCAATACATAAAGTGAAACGCATATATTATACAGAGTCATTACAAACAGAGTGATCTATTTCAAGTGTTTATTTATGTTAATGTTGATGATTATGGCTTACAGCCAATGAAAACCCAGAAGTCATTATATCTGAAAAAAATAAAGTAGGGAGGATGAAGGGTCTGAGAGATGAAATATTACCTAAATAGGTATGAGAGGCTTCACCTTGTGTGGTTGTGAGAGTCACAACCACTATAAAAGCAGATCATGGCTGCTGCAGTCCCCAGTGTGGCGCATATAGAAGAGTGAGGATGAGGGGGTAAAAACCGCGCTGCTGTATTCCACGAGACATCAAAGGGTGAATATAATATCAATTGATTAGTCATCATGTTTCAGGGCTCCCTGGCCACTTCCTCAGGACAAATCAATATCATATTGCCATGTTTCAGGGAGCTTCTGGGAGCCCTGAAACACGTTGAGTAATAAGTCAATATTATATTCACCCTTTGATGTCTCGTGGAATACGGCAGTGCGGTTTTTAATCCTTCATCCTCCCTTCTTTAATTTTCTGAGATAATAACCTTTGAAATTTCATTGGCTGTAAGCCATAATCATCAACATTAACACAAATAAACGCTTGAAATAGATCACTCTGTTTGTAATGACTATATAATATATGCGTTTCACTTTATGTATTTGTATTGAATTACTGAAAAAAAATTACTTTGGTGATGTTCTAATTCATTGAGATGCACCTGCATTATGTTGATTAGCGTTACCTTTTTACTATTTACAGTATAATTTATACCTGGAAACCATAAATTATATGTAATACACCTATTTATTTTATGCACTTGCACTTTATATATCATTAAGGACTATTTGTGCTGTTACATAATATTATATTATATGTTATTGTCGTAGCTCAGTGCTTCTTTTCTATGCATATACATTGTCATTATAGGAGCTCTTCCTTTAGTTTTGTACTTCTTTTAATGGTTTATTTTGTTGTTTTGTGTGTGGCTCCATTTTGTATTTTAGCATTTACTACCTGAATAAAGTTTATTTCTTTTTAACTATATGTGTATTTTGAGTATCTTTGACATTTTTATGTATTTTTCCTATGTTGGATTTCATAAAGATCGGATGCTTATATGGGTGATTTGTTTTGGATCCAATCTTTTTGCACACCCATTGACTTGTATGGACGAATTTGATCCGAAATATTGAGGATAGTGCGTGCCGCAACTCTTTCCATATGGACCTTGAGTCCTGTGTTAGTTTGAACAGGACTAATGAATAACATTGATCAGTATGATGTCTGATCTTTACTCAGACAGCACTTGTCCTTATAATATGCTTCTATGGATGAGCCATGAGTCATGGGTATTATTGCTAAATACTTAGAATGCCCCGGACCTCGTCATAGGCTGGCTTCACACTACATTTTTTACTATCATGTTCTATTCGTTTTTGAAAGGAACAGAACAGGATCGTTTTTGGCCCCCATACATCACTATGGTACCAGATTGGCCCTATTTGGCCATCCGGTTTTGTGAATCCGGTGCAGCATTCGTTTCTGTCCTGTTTTTCACTGATCCCAAAAATGATGCCTGCAACGTTTCTGGGTTCCGGTGTCAAAACAGGACAGAAACTAATCCTGTGTTATCTGGCACACTTATCATGGGGGCCTATGGCACCGAATCTGGGAAACAACAGAATCGTTTCTCAGATCCAGTGCCCGGGTAAAGAGCATGCGCAGAACAGAATCGCTGCTCTGTACCCATGGTACATGTGTGTAATATCACTTTACCAGTGTATCTATATACACTGCTAAAGTGATATTAAATAAAGGGATGAGTACAAATAAAAAATTAATTCTCACATGTCTGGCGACAGTGTCCCGTGCTGACTACAAAGCTTAAGGACCTTTCATGATGTCACTGGGAGAGGCAGGGCAACCCGATCACATGACCGTAGCAGATTTGCTGATGTGTTCACGTGATCGGGTTGCCTCGCCCCTCCTGGTGACATCATGCAAGGTCCTTGAATGGCCGGGAGAGCTGCAGTCAGCGTGGGACACTTGTGGTTGCTGGAAGGTGAGGATTTATTATTTTTTATTTTTAATCATGCCTTTATTTAATACTAGATGGCGGCCCGATTCTAAAGAATCGGGTAGTCTAGAGTCCATATATAGTCTATTTACTAATAGTTAGAGGAGTGCGGTGAAATGAATTGTGTGTATACAGGTGGCTCAGTGGTTAGCAGTGAGTGCGGTGGCTCAGTGGTTAGCAGTGAGTGCGGTGGCTCAGTGGTTAGCAGTGAGTGCGGTGAGATTGGTCAGCACAGCGGCGTGGGCAGTGGTCAGCGCAGCGCCGTGGGCAGAGTGGTCAGCACACACATACATACACACACACACACACACACTCCGCTATAGTTAGCACCGACCCTGCGTCTTCCCCACCGCTTGGATCCTGAGTCGACATGTCGCCGCCCGCGGACGACTGGACCCAATACGGCGTCCGGGAAGTTTGGCGAGACTTCTTGGACGCTATATTGGATCCAGTAGTTGGGGGGGTGGCGACATGTCAACTGAGGATCCAGGCGACTGATGCAGGGCCGGTGCTAACTATAGCGGAGTGTGTGTGTGTGCGTGTGTGTATGTGTGTGGACAAAGTGAGGGAAGTGTGGACAAAGTGAGGGAAGTGCGGACAAAGTGAGGGAACTGCGGACAAAGTGAAGGAAGTGACTACATACACACATATATACACATACTGTACATTGCATATGGAGGGGTGAGGAGAGCGGAAGCTGGAGGGGTGAGTAGGGCAGAGGACAGGGGAGGTTGGAGGGGTGAGGAGGGCAGAGGACAGGGGAGGTTAGAGGGGTGAGGAGGGCAGAGGACAGGGGAGGCGGGAGGGGAGAGCGGAGGCTGGAGGGGAGAGCGGAGGCTGGAGGGCAGAGCGGAGGCTGGAGGGCAGAGGACAGAGGAGGCTGGAGGGCAGAGGACAGGGGAGGCTGGAGGGCAGAGGACAGGGGAGGCTGGAGGGCAGAGGCTGGAGGGCAGAGCGGAGGCTGGAGGGCAGAGGACAGGGGAGGCTGGAGGGCAGAGGACAGGGGGGGCTGGAGGGCAGAGGACAGGGGAGGCTGGAGGGCAGAGCAGAGGCTGGAGGGGAGAGCGGAGGCTGGAGGGCAGAGCGGAGGCTGGAGGGCAGAGTGGAGGCTGGAGGGCAGAGCGGAGGCTGGAGGACAGGGGAGGCTGGAGGACAGAGGACAGGGGAGGCTGGAGGGCAGAGGCTGGAGGGCAGAGCAGAGGCTGGAGGGCAGAGGACAGGGGAGGCTGGAGGGCAGAGGACAGGGGAAGCTGGAGGGCAGAGGACAGGGGAGGCTGGAGGGCAGATGAGAGGGGAGGCTGGAGGGCAGAGCGGAGGCTGGAAGACAGGGGAGGCTGGAGGGCAGAGGACAGGGGAGGCTGGAGGGTAGAGGACAGGGGAGGCTGGAGGGCAGAGGCTGGAGGGCAGAGCGGAGGCTGGAGGGCAGATGACAGGGGAGGCTGGAGGGCAGAGGACAGGGGAGGCTGGAGGGCAGAGGACAGGGGAGGCTGGAGGGCAGAGCGGAGGCTGGAGGGCAGAGGACAGGGGGGGCTGGAGGGCAGAGCAGAGGCTGGACGGCAGAGCGGAGGCTGGAGGGCAGAGGAGAGGGGAGGCTGGAGGGCAGAGCGGAGGCTGGAGGGCAGAGGACAGGGGAGGCTGGAGGGCAGAGGACAGGGGAGGCTGGAGGGCAGAGGCTGGAGGGCAGAGCGGAGGCTGGAGGGCAGAGCGGAGGCTGGAGGGCAGAAGACAGGGGAGGCTGGAGGGCAGAGGACAGGGGAGGCTGGAGGGCAGAGCGGAGGCTGGAGGGCAGAGCGGAGGCTGGAGGGTAGAGCGGAGGCTGGAGGGCAGAGCGGAGGCTGGAGGGCAGAGTGGAGGCTGGAGGGCTGAGCGGAGGCTGAAGGGCAGAGCGGAGGCTGGAGGGCAGAGGACAGGGGAGGCTGGAGGGCAGAGGACAGGGGAGGCTGGAGGGCAGAGGCTGGAGGGCAGAGCAGAGGCTGGAGGGTAGAGGACAGGGGAGGCTGGAGGGCAGAGGACAGGGGAGGCTGGAGGGCAGAGGCTGGAGGGCAGAGCAGAGGCTGGAGGGCAGAGCAGAGGCTGGAGGGGAGAGCAGAGGCTGGAGGGGAGAGCGGAGGCAGGAGGGGAGAGCAGAGGCTGGAGGGGAGAGTGGAGGCGGGAGGGGAAAGCGGAGGCTGGAGGGGAGAGCGGAGGCTGGAGGGCAGAGCGGAGGCTGGAGGGGAGAACGGAGGCTGGAGGGGAGAGCGGAGGCGAGAGCGGAGGGCGGAGGGGAGAGTGGAGGGCGGAGGGGAGAGTGGAGGGTGGAGGGGAGAGTGGAGGGGAGAGCGGAGGGTGGAGGGGAGAGCGGAGGCTGGAGGGGAGAGCAGAGGCTGGAGGGGAGAGCAGAGGCTGGAGGGGAGAGCGGAGGCTGGAGGGGAGAGCGGAGGCTGGCGGGCAGAGGAGAGGGAGAGGCTGGAGGGCAGAGCGGAAGCTGGAGGGGAGAGCGGAGGCTGGAGGGCAGAGGAGAGCGGAGGCTGAAGGGCAGAGGAGAGGGGAGGCTGGAGGGGAGAGCGGAGGCTGGGGGGAGATTGGAGGCTGGAGAGGAGAGCGGAGGCAGGAGGGGAGAGCGGAGGCAGGAGGGGAGAGCGGAGGCTGGAGGGGAGAGCGGAGGCGAGAGCGGAGGGCGGAGGGGAGAGTGGAGGGTGGAGGGGAGAGTGGAGGGGAGAGCGGGGGGTGGAGGGGAGAATGGAGGGTGGAGGGGAGAGCAGAGGCTGGAGGGGAGAGCAGAGGCTGGAGGGGAGAGCGGAGGCTGGAGGGGAGAGCGGAGGCTGGCGGGCAGAGGAGAGGGGAGGCTGGAGGGCAGAGCGGAGGCTGGAGGGCAGAGTGGAGGCTGGAGGACAGGGGAGGCTGGAGGACAGAGGACAGGGGAGGCTGGAGGGCAGAGGCTGGAGGGCAGAGCGGAGGCTGGAGGGCAGAGGACAGGGGAGGCTGGAGGGCAGAGGACAGGGGAAGCTGGAGGGCAGAGGACAGGGGAGGCTGGAGGGCAGATGAGAGGGGAGGCTGGAGGGCAGAGCGGAGGCTGGAAGACAGGGGAGGCTGGAGGGCAGAGGACAGGGGAGGCTGGAGGGTAGAGGACAGGGGAGGCTGGAGGGCAGAGGCTGGAGGGCAGAGCGGAGGCTGGAGGGCAGATGACAGGGGAGGCTGGAGGGCAGAGGACAGGGGAGGCTGGAGGGCAGAGCGGAGGCTGGAGGGCAGAGGACAGGGGAGGCTGGAGGGCAGAGCAGAGGCTGGACGGCAGAGCGGAGGCTGGAGGGCAGAGGAGAGGGGAGGCTGGAGGGCAGAGCGGAGGCTGGAGGGCAGAGGACAGGGGAGGCTGGAGGGCAGAGGACAGGGGAGGCTGGAGGGCAGAGGCTGGAGGGCAGAGCGGAGGCTGGAGGGCAGAGCGGAGGCTGGAGGGCAGAAGACAGGGGAGGCTGGAGGGCAGAGGACAGGGGAGGCTGGAGGGCAGAGCGGAGGCTGGAGGGCAGAGCGGAGGCTGGAGGGTAGAGTGGAGGCTGGAGGGCAGAGTGGAGGCTGGAGGGCAGAGTGGAGGCTGGAGGGCTGAGCGGAGGCTGAAGGGCAGAGCGGAGGCTGGAGGGCAGGGGAGGCTGGAGGGCAGAGGACAGGGGAGGCTGGAGGGCAGAGGCTGGAGGGCAGAGCGGAGGCTGGAGGGTAGAGGACAGGGGAGGCTGGAGGGCAGAGGACAGGGGAGGCTGGAGGGCAGAGGCTGGAGGGCAGAGCAGAGGCTGGAGGGCAGAGCAGAGGCTGGAGGGGAGAGCAGAGGCTGGAGGGGAGAGCGGAGGCAGGAGGGGAGAGCAGAGGCTGGTGGGGAGAGTGGAGGCGGGAGGGGAAAGCGGAGGCTGGAGGGGAGAGCGGAGGCTGGAGGGCAGAGCGGAGGCTGGAGGGGAGAACGGAGGCTGGAGGGGAGAGCGGAGGCAGGAGGGGAGAGCGGAGGCTGGAGGGGAGAGCGGAGGCGAGAGCGGAGGGCGGAGGGGAGAGTGGAGGGCGGAGGGGAGAGTGGAGGGTGGAGGGGAGAGTGGAGGGGAGAGCGGAGGGTGGAGGGGAGAGCGGAGGCTGGAGGGGAGAGCAGAGGCTGGAGGGCAGAGCAGAGGCTGGAGGGGAGAGCGGAGGCTGGAGGAGAGAGCGGAGGCTGGCGGGCAGAGGAGAGGGGAGGCTGGAGGGCAGAGCGTAAGCTGGAGGGGAGAGCGGAGGCTGGAGGGCAGAGGAGAGCGGAGGCTGAAGGGCAGAGGAGAGGGGAGGCTGGAGGGGAGAGCGGAGGCTGGGGGGAGAGCGGAGGCTGGAGGGGAGAGCGGAGGCAGGAGGGGAGAGCGGAGGCTGGAGGGCAGAGCGGAGGCAAGAGCGGAGGGCGGAGGGGAGAGTGGAGGGTGGAGGGGAGAGTGGAGGGGAGAGCGGAGGGTGGAGGGGAGAACGGAGGGTGGAGGGGAGAGCAGAGGCTGGAGGGGAGAGCAGAGGCTGGAGGGGAGAGCAGAGGCTGGAGGGGAGAGCGGAGACTGGCGGGCAGAGGAGAGGGGAGGCTGGAGGGCAGAGCGGAAGCTGGAGGGGAGAGCGGAGGCTGGAGGGCAGAGGAGAGCGGAGGCTGAAGGGCAGAGGAGAGGGGAGGCTGGAGGGGAGAGCAGAGGCTGGGGGGGAGAGCGGAGGCAGGAGGGGAGAGCGGAGGCAGGAGGGGAGAGCGGAGGCTGGAGGGGAGAGCGGAGGCGAGAGCGGAGGGGCGGAGGGGAGAGTGGAGGCGAGAGCGGAGGGCAGAGGGGAGAGTGGAGGGTGGAGGGGAGAGTGGAGGGGAGAGCGGAGGGTGGAGGGGAGAGCGGAGGGTGGAGGGGAGAGCAGAGGCTGGAGGGGAGAGCAGAGTCTGGAGGGGAGAGCGGAGGCTGGAGGGGAGAGCGGAGGCTGGCGGGGCAGAGGAGGGGAGGCTGGAGGGCAGAGCGGAAGCTGGAGGGGAGAGCGGAGGCTGGAGGGCAGAGGAGAGCGGAGGCTGGAGGGCAGAGGAGAGGGGAGGCTGGAGGGGAGAGCGGAGGCTGGGGGGGAGAGCGGAGACTGGAGGGGAGAGCGGAGGCTGGAGGGGAGAGGCTGGAGGTGAGAGCGGAGGCTGAAGGGGAGAGCGGAGGCTGGAGGGGAGAGCGGAGGCTGGAGGGGAGAGGCTGGAGGGGAGAGCGGAAGCTGGAGGGGAGAGGCTGGAGGGGAGAGCGGAGGCTGGAGGGCAGAGGCTGCAGGGCAGAGGCTGGAGGGCAGAGGCTGGAGGGGAGAGCGGAGGCTGGAGGGCAGAGGCTGGAGGACAGGCTGGAGGGGAGAGCGGAGGCTGGAGGGGCAGAGGCTGGAGAGGCAGAGGGGAAGAGGTTGGAGGGGCAGAGGCTGGAGGGGCAGAGGGAAGCAGGAGAGGCTGGAGGGGCAGAGGCTGGTGGGGCAGAAGTTGGAGGGGCAGAGGGGAAGCTGGAGAGGCTGGAGGGGCAGAGGCTGGAGGGGCAGAGCGGAAGCTGGAGAGGCTGGAGGGCAGAGGCGTAGCTGGGTGGGGGGGTGCAGACTGACCTCGGCCGGCGTGCGTCGGCTGTAGGAGGAGAGGAGGGGCGGGCAGAGGTGCAGGACAGGAAGTCCCGTCCTCCCTCCTCTCCGGGCGCGCGGCGGGTGGCTAATTAAGCACGGGGCCCCCCAGGGGGTGCGGGGCCCCCCCAGGTGGCGGGCAATGGGCACAGGGGAGAGGCGACTGGAGCGGGCAGGCGGCAGAGGCGGCTGGGACACTGCTATATACACTGCTAAAGTGATCTATAATATAAAAGCCGAAGGCCACTTCCGGAAAACCCGAAGGGTACTTCCGTGATGGCCTCCGGACCCATGCTGGTGACGTCACCAGTCCTCTGTAGCCGGGCGGCGCCCGGCTACAGGGACCGGTGCAGGAACGTTCCGCAACGTCCCCCGGACCCATGCTGGTGACGTCACCAGTCCTCTGTAGCCGGGCGGCGCCCGGCTACAGGGACCGGTGCAGGAACGTTCCGCAACGTCCCTGGGCGGAACGTTCCTGCATCGGTCCCTGTAGCCGGGCGCCGCCCGGCTACAGGGGACTGGTGACGTCACCAGCATGGGTCCGGAGGCCATCACGGAAGTACCCTTCGGGTTTTCCGGAAGTGGCCTTCGGCTTTTATATTATAGATCACTTTAGCAGTGTATATAGATACACTGCTAAAGTGATATTACACAGCACCGACACAGCGCTGACAGGGGGCTCGGCTCCCCGCTGCTCTGTCTGCATCCGGATACCAGAACGGACACAGAAATGGCATCTGAAGGTGCCAATCCGGTGCTGTCCGTTCCTGTTCGTTGGATCCTGCAAAAAAACAGGATCCAACGAACAGGAACAAAACTGTAGTGTGAAGCCAGCCTTAGCCTCTCATACAGCCAGATCAGAATTCCCAGACATTGCACTGATGAGGGGCAGTCACCCCGAATTGCAGCATCTGCAGATTGGGGCCCTGATCTGACACAAATCCTAAATCATATTAAAAGTCTTGTTAAAGAGTCAATTATGACTTTTAGGATTTCTACCTTTATTAGGTGGGCTTAAGACCCCGTCACACATAACGAGATCGTTAGCGAGATCGTTGTAACGTCACAGGTTTTGTGATGTAACAGTTATCTCGCTAACGATCTCGCTATGTGTGACACTTAGCAGCGATCAGGCCCCTGCTGTGAGATCGCTGATTGTTAGAAAGTGCTCTGGGTCATTTTTTTTATTGTTGGTCTCCCGTTGGTCAGCACACATCGCTGCGTGTGACAGCGAGAGACCAGCGATCTCACAGGCTGGTAACAATGGTAAACACCGGGTATCCAGGCAGCACACGCTGTTTATCATGGTTACCAGCGCTAAGCAGGGAGGACGCTAGTAACTATGATAAACACTGGGTATCTAGGCAGTGCAGTGCCGAGATACCCGCTGTTTATCATAGTTACCAGCGTCCTCCCTGCTTAGCGCTGCCTGTTTATCATAGTTACCAACGATGTGCAGGTGGCTCCCTGGTCCCTGAGGAGATGTGCCTGTTTGACAGCTCCCCAGCGACCAGGGAACAACGCACCAATGATCCCTACAGGATCGTTATCGTTGTCCGGATCGCTGGTGCGTTGTTGTGTGTGACGGGAGCTTTAGAGTTTCTCTAATTCCTCAGTGAAGTGACAATTTGCATATAAAGAATGGGTGATTTGTATATATGATAAAGATACCAAATGTTTTCAGCCTATTCAATCCTATTCAGTGTAATAGTTACCCAGTGTTACCCTATTCTTCTATCAGGATTCTGTAACACAAGATGAATAATTGTTATGCAATGTAATGCTACTTGATAGAGTTGTCAGGGTCCACCTAAAAGCCTTGGAGGGGTACAGGCTATCACAAGCCCCAAATTCTTCCCAGTAATTTAGTTCTCACGTAGAAGGAGCAGACTATATGTACAGAAGCGTCTGTCACGTTGTAATTGCAGCCACACCTATAAGGCACAGTACACACAGTCCTTTATTTATACAATCTTATGTCACCTGGCAAAGCGGAGAATTTATTCTGCCAGATTATTTCGATGTTTGCTTTATGGGACTTAACCTGTGATATGGTTTGGAGGAATATAAATGAGCCTTTATGATATAACCTGCCGTCATGAATATACATATTGACAGACTATTATTCCAGCCAGAGACATAAAGATTATGATAGTCTGATTGACTTGATTAGTGCTAACAATAATCTTTATGTCTCCATACTGGAACAATCTGCTCTGAAATCCCATACTGATACCTGTGGTAGACGGACATTTTATCGGTCATTTGTTGTAAAAGCAAACAAGCGTTTATTTCATTATTGTCTTGGAAAATTCAGTTTTTAAGGAATTTAATACTTTTATTCAATTTTATCATTCTACTTGAACCATGTTCCATGAGCCATTTGCTGTATGGCTGGTATCTGAAGACAAACAGCCCAAAGGCCCATCTGGACGGGACAACTGCAGCCATTAAATGACTGCGGAACGGCTACATGCTGTAGATTGCTGCTCATTTAAAGGCAATCTGTCAGCAGGTTTTTGCTACCTGATCTGAGAGCAGCATGATGTAGGCAAGGAGACCCTGAATCCAACGATGTATCACTTAGATAACTGGGTTCTGGCACAATCAAAAGATTTTAGTTTTAGCCATGCAATCTGGCTAATGATAAAGCTAAAATCTTTATGTATTTTGGAGGAAATGGTAGAAGAAAGCCATTAGGGTACCTTTATACGCCGTCACCGCAGTGAGAAATCTGACCGGCAATCTGTAGCCCCATCTCCATCGCCGTGAAATTGATTCAGAATTGCAGCGTGTATTTTGGGGATCTGGCGGCGATAAAAATGGTTGCGCCTGGTTCCTTTTTGACAGCACTGCTGCAAAATCAGAGGCAATATGGGAGGCAAAATTCCAGCCTTTTGGCGTGTGAACGGGCGATAGGGCTGGATTCAGTGTCGCCTATTGATTTCCCAGAGGTGTGCCACAGCGTCCTGGAGTCCACGCCCCATTCGCGCTTATTGGTTGTGGCTACTGTGTTTCCATTGGCTGTCATTTGACAGGGCGCCATATTTGAAGAGATGTCACTTCAGCACCATACACATCTTCACCGACACAACCATCCACTACATCATTACAATTACGAGCGCATTGTGTAGCGCAAGCCATGCTGTGCGCGTGTATTGTAACTTTCACTGTGTCCACCATACTGCCACGCATGACAGTGCAGATGTTGGTGTACCCATTGCACATGGGTGCCATGGCCAGCGCACTTTAATCGTTTGTGAATTTGGTGATGCTGATGGCTATATTACGCTACTCCCGCTCCGCGGACGGCTACCTTGCTAGCGTCCTCAATGTTGTGTGCATGATGTCGTCATGTTTGGGTTACTCCCTGCCCCTCCCCTGCACATAGGAGAGGAGTCATGGCCGCCACACAGCACGCTGCCACATGGGGTCTGGCGGAGCTAATGCTCCTCATAGACATAGCTGACCGCCATGATTATTGGTGTGCCCAGCGTCACCGGCACCCAAGCATACTCCAGAGGATCCAGCGGACCCTGATCAACAAACTGGGGGTTGAGAGGACCTGCAAACAGATCCAGAAGAAAATTGCGGACCTGAAACATAAGTCCCCAGGCCGCATTGTGGATCTGCGTGCCAGGATTGCCAGGCTGCGTGGTGAGTATATGGCAATGCCAAACACACACATGGCAAGCTAAATACTGCAAACACTACACAAACATCATTTGGTATTGTGGCATGACACATAATGTGGCCTAAGCCACCATGTGGAGGTGTCACCAATGTGCATCTGCATGTTGGTTACAGTGCAACATGAAGGTGTATGAAACACTCATTTGTCATACAAATGGTGATGGCTACAGTGGTCCTTGATGTGTGTTGTGTTATAAATAGTGGTGTCCTGACTGCAAAGGTGACAAAAACACAATAATGTGATGTTCAACACCCACATGGCATCTTGCAGCACATATGTGTGACCTGGGACATATTCAATTGTTCTACACAATCATCACAATACAGAACACATAATCCAATCTCACTGCTATGTGTTGGCCCCCATGCTGCAAACACATGAGGCTTACTGGCTGTTCTTGTGTTCAAGATTCAAATACCTACCATGCTAAGCCAAGGGTTATGTAACATTCAAAATATGTGGGCACTGGTGTTGGACTAATGTGCCAAACCAGAGTAGGCCCTGACCAGAGGGTATGCAGCCACCATAACCTTTGACCGTATCCTTCACTCCCTCATCAAATTCATACACACACACAAGGTTTTTTCCCTCTGTTGTGTGCCTTTTCTTACATTTGTCTGTTATCATGTTTGTGATTACAGATGACGAGAACTCTGTGTCTGCGGACGCTCCACAGTCCCCACCGGCACCCCGGACACCCCCACCACCTGCCCCAGAGGGTCCAGCCAGTCCCTCCCCACCTGGGACTCCACCTTCCCGGAGGGCCCAGTCACTCCTCCCCAGCAGGGACTCCACCAGCCCCGGAGGGCCCAGCCACTCCCTCCCCAGCAGGGACTAAATACATGGCTGCACCCAGCCCTGGAGCCCTGGGAGCACCACACCACCCCACCATCTCGAGCTCCCGGACGAGCCCTCGTGTTTTGGTGGCCACACACCCTCCCCTTCAGTCTGCTGATGCAGTGTATGGTGGTAAGTGTCTGCTAAGGCCTACCAGCTTGCTAATATAGTTATTGTTGTGTTCTCCACACACATTTGAGTTCTGTTTTTTTTTTTTATGATGAAGGAGAAGGAGCCCTGGGTTGTTAGCCCATCACCATCTCCGACAGATGTGACCCGGGATGGTGCTGTGCTGCGTACGTATATTCACTAACAAGTAGCTCAAACACCCACCCACACATACACAGGTAACTCACTAATGTCCTTCTTTCCCATACAGGTGTCCCAACCTTGAGGAGCTGCAGCTGGCTCACCAACAGGCACAGCAGCATTTGGAGAGGGCATACCAAGAAGGGCAGCAACACCTTGCCCGCTTGGGTGATCAACGCCCTCCAGACAGCCCAGTCCGGCAGGGCCCTTAATCCTCCACCCACCCAATAAGGGGAACATACTCCCCTAATAACTGTTGTCCATGTTGGACCCTTGTTTTGTTGCCATGTTGGCACCTGTTTTTTTTTTGGCGACGTTGGCCTCTTTTCTTATAGTGTCCCACATTGGGAAAGTGGGTAGTCTGTCTTGGCTTCTCCTAAGCTCACCAAGGCTTTTGGTTTGTGATGGCAATGTTTTCACAACATTTTGTTATGTAATAAAAATCTTGCCACCTACATCCTGTGTCATCCTTTGTTGCAACATACACAGGTTAAAGTTTTTGAGAATAATTTTCACCAATCACACTGGGCCACGGTTTACATACAGGTATATGGTGTGACCTTGTAAACATGTCACCATACTGGACCATTACAACCGCCATGCCCCCCAATATGACATAAATTTATCCAATATGACACCCACATTACCCAACACACACACACACACACATACTGGTGTACGTGACACAGATATGGACATAATGATGTTCAAATTATAGTTTTTATTATTTTTTTTTTTGGTTAAAGAAATTATATTTTTTTCAAAAAAAATGTGCCACACCTGGCCAAAAATTAACAAACAGTCTGCTTTGGCCAATGTGGTGCATTGGCTAGTAGTTCTCTTGATCTTCCTCCTCCTCTGCTGGATCAGACAATGGGGCCTCCCACTCCTCATACACCCATTGGCCTTGCGATCTTGATGCTCTTCTGAGCTGTCTCCTTGGGGGAGGTGGAGTATCACGAATTTGTGGCCTCCTCACCATGTGTCTGGCAGGCGCAGTGGGCCCTGGAGTGGACTTCCGGGGGAGAGTCCACGACGCCCCCCATCGCAGGGACCCATCCACGCCCGCCTCCAGGACATGAAACATGGCCCGCTCTACGATGTTCTGCTTCTTTGGCTCCATGTGGGCCAGCATCTCGCTGGCGATGTAGCCAAACCCAGAGCCGGCAGTCCTCTACCGATCAAGGAGTACCCGTTTCGCCCAGGTACCTAGCTCCGTGTTGGGTGGGGCGGGTGGTCTTTTTCGTCTGATCTCAGAGCTGGGACCAGGGCCCGGCCCCCCACCACTGGGTTCGGGCACTGGCTCTCCCGCAGATGTTGATGGGAGAGCCAGGCACCAGAGGGACCTGAAAAACAAACAAACAACAAAAATACATCAGCCACATGTTGCAAGGTCATTGAAGATAATACCACAACCAAACACCCCAGGCAACATAGAGGCAAGCTCACCAAGGCTAACACCAAAAGCCACAGGAGCACAACTGAGAGAAGAAAAAGACTAACAAGTAGACAAGTGCAGTATACTCACCTGAGGGTCCACATTGATATGTAAAGTGCCCACAACACAACTCAATCTGGATTAACAGAAACCACAAAACAGAAATGGGCAGTGAACAGGATTGGTGGTTGAAAAGCACAATGGTGACTACCACATGTGCAGCAAACAAAACATCAGTGCCAACAACATGCTGGGTAGATCAAGCACAATTACCTACCTCCTGCGACCGGGCAGGGTCTTGGGCTACGACCACAGCTGGTTGGCGGAACCTGCTGCACCGTGTTCCACGAGGCCCCTTCTGGCCCAGGGTGAAGCTGAGGAGGTCATAGTATCAGAGAGTTGGCCTAGGACCTCCTCAGCTCCAGCCCTGGACCAGGCCTCCATTCATTTTTTTGTGGGATTTCTGGAACACTGTGCGCAGGCTTTTAATCTTACCCGCAACCAGCGCCACTGTCCAGATCTTGTTTGGTTGGAGCCGGTTGGCCAGCTCCACCAGTGGCACGTAGGCCGCAGCTCTCGCTGCCTGGTCGTGATACGCAGACAGCGACACCCGCCACAGGCATTCGTGTGCCTGGTACATGGTGATGAGCTGTGTCACAAATTCGTGATACTCAGCCATCTGTGAAAATGAAAAAACAAAGTGTCATGCCAAAAACAACAACGCCATCACAGATGACACCCTACTCTGTGTGTCAATGGCCATGTGCAGCAATACAAAATAAATGTGTTCTGGGATGTTGCTTGGCTACTGCAAATCCTTATTGGGCTTATAATGTGTCCATGCATGGGGCAGGCAGGAAAAGCATGGTCATATATGTATTTAGGGCCACTGCAAGAAAATGTGAAGCTCGCTCAGTACAAATGTCACACATGGCCTTAGTAACTATATTAAAACACACCCTCATCTCTTCCACACATATTTTGCAAGCAACATAGTGCAGTAGTACACATTTTCCTGGCAAGGATGTCTCTGAACATTATGTGTGCTACTGGACATGGAGTGTCTTTAGGATGTGTACACGTCGCTATATACACTTCTACGGGACGATACATGAAGCTGCACATAATGCGCACAAACATCAGCCAACATATGGCTCTTCTGATTTTTGGGAATTGCTGTCTGAGTACGTCTCCATATGATGAAGTGCGTTGAGTACCTGTAATGGGTGTCATGAATCTTCTCATTTATCCTGCTGGTGGCTGGCCTCATCTATATGTATCGACCGTGGATGGAGAAAATTTACAGAATCTATAAAGAGATTTGATAATAACATGGACTTGGTGGTTGGCGGAGGGATGAAATCATGTATATGTCATCCCCACTATAATGTACTGTTATTTTCTTTATACTTTCTCCCAAATCCATGCTAATTGGTGAACTAGTTTGTGAGTTCACCCTAAGGATGTATGCCTGTTTGGATTTGATTACCATCTATCTGAGAATCTGTGCACCATTGAGTATATATATGTCTCCTTGTGTCCTGTGCTGTGGATGGCGGTCGCTATGGTGACCTCCGTTCGCCCCGGCGTGGGTGCGTGCGTCGCAGGGCACGTGCGGCTGCCATGGTTACGCGTCCTGGCTGCCGCTCGTGCACCTGTGACGCTGCGCTGATGCGGGGTGGCGCTTCAGAGTTTGCCGGCCGGGCGATACGTCATATCCGGTCACCTGACCAGCAGCACATGACACTGGAGCGTAGCGTCACTTCCGGTGATGGAGTTAGACAGCAGGTATTTAAAGCACCGGCTGCGGGCCCTCTAACATCCCCCTGATGAAGTGACCCGTGTTTTAGGGTCACGAAACGCGTTGGGGTCCGGTGGTCCGACGCCACCCCCTCTCTGTGTGCTCCAGCACTGATGGCCTCCGATGGACCAGGTAATGTGTGTGATTTCATGTCCGCTCCCCACCCCTTTGATATACATAGCATTTTTCCTATGTCCTCTTTTTCATACTAGGGGTCCTTGGCTGTCATTTTAATTGGGCATTACAGCAATAAGCACTAAGGCACATTATGTAGGGGCACTTTTTCATCTCATGTGACCTTCTTTATGTAAAGGTGATATATATGTATACTATCTTGGTAGATATAACAAGTGCTCCAATTGAGGCCTAGTATAGGGTTGCTGTTGTATAGCCAATGAACTGACTTGTGCCTTTTCCCCCCCTTTACTAAGGACTATTCTGTCAATGGGAAATAAGCATTTTCTTTGTGGGTAGTGGGCAATTATCGTTATCCCTTGATACTACTATGGTGCGCCTGTGTGTTGTGGCACTACACCTCTGTCCTATCCTCTGTCTTGTGGTAAAAATAAATGAAATTTGAATATGATTACTGGAGTATATACCGTATATACTCGTGTATAAGCCGACCCGTGTATAAGCCGACCCCCCTACTTTTGCCCCAAAAATCTGGAAAAACCTATTGACTCGTGTATAAGCCGAGGGTGGACCCCAGCACAGGTATACAGACCCCAGCAGTGTGGTATACAGCAGCCCCAGTGGTAGTATACAGATTCCCCAGCAGCCCCAGTGGTAGTATACAGATTCCCCAGCAGCCCCAGTGGTAGTATACAGGAGCCCCAGCAGCCCCAGTGGTAGTATACAGGAGCCCCAGCAGCCCCAGTGGTAGTATACAGGAGCCCCAGCAGCCCCAGTGGTAGTATACAGGAGCCCCAGCAGCCCCAGTGGTAGTATACAGCAGCCCCAGTGGTATACAGCAGGCCCCCAGGGGTACATATAGCAGCCCCCAGGGGGTACCCAGCAGCCCCCTGGGGGTACCAACAGCCCCCTGGGGGTACCAACAGCCCCCTGGGGGTACCAGCAGCCCCCTGGGGGTACCAATAGCCTCCAGGGGGTACCAGCAGCCCCCTGGGGGTACCAACAGCCCCCAGGGGGTACCAGCAGCCCCCTGGGGGTACCAACAGCCCCCAGGGGGTCCCCAGCAGGTACCCCAGCAGCCCCTGGGGGTACACAGCGGCCCCCAGGGGGTCCCCAGCAGCCCCCTGGGGATCCCCAGCAGCCCCCAAATGCTGGCACTCGCCCCCCCTTGCAAGGGCCCCCCCCGCTTCTCTTACCATTCCGGACTTCTGATCCGCGCCGCTCCTCGCTGCTCCTCGCTGCTCCGTCCGTCCGTCTTCTACATCCGGGATCCCCGGCCGCGCGATGACGTCACATGCCTGCGACGGCCGGAGATCCGGGATGTAGAAGACGGACGGAGGGAGCAGCGAGGAGCGGCGCGGATCAGAAGTCCGGAATGGTAATATAACCATCGGGGGGGGGGGGACCCTTACAAGGGGGGGCAGGTGCCAGCACTTGGGGGGGATTTATTTAGTTATGCACTGCTTCCCCCTGCCGCTGATTGACAGGGGAAAGCAGTGCATATTTAATGAGCGGCCCCACGTGACGGGGCCGCTCATACAGCAGCCTCCCTCCCCGCCTCCTGAAGCCTCCACAGCCCGAACACAGCCCCCCCCGTATTGACTCGTGTATAAGCCGAGGGGGAGACTTTTCAGCCCAAATTTTGGGCTGAAAAACTCGGCTTATACACGAGTATATACGGTACTCTTTTTTCATGTTTATACAACATATGGGTCTGCAGCACACTGGAAAAAACGCCCAGGAGTCCCCAATAGCATGTGCCCCCACTTACCGTCTGTCCAACAAAGAACTTGTGAAGAGACACTACTAGCACAATGCACATTCCTGTCTAAGCAGGGGTGGCGCCCCAGCAGGTCCTTATTTAAACCAAACCAGACCAATGAAACAAGCGCAATGGCACTTAATCATTGGTGGCACCTGCGTACGCCCAGGCGGCTACGTCGATTACAGGATGCCACTGCGTTCTGATTGGTTGGTTAACATATTAAAGGCGCACAACACACGAAGTCGGTCACGCTTGCTGCCCAGAGTCATTAAGTAAGTACTGATGTGCGATCAACACCTGCGATATGGCTGTGTTGCGTTTAATGCACCTCAGCATTAGTCATCGCTATTGTGTACTGTAGGTAACGCCCAAGTGGTGGGGTATGTTTGTAGTCAACTTTGCCTCACTATTTCCCATTGTGTCCTTGCAAATGGATGCATGAGTGTTTTCACAACCCAAACCATATCCTCTTTGAAACGCCATTTTGCCTTTGCCACACGGGATCATGTTTTTGCAGGATGCGTGTGTCTTTATTTGCGTGGAGGATCAGAATTGAGGACACATAGTACTGTGGTGGACCACACACAATGGGACGTTTAAGGTCAAAAACAGATGTGGAGTGGGGCGTGTGGCATCTGCGAATGTCGGGTTCTGGACTTCCTGCATTCACAACACATCAGGTAAGTCTCTTGGACATGATGAGTATGCAATAGTCTGCTTCGTCGCGTCATATTTTGACCATGAGACACAAAGGCTGGGGTATGTGTATAATGAAATTGTATAGATGTGTTACTAAAAAAATTTAATGTGTAGGGCCATGCCTTGTGGTCACACATTAACATTATGGCCATGGATCTGGGCTTAGGCTCATGATGTGTTGCATTTGACAAAGGAGATGTATTGTACAGGAGGGCCAGGGTTCGTACAGTGACCAGGTTTGGGTATGAACCAGTGCAATGCTTGTTTTGGGCCTGGAATGGGGATATATACGTATGTATGTGTGTGGGCTGCTGTTCACAGTTGGGAATGCTGTGGTATAGTGGTCAGGAGATGTATAGGGAAGGAGGTGTTGTGTGTACATGATGTGTGATGAATTGTTCTAGTACTGATGCTTCTTTTTCTCACTTTTGCAGGGGTTGGTAGGTGAGATGATGTTCGACCCTGATGGAGATGCTATTGTGGCTGCTGCCTTGGAGGAAGGGCAATTGTGGCTATAGGCTAGATATGAGAGGTTGCCGGCTCGCAAACCACGGCGTGTGTGGGCTTGGGATTGGCTTCGCAGCCGGGACAGCCGGAGCCACATGCAGCTGTTGCGTGAGCTGGAGGATCGTAGTCCGCATGATTTGAGGAACTACCTCCGTATGTCCTAGGACTCTTTCACATTCCTGTTATAACGCATACGGCCATTGATAGTGACTCACCGCGGCCGGCTGACTCCGGTTTAGACAGGCGATTCTTCTCCTTCCTTGTCACGGGTGGACCGCGCCTGCCGGTAGTGGGGCCCGGTGTAGTGCAGATCAAAAGTGAAGACGTCTTGCGGGAACAGATTAAAGGGGTTTTAATTTGTTTTCTTCGTGACGCCACCTATGAGTAGTTCGGTAAGGGCTACCGACGCTGCGGAACCCCCGGGGGATGGACAGCAGCAAGATGTTACGCTCCCCACAGGCTGAGCGGTGATCCCCGGGGGCTGGAGCTGCTCAAGATGTTGTGCGGCAGCTGCGGTTACCTTCTAGTTAATGACGGACAGTTCATAAGGAATCACGGACACAGACAGTCTCTATAACGGTCTTTACTGTAACCAGCAGGCAATACATGGTATACAGTGGTTGAGTAGTAGACCGGGTGGACTCAGCAGTGATGGTGTCCCTTAGAAATCCGTAGTGCTCCTCCATTCTAGCTAAGAGGTTGCCAATGTCGCCCAGGAATACCAGATCGGGTACGGGGAGGCTGCTTCAATGCCCTATCCATGCTGTACGTTCTGGATGTTTTGGGGAGCCTTGGGTCCCTCAGTGGGTACACCGCTGGTTAGACGACTGGAAATTGGCTGTTGGTGGGGTGCTCCTATAAAGCTGATCCTCCACTCTTCTGGTTCGCGTAGCAGAGGTGAACTGCTGCCAGCTTCGGTACCAGTGAACCGGCTGTGAGTTGTGGGCACGGGAGTCTTTTGGGAACCCGTGTAGAAATGCCCAATCCCGGTGGTTAAGGCCTCAGGTGCTGACACCCGACCGGTGACGGCCCAGGGGCCCGCACGGAGTGAGGAGCCCCCGCTCCTCTCCAAGTTCTAGTCTGCTCTTGTCAGGTTCTAGATTTCTTCTTCGACTATCTAGACTATTGTGTGTTCTCCTGCACTACCCTAGCACTCCGCCCACCAGGACCTAGGATTGGCCCTCTATTCTAGGTGATGTATGCTGGGTTGGATTTCTAAATTAACCAGGTCATTGCTGAGTCAGAGAATATTGCGGCTGCTTTTGTGGCTGCAATACCCTCCTGTGAGCACTCGTTGCGGGGCGCCACACTAGCTCATCAGTACACTGTGATGCATCGAGCTGTGCCACCTGAGGAGCGTTTGGCAGTAAAACTTTTCGGTTCCTGGCTACAGGTCGGTAAAGGACCGACCTGCAATACACTTCACGTGTATCACTGTCCCTGCTGAGCCGTCTTATCCCGAGACGTGTGAGGCCATCTGGAGTAGTCTGCTGCCATCCTATATGCAGTTCCCAGAAACACCAGCTGAATGGATGGTTGTAGCCAGAGGTTTTGAGGACCGCTGGCAATTCCCAAACTGCGGCGGGGCATTGGATGGTAAGCACGTGAGGATCACTAAACCCCCGAACTCGGGGTCTTTGTATTACAATTACAAAGGACATTTTAGTATTGTCCTCATGGCCATGGTGGATGCGAACTATGAGTTCCTCTACGTGGATGTTGGAATGAACGGGCATATCTCAGATGGGGGGGTGTTCGCACACTGCTCCTTGGCACAAGACCTAAGGACAGGTGGGCTGAACATGCCCTCAAATGAAGAGACAACCCATCATTTAAACTTTGCGTTTGTCGGGGATGAAGCCTTCCCACTTCAGGCTCACCTACTACAGCCATATTCCCAGAGGACCCTTACTTCTGAGCAGCGCCTTTTCAATTACCGGCTATCCCGGGCCCGTCGTGTGGTTGAAAATGCGTTCGGGATCATGGCCAATACATTCCGGGTTTTTCATACACGTTTGTATATGAAACTGGAATCTATTGATATGGTAGTGCTGGCTTG
This sequence comes from Allobates femoralis, assembly GCA_033576535.1. Taxonomy (NCBI): domain Eukaryota; kingdom Metazoa; phylum Chordata; class Amphibia; order Anura; family Aromobatidae; genus Allobates; species Allobates femoralis. The sequence continues at coordinate 123,546,978 of JARQOC010000003.1, forward strand.
CTGTGTGCTGCATAACTTCCTGCGTCGTAGGGATCAGTCATCATACACGCCGGCAAGTTACGTGGATTCCTTGGACCCCACAACAGGGGAGGCCCGTCCAGGAGATTGGCGTGCTACCGACCATGGTGTGGCACCACTCCAGCCGTAGAGCCAGGGTCGGACTCAGCAGGAGGCCAGGAACAGTGGAGATGCATAATGGTCCTATTTTAATGGCCCTGGGGCAGTGGCCTGGCAGCACCAGAAGGTGTAGGGTGGCTGGTGCTGTGAGGCTTAAACATGATGAGGAGGGTGGAGTCACCAGGGTGGCTGCACCATAAGGATTTTGGTTGTCTTTTTGTGTGTGCACATTCTTTAGTTAGCTAGTTAGGTTTTTTTGCACATTTCTAACTTTTACATGTTTATTGTTTGCCATTATATCTCATCATGTTGCATTTCTTTGTGTGATGTTAACACTTCTGTTTTCTGTTATTTTGTGTGTGTTGTCGTCCTTATTTTTGTTGTGCACAAAATAAAAAATAATTGGATCCAAACTAGAGATGGGCGAATCCTAAATTACTCGGACTCGCTAGACTGTAACGAGTCTGAGTCCAGGACTCGCTACTTGTTGCGAGTCTAGCGAGTCCAATGTAAATGAATGGGGAGGCGAGTATTGCAGCGATTCCTCTGCTGCCGGACCCTATAAGGGGTCTGGCTGCAGAGGAAAAACCTGCAAATCCCCCTGTTATTCTTTTAAAGCCAGCAGCAAAAAGCCGCTGGCTTTTAAAGAATAATAAAAAAAAAAAAAAAAAGGATTGAAGGGGGGAGGGGGGAAGGGGGGGGTGCACCGGCCCGGCCGGCTACTTACCCCTGCCTCCGCCGCCGCTGCCGCCTCAGCCGCAGACTCGCTCCCCGAGTCTCTCTGCTTCTGTTTCCGGAGATTCCCGAATGGTGACAGGAGCAGTGAATAAATTAACTTGCGTCACTCCTCGGGAATCTCCGGAGCAGAGCGAGTCTGGCTGACAGCAGAGTTCAGCTCAGGTCCTAATGCCCTAAGCTGAACTCTGACTGTTTAGTCAGTTCTCAGCTCTGCTACATCCCTGTCTGTCTAAGCACAGACAGGGAAGTAGCAGAGCTGAGATTGCGTTTTGGACTACGTCGGACGGAAGAGGATTTTTAAAATAAAGATGGAGTCCCTAATGGCTTTTTTGTTTTATTTTTAATAAAAAATTTTCTCTGTGTTTTTTTTTTTATATTGATTACTGGAAATTCATGGCGGTCATGTCTAATATTGGCGTGACCGCCATAAATTTCGGGCTTAGGGCCAGCTGATAATACAAAGCTGGCCCTAACCCCTTAATTACCCAGTGAGCCATTGCCACCAGGGCCACTGGAAGAGCGCGGTTCAGCGCCAGAGGATGGCGCTTCAATGAACGCGCCATCTTCTGGGGCGGCTGCGGGCTGCAATTTGCAGCGGGGGGTGCCCAGAAAGCTTGGGCATCCCTGCGCTGCGGATTCCAGCCCCCAGCTGCTTAGCTGTACCTGGCTAGACATAGAAATTGCGCGGAGCCCCACGCATTTTTTTTAATTATTTCATGAAATTCATGAAATAATAAAAAAAAAGGGCTCGCCTATATTCTTGTGTCCGGCCAGGTACAAATAGGCACCTGGGGGTCGGGGGCAGCCCGTCGCTGCCTGCTGGATCTGGCTGGTTCCAGAAATACGGCGAAGCCCACGTGAAATTTTTCTGAAAAATCCATAAAACAATCCTAAAAAAGGGACTGCCTCTTTATTAACCCCTCCACCATGGTCGAGGGGTTAGTAAAGATGCAATCCTTTTTTAGGATTGTTTTATAGATTTTTCAAAAAAAAAAATTACGTGGGCTTCGCCGTATTTTTGTAACCAGCCGGATCCAGCAGGCAGCGACGAGCTGCCCCCAACCCCCAGGTGCCTTTTTGTACCTGGCCGGACACAAGAATATAGGCGAGCCCTTTTTTTTATTATTTCATGAATTTCATGAAATAATAAAAAAAAAAATGCGTGGGGCTCCGCGCAATTTCTATGTCTAGCCAGGTACAGCTAAGCAGCTGGGGGCTGGAATCCGCAGCGCAGGGATGCCCAAGCTTTCTGGGCACCCCCCGCTGCAAATTGCAGCCCGCAGCCGCCCCAGAAGATGGAGCGTTCATTGAAGCGCCATCCTCTGGCGCTGAACCCCGCTCTTCCAGCGGCCCTGGTGGCATTGGCACGCTGGGTAATAAAGAGGTTAAGGCCAGCTTTGTATTATCAGCTGGCCCTAAGCCCGAAATTTATGGCGGTCACGCCAATATTAGACATGACCGCCATGAATTTCCAGTACTCAATATAAAAAAAAAACACAACACAGAGAAATTTTTTTTATTAAAAATAAAACAAAAAAGACATTAGAGACTCCATCTTTACTCCAAAAATCCTCTTCCGTCCGACGTAGTCCAAAAACGACATCTTCACTGCCACAACCCTGTGCATACATATACATATCTATGCACAGGGAGTGAGCAGGCTGAGAACTATCTCAGCTCTGCTACATCTCTGTGTAGGCGGGCTCTAGGACCCTGGAGCTGCCGCAGCCCGCAAGTCCCAGAGCCCAGCACACAGCACATAGCAGAAGCCGGAAGAGAGGTAAGGAGCATTTCTCCCCCCTCTCTTCCTTCGCTCCCTGCGGACTCGTTACTGACTGCGAGTCATCCCTGAGATTACTCGCAGTGTAACGAGTCGGGCGAATCCCTTACTACTCGGCGAGTACCGAGTAGTAACGAGTAGATTCGCCCATCCCTAATCCAAACAACTACCTGTGTGTGTCGTTACTTTGGGATACAGTGCAGTTGCACATAGCTTTATGCTGTGCAATGAGGTATGTGACCCGTGTAAAGCTCTTGATGTTTCCGTGAAACATTGTGTGTTAATATGCAGTAGACAGATTCAGCCCTTTGGGCCACAGTGTATGGTGCAACTGTGTGTACATATCCATTGTGATGTGTTGTGGCCACAGGGGCACGTGTCCACACACATTCAGCAAGCAATGGTGTTTGTGGGATATGTAGGTAGAGTACTTTACACTCAAACATGTGTACACACACAGTTCAAGGGTGACATGGCAGCTGTGCCATGGCATGGAGCAATGTAGCCACATATGGGCAAAGAATTGTGTGTATGTTACCACTTCAGCTACAGACGCACACGTAGCAAACCATTGTGTAGTGTAAGCCACTGTCCTGCTCCAAACCGCTCCTGTGTGACGCTTTAGCGGCTAGAAAGTGTCTCGCAGCAGCCAGTTGTCACGACACGAGCGTGTCTTCCTTCAAAACTCTGCGACAATGGCGTCATGTATTAGCCAGCCTTCCAGTGCAGGCTGGCCAATCAGGACGCGATTGCGTTGTCCAATGAGCGAGTTAGGGGCGCTGTGTAATACAATTTGGCACGCCTATGTTTTCGCCGCGCTGAACAGGTACGCCCACATTCCTTTGGGGATAGCGGATTGAGGTGTGTGAAGCAGCGACGGGAGTCTACCGGATGTTTCCCGCTATTGGTGTGGCAACTTCCAGGGAGACACCTTGCCTTAGGTTGAGGGCGAAATTGCGGTGTCTAAAAGCGCCTTCGGCGTACTGAGACAACCATGAAAAACATGCACACGCACGTTGGATTGCCCATCGCCGCCAAAAGTGGCGGCGTGTAAAGGTACCCTTAGGGTATTGTTATGGCAAGTATTTTCTTTTCAGCATTATTAAGTAGAAGTGGCAGCTCCTTGGATAAGTGTATTGTATTCTGATATATGAAAATAATGATAATAATAAAGCTAGGAAGCTAACAGTAGGTAAACAAAAACACACTTTGTGATAAGAGATGCGCAGAAATCTCTCTTTTAACCCTTACAGCGTGCAGTCTTCAGATTACATAGCAAAAACCTACTGACATATTCCATTTGTTGGTTTAGGCAAGCTAACCACATTTCGAGAGACAGAGAATGATCAAAGAGATTAAAGGTGTGTTCTCAAATTCTTAAATTGTTTTAATTAGTTAGACAGAATCAAAATAAGTAAGTTTAATATTGACCTGCTGGTTTTGCGGTAAAAGATGAAGCCACACATGGGTCACAGTGAGATCATGTCCCTTGTTTAATACACAATGTGGGGTCTTACATGATGAGGGTTGCGGATGGGAGGACGGTGGGATTCAACAGTGATGGTGGTTTCATGCCGCAAGTGGCGCTTCCACGGGCATACAATCCTGTCTTACAATTTCGCCTGGATTGTATGCCGGTGGAAGCACCACTTGCGGGTGAAACGGCCGTCACTGTTGAATCCCCCCGTCCTCCCATGCGCACCCCTCACCATAGGTGGATTGTATGCCTGTGGAAGCGCCACTTGCGGCGTGAAACGCCCCTCGCTGTTGAATTCCGCGTCCTCCCACCCGTACCCCTTACCATGTAAGACCCCCACATTTTTTATCAAACAATGGACGTGATCCCACTGTGACCCTTGTGTGGCTATAGTGATGCACCACAATACCAGAAGAGTGCACCGGGTAAACAGAACACCCAGAGCTCAGGATGCTGGAACGAAGGGCATGGCAAGAAGGGACACCCTGGAGCCGTGGAACAGCTGCGTAACCTCTGAGGAGCGCAATACACCAAGAGTGGTGCTGGCTGCATTTGTTCACAAACTGAGAGTGTTAATATTGACCTGCTTTTTCTAACTGCTGTCATTCTCCTGTAATGACAGATTTTTATATTTTATAGTGTAAAGTTGGTTTTCATGGAGCCAGGCATCTACCACCTGAATGGAAGTGCACTATAGCTACATTCAAACAGTGGGGTTAACTACTGACCACGGCAACAAAAAAACACAACTTGATACAATTTTTTGTCTCGCCACAAGTGGAAAAACCACAAGTGCCGCACATGACCGCAAGTCCTATAGGGAATAAATTAGGGTGAAAGCAGGTTTGCCGCAAGTGATCCATTATACGGCAGATGCTGGATCTGGAGCAAACGGCGAAAATTGCCTATGTGAAAGTAGCCTTATCAACAGTGAGTTTTCTGGCAGTTGAGTGTGGCTGCTGGAGACGCAGGATGGAGGACACAATGGTGCCCGATGCAAGGACTGTGTTTTTAGGAGCAATAACATCACTTGTTCGTTCCTGTCCTCTAGCGATTACTGGCGGTAAAGAATAGAAAGACTGCACTTTGTACAGAGAACGCTCTAGAAAAAGGCAGAGTTTATGCTACAGTGTGCTTCTCAAGCCAAAGTAGGACCGTACATAGCAAAACCTGAAAAATAACACCAAAGAAAACCAAATTAAAGATCCCCGCTGCTAAGAACCTCTCAGAGCTAAGGAAGACGGAAAGTTAATTAAATGTACACTGTTGACTTTGCAATTAATATGGAGTAAAAGTTCTTAATCATTCAATAAACCTATGGTTTCTGTGTTTCTTATAGGACTACAACCACCTCTGCTACTTACTACTCCATAGCTGGACTAAGAAACGAACCCCTGCAATCCACCTAGTTACCTTCTCCTTTTACATTTGCCTCCCAACCTGAGGATTGCTGGGGCCATCAGAGACACCGTGATGGTGGGTTTACACACACCAATTTATCTGTTCAATATCTGAACAGATCTCTGGTTGCAGTGAAATCATGGACACAATGTTCCATTTTGTGGCTGTGTACAACATGGAGCAATGTATCCATGATTTCACTGCAACCAGAGATCTGTTCAGATATTGAACAGATAAATTGGTGTGTGTAAACCCCACCATGACAGGATTCAGCTCCGATTTCTGAGACCTTGCACACCTCTATGGAGGTTGCGACATTAGCTTTATAGTTTTACTAATATTACAGTTCTGCTACTCACAAGAGCTAATGGTCGGTCGATTGCGATTTGCGCTAACTATATATAAAAAATGACCACGGGAAACTGTGGATAATGGTATTTTATTTCAACGTATTTCAGAGCAATCCTCGCACCTTCTTCAGGATGCAACCATAGGAGTAGCTGTACTAAGCACAAGAACTGGTTGTTAGTCTCACAACCGCCTTAGGTGAGCAGTGACAATCATTATTATTACTTCTTGGTAAACTAGGATAAGACCATATTTGTGCCCTTGTTTCCCCATTTTAGATTTAACTCACAAGAGAAGTCAATCACTGAGAAAAGTAGACCCTGCAAAAAAACAGGAAGTCAAGAACATGTAAGGAGATTGAATCGCCCTGAGATGCTCAAGAGACAACTTGAGAATACCGCTTTAATATGAGAGTTCTGTGCACCTAAAATGTCATTAGCATATTTCCAGTTTATTTAGTGACCAGGTCCAGATTATGTCTGTCCCTTTAAGTACCCCTGGACCATGAATAGCTTCTGTAAATTGCACCTCACTCCTTAGCTATCCCTCCACTGTTATTAGTGAGTTTCAGATTCATTTAAATCATCCCATATTTCTTAGGTAAATCCATGTATACCCAATGTACTTTTCTTGCATTTTTCCAGGTATTCTGACATTTATTGTATTGCAGCACCACTTGATGGTGAAATCTAGGATTTATATGATTTTAGAATGTGAATTCTGACATTAGAATTGAGTGCTAAATAGGAGGAGCTATTCCAGTCGTGTCTAGAGAGAGCTGGAAAGTCCCCTGTCTAGAAGAGGATGGCAGACAGAGCAGACCTCATGTGCGGGCTCTCCTCACCACTGCCTGGAAGTTCATCATTCTCTTCATCTCATTCATCTCAAGATTTACAGCCAGGCCTAATGCCTGGGATCTTTCCCTGACTCCTACAGCTAAAATGGCTAAAGACTATAACCCTAGGTCCTTGCTGTCTGGATTAACACGTTCTACTACAGTAGTAGGTTGAACTAACTGTACAGAAAAACGTATTGCCCACATTTTGAGGAATTACCCCGATTTGTCATTATTTACTTCATATATTTTTCTCTGCACGTGCCGTGACCAGCTGTGAAAGTAATACCAGGATTCCAGGTCTGTATATTACTCTTACTATATTTCTACTCTTCTGCTTTTAAGCCACCGAAATACTTTGAACTCTCTAATAATTACCTACAAATACTGTGTGTAAATAATACTGGTTCTTAAAGCTCCAAGACCTCAATTCTGTGTCAGAATCTAACCCTGAACTGTATTTGCTGTGGAATATCCACGGGAACTGTAAAGAATTTACTCCATGTTATGTTTCCCTGTTCTGCTAAAGTAAAGCAGCTTTTATCCCTGAGACCTGTGTCCGTGGTCATTCAATTGGCTGCGGACACTGCGTGGGGGTGGATAGCACTCAATGGAAAGCCGCATTATTATATGTACACAAAACTGTATTCTTCCGATGAAAAAGCATTTGTGCGGCTTGCTTAGGCTACCTTCACATTAGCATTTGTGTCTGCATGCTGATGGCATGCAGACACAAACGCAGTCAAAAGCAGGGTCTAATGATGTGTCCGCAGCGGAGAATGTCCGCTTGCGGACACATCACTGTGCAGGCTGGCCAGCCAATCAGAGGTGTCCTGGGGCAGAAATCAGCGCCATAGATTACCTCCTCCCCGGAGCTCCGGGACGTGTCGGCGGGGAGAAACAGCTGATTTGACAGCTGTTTGAACCTCCCGCGCCGACACCGAGAGGAGATGTCGGCGCGGGAAGATTCAAACAGCTGTCACATCAGCTGTTTCTCCCCGCCGGCCCCGCTAGGGTATTACCGGCGGCGGGGAGGAGGAGATCATAAGAGGCTGAGCTGATCTCCCGGTGGCCGTCGGTGATCTCCTGTGACATCACCGGCGGCCACCGGGAGATTTTTCAATGGGTCCGCAGCATTCTCCTGCGCTGTCAAGTGCAGAACACTGCGGACCCATTGACGACAATGCATGTTTTGTGCGCTTGGGGACGCTTGCTGATTTTCCAAGGTCCCCGAGCGCACAAAAAATGCAACATGCTGCGTCCCGGGTGCGGACGGTGGACCCTGGAAGGAGCAGATATCGTCCGCATCCGCACCCGAACGCAGCAAACGCAGGCACTATGCGTTCCTATGTTAAACATAGGAACGCAGTGCGCATGCGTTTGACTGCGTATGGGAAAGCAGCATAAGCTGCGTTCACATACGCAAATGTGAAGGCAGCCTTAGACAGTCTAATCATAGGGAACAAGCCCTCCTAAACAAGATGATAATTATTAGTCAACAATAAAATATTAAATGCACTACACGTTTTTTGTGTCCTGTTTTTGTTTATCTCATCATGGTGAAGGTTATGGAAATGTTTTCATCGTTTTTTTTTGCTATAGGCCTTTCTATAAGGACTGAAAACACTGAAGAAAAACTAAACTTGACCCCCCAAAAATGTTTACAAAAACACATAAATTAAGTGCACCATGATATCAGTGGATCTCGCAGCCTTTCTAATTTATCATAATAGGTGCTAGTTAAATCCTTTGCTTCTTATTGCTGAAAAAATATTTGATTACAAGTTTTACATTTCAAAGAAAATATCTGCAGCAAATAAAGACCAAAAGCTGTGAAGGGCTGCCACCTAGTGACCATTACTATAAGTGAAGCAGGTTTTTCCACATTAAGGGCAGCTTCACACTGCAGTCAGATCCGTCCCCGGGCTGTCAGGGATGAACCTGACAGCCCCGGACTGGATCAGCACACAGAACTCGTGAGCTGCGGTTCTGACCTATCAGTGGCTGCAGCTGCACACCGGACCGGAGGGCAAATTAGCCCTCCAGCTCTGTGTGCTGATCCAGTCCGGGGCTGTCAGGTTCATCCCTTAGGCCGCGGTCACAGACATGAGCGTATATTCTCTCTGAGAGAGAATTAGATTGATTATGTTAATGACATTCTGATCTGAGTGTCAGCTCAATGTGATCAGATTCTCTTGGATAAGCGAATTATAGCACAGGTGAGGAGAAGATGGAGAACAATATATCTTCATCGCTGCATTCTGAGTCATCCCAGTGCAGTCTGATGATTTACATGCACTCATGTATGGTTGTGCATGATCCCAGATACGCTGCCAATTGCAGCATGCTGCTCTTTTTTTTCATACTGAATTGGCAAGGGAAAAAACGCTGTATAACATTGGGCTGAACGCTATCTGATAAAACATTGGATAGCACTCGTCCATGTTATACAGTGGGGTGAACTAACCCTTAGGCTGCGTTCACACATTGCGTATTTTGCTGCGCTTTTTTACGCGCGCTTTTCAAAATACGCAATGTGCCTTTTGTCTGCCAGCAAAGTGAATGTGAAATTCACTTTGCAGTGCAGACATTGCGCAAAAATACGCAGTGCGTTTTCCGGGAGAAAGCGCAGCTCCGTAAAGAATTGATATGTCAATTGTTTACGCAGCTGCTCTTGCGTATTCTCCCAGAGGGGAGGAAGAATCCTGCTTCCTCCTCCCCTCTGTGACAGCTGTGGCCGCCCATTAGATTTCACAGTGTATTAATATACACTGTGAAATCTAAATTAAACAGAGGCAAATGTATGTAAAATAAAAAAGAATCAATACTTCACCTTCTCCCGCTATCCGGTCTCCGGTTCTAAGTGAGAGATGTACTGACAGGACCTGTGGTGATGTCAGAGGGGCGTTCCCGGGCACTCGCGGTCATGTGATACATATCACATGACCGCGAACAGCCAATCAGCGCCGGGAACGCCCCCCTCTGACGTCACCACAGGTCTTGTCAGTACATCTCTCACTTAGAACCGGAGACCCCTGCGTATTTTGTTGCGCTTTTTTGCGAGGCCGAAAACGCGGCAAAAAGCACGCGCAAAAAAGCGCAGCAAAATACGCAAATGTGTGAACGCAGCCTTACAGAACTTCTTGACAAGATAATCTATGTTAGGGTGCATATACAGTAAAATCACCCAGATTCTCAATAAGAAAAGTTGGCAGTGTCAGGAGAGTGTCATGTTTTTTTTACCTCACTCATATGTCATATGAGTGCCATGCGAGTGTGCAGAAAAAACGGTCACTCACATAGCCCTCACATGATATGTAGATGCTGGGTGAGGAGAAAAATGCACTTGGAAATTTACCTGGCTTCCTATTCAGTTTACTGCAAAAGCAGCTGATGTTTAAGAAAAGGCTTAAGTGGCGCCCCACAGGTTAAGCCGCCACCAGAGGTACTGCATTCCCACGGTTAGGGAGGAGTAGTGCCCCTGTTCTCCAGGTGCTGTTTAAGAAAAGGCTTACGGTACATCATAAAAAAGCAAAAAAAAAAAAAATCAACTCCTTATATACCCTTGTTCAAGGCAATGACAGATTGCTATAGCCGATTGTAGGATCTATGAGCCACATGGACTGGTTTCACAGACACAATATAGGAAAATGTAAAAAGGGTAGAAGGGCACTATAGTGCATGATAGGTCGGATTGTACGGACCACGGTTAGTAGCACAGTTTGCATCAATGCACTCACCAAGGTAAGTTGTGTATTACGGTAAGTCACAACGCTTCTATTAGCTGTGGCAAGTGGTGTCACAGGGTCCTGTGCTGTGGATCCTTACTAATACACCAAAACAGACTTAAGATCTAGAATGTATGAAGTGGTGAAGTAATGGTTCTTTTAGGAGCAGTCTCCGGATTTGGCAAAAAGAAATCTACAATATTGCAAGAAAAAAAGTCTCAAGTTTTTGTCCATCACTGAGAACAATATCATCTATCACTTCACTGCTCCAAACTACAGCTCTGGTGAGTTTAAGAAAACAAGGAGAAATCTATTGATGAGCTTATGCATTATTAAGTAGATCTTTGACACAGATATTTAAATTATGGCCGCAGCAATACAACATATGACAAGACGCTGGCTTCATATGAATCAGACTGAGTGCGCTACCTATGTATTGTAGATCTGTAAACTCACAGCCGTGAGAAAATGGAGATTGTTAGTATTTGCTCTCATTTTCTTTTAGCACATACTTCTAAGTAATCCTTACAGTCATAACACGGGAATGTGCATACTTCCATACCTCATAACAGTTAAAAGGCTAAATTGTAAATGATGCACTTATCCAATATCCTAATCTCTCTGGAGTCAGACAGACCAGTAGTTTTGCATCAAATTAGTGGTCGTAGATCCTTAGCTCTCTTTATGGTTTTTACTTAAAGGGTATCTGTCACCAGGGTTTTGCTATCATATCTGAGAGGAGCATAATGTAGAGACAGAGACCCTGATTCCATCCATGTGTCACTTACTGGGCTGCTCAGTGTACTTTTGATAAAATCACTGTTTAATCACCTAGAGATTACCATTAGAGGACTAATCAAATAGTCCAGCACATTCATGAGCTGCTAAATCTGCAGCAGAGAAAACTGTAATTTTATCAAAATGATGGCAAGCAGCTCAGTAAGTGATACACCGCTGAAATCAGGGTCTCTCTCCACATTATGCTGCTCTCAAATGGGATGTCAAAAACCTGGGGACAGATTCCCTTTAATGTGAGATAATATGGTCGCTATGTGATAATGAGAATATCTTTTTTTTTTTTTTAACAATAACATTTTTATTCAATTTTTGAACAATTACAGAGAATGAATGGACGGGTTCATTATGATTTACTATCATGGTGCAACATGAAAAAACAATTCAAACAATAGTACTTATGGAGTATCACACTTGAACCTGGGGTAGATCTGATGCTAGAAGAGCTGGATCATGGCTATACAGTATTTATCCTTTCACATGTGTCTACACTTTCAAGTGCTACATATTAAAAAGGAAATACACTGTGTGCAGAATTATTAGGCAAATGAGCATTTCGATCACACGATACATTTTATACATGTTGTCCTACTCCAAGCTGTATAGGCTTGAGAACCAACTACCAATTAAGTAAATCAGGTGATGTGCAACTCTGTAATGATGAGGGCTGTGGTGTAATGACATCAACACCCTTAATTTAATTTTGTATTAATTGTAACTGTGGTTTCCACAGGTTTTCCGTGGTGTGCAATGGATTTCCGGGCTCGTGATGATGCTTGGCAGTCGCAGCTCGATCAGGCTGTGGATGGAGTGGATGGTGTACCGGTGGATGTAGGGGAGGGTGACACGGTTCTGGAGCTGACGAGGTCTTACAAGGAACTCCTTAAAAAGAGGACAAAAGTTTGGTGGAATAGGGCCTTCCTCTGCAAGTATATAGAGAAGGATCTTATACCTCGTGGTTTAAGGATTCAAGTTTTTCCTTCTTTTCCAATCAATGAGTCCTTTCGGGAGAGATGGGAGGATGTGGCTAATGAGTGTTCATGTGGATTTTTGACATTACTGTGTGAGCTCAATACTGAGTCACTCAGTGAGATGGAAGCTGAATTGGAGAATTTGGCGGTGAGGATTAAGGACCTTTTACCGGGTGAGGCTTTTTCAAAATTCAAAGAGGAGGTTGAGGGCGAACTGGCGAAGCTGGAGAAAGAAGTGAAAGCTTACAAGCTTAAGAAATTCCAGCGTGATCTCACCGATGTTAAGATGAATCGTGTCTATAAGTGGAAAAATGAGAGGAAGGGACGCCCTAAACCGCGTCCGAATCCTCGTCCCCGGAAACCATCTGGTGGACAAGTACCCCCGAAAGACACTGGTGGGGAAGAGACACCATCAGGTACAGATGAGTCAGACTCTGATTTATCAAGCATCGGAGTGGTCACTCGATTCAGATCTAGGGTGGCGCCTCTTTCCTCCTCCAAAAAATCTGATAAATCACCACAGGTAATTAACCTCTCAAAAATTGCTTTATCAGAGGTTCAGATAGATGTATTGACTAGAGGCCTTTCCTTTTCGCCATCTAATCCATTCCTTCTTTTTACAGCTATAAAAGACCTATATTTGTTCTCACGGAAGCTGGTTTTTAAGAAATTGTACAATAAGAAATTGTTCGCCCCGGATAGTGTGTCCCCGTGTGAAGTGGAGGCCCTGGAAAATCTGGAAGATCTTGCCGTTGGAGAAACTACAACTCCAGCAGGTGAGTTACCTCCCAGTGTCAGACCCAGATCTACCAGGTTTCCCCCTTTGTCCACGTGTCCCGCAATAGATATCTTCACAAAATTGGTTATTGATGATTTTCGACAGCTATCATCCACTAGATCTCGTGATAACTTGACTAGTGTACAGAGGACAGCTCTGAGACAGTTGGAAAATTTAAAGGAGATCGTTGTGAAGCCCGCGGACAAGGGGGGAAACATTGTGATCTGGCCCACTGACAAGTATGAACGGGAGGCTTTACGCCAATTAAGAGATCGTGAAACATACTTGAGGCTCGATTCAAATCCTGTGGCCTTTTTCACGGAGCAGATACAGTCCATCCTGGCGGATGCATGTGAGCGGGGTGTCATCAGTAAACAAGTAGTTGAGGGCTTGACTGTTCGTTACCCCAAAATTGCGACTTTTTATCTTTTACCTAAGATACACAAGGACCCCTTGACCCTGCCCGGGCGTCCTATCGTGTCCGGCATAGGAGGGATATGTGAACCACTATGTAAATTTATTGATTATTATTTAAAACCTATCGTTGAGACACTTCCTTCCTATGTCCGGGACACGACGGACGTCCTGGCGCGGGTTGATGGTATCCATGTGGAATCTGATGTCTTATTGGTTACAGCTGATATTGAGTCCCTATACACATGCATCCGCCATGATGATGGTCTGGAAGCAGTACGATTCTATCTGAATGAGACCGGTGGGGATCCCTCGTTGAGGGAACTAATACTTGAGCTGCTCCGCTTTGCCCTGACCCACAACTTTTTTGTATTCAAAGATGTTTTTTATTTACAGAAGCGGGGCACTGCCATGGGTGCGGCCTGCACACCCTCATACGCCAACCTCTTCCTGGGGTTTTGGGAGAGGTGGTTATTTGGCGGTGAGGGTGCAGCGGACTGCACCCATGTGCAGTGCTGGTACCGCTATATTGACGATTTATTCTTTTTGTGGAAGGGCAACGCGGAGCAGCTTGACTATTTCATGGGCAGATTGGGCATCAACCCGTTTAATATCCGTTTTACATATAAATGTCACCCGCTTAAGGTGGAATTTTTGGATATTATGATAGAAGTGGGATCAGATCGAATAATTTCAACCGATGTTTTCAGAAAACCCACATCGGTTAATGCCCTCTTACACGCTACATCTGCCCATGATGCTCCCACCATTCGGGCGATCCCTACCGGTCAATTCCTGCGGATTAGACGCATCTGCTCCTCCGATATTCTTTTTGAGAAGCAAGCTGACGATCTAAAAAGACGTTTCCGTGAAAGGGGGTACAGCAATCGCAGCATCAAGAGAGCGTATCTCAGAGCTAAGAATACTAACAGGGTTGATCTACTCTGCACGGGGCATGCTGTCCGAGGCGAGCAGAGTGCTGCTACGAGATATATCTCTACATATAACCAGCACTGGGGAACAATGCGGTCTATAATGCAGCGCCATTGGTCCGTCCTCCTATCTGATCCACATCTAAGGTACTCACTGATGGAGTATCCACAGATGACACCACGCAGAGCACCTAACCTGCGTAATATACTTGTAAGAAGTCACTATGTGCCCTATGTACCACCTCTCTTTGGGTCGAGTAAACCCTTGAAAGGATGTTTCCAGTGTGGGCACTGTCTGGCCTGCAGCAATGTTGTTCGCGAGCAAACTTTCTCGTCTTCTGATGGTACAAAGACCTATGAGATCCGGTCATACATCAATTGCAGTACCCGTTATGTGGTATATTATGCCACTTGCGGGTGCGGACTGATTTATGTTGGACTCACATCGAGAGAACTAAGAAGGCGAGTGAGGGAGCACGTGAACGACATTGCTGCGGCAGTGAGAGTTCAGGATCTCACAACGTTGAAAACGTTGCCCCGTCATTTCCGACTGTACCACGGGTGTGACCCGGTCTCCCTGAAAATTAGGGGGATCGATGTCTTACACGTGGGGATTCGGGCGGGGAATGTAAAAAAGATCCTTGCCCAACACGAAACGAGATGGATCATGACCCTGGGGACAATGGTTCCCAGGGGTTTGAATGAATCCCTCAGTTTTGCTCCATTTCTGTGATCACTTTTCCCTCTGATGTCTCAGTTTTGGCATCTCTTTATTTAAATTCTAATTTGTTTTTTATATGTTTTTAAAGTTTCTTTTAGTGCCCTGTTCTCTTGCGGTCAAGTCTACTCCATCCTCTTGCCGAACATTCTGTCCTGCACAGCATCATCATGACCTCAATGAAAATCTCCTTTGCCTACCATGGATATGTTATCATGTATTTATTGTTAAATATATTGCTAATATATAATATTGAGTATGAGGTAACGGACTTTCATGTTTCTTACAATAGTGAGGACTTTTGAGGCAGTGTTAGGGTTAACATAGGTTGGAATTAGTCTTTTACCCTCCGCTTGTTTGAATTCCTGCTCTCCTTGTCCTAGCCGGGGAAGCGCGGCGTCTCTACCGGGACGCGCACGCTCGGGAGCCATAGCAACGCGTCTTGGTCTCCCGGATGTGCGCGTCATTACGCGGTGACGCTGACGCACTTCCGGCGGGACGGCGCGTCCCGGAAGTTCCCGGTCGCGTGTGGAGATGCGGGCACAAGTGTCTGCAGCTGTTATCTCAGCTATTTAAACCAGCGGGAGTGTGTGGCACATCACCCCCTGATGAAGATCGCTACCTTTGCACATTGAAACGTACGTCGGGGTCCGGACCCGGGGATCCATCCATCTGGGGCACTCTACCCCCTGTCTTCCACTTGGTATGCTTTGACTCCCAATTGGGTTTATTGCACTTAGGCAGCAGGCAGTTCTTTGGGTTGCATATAAATATGTGATAGGCACTGTTGTTTGCTATTCTGACTTAGTGATACATGTTAGGCCAACTGTGGCACAAAAATTCACTGTAAGCAATGTGTGTCATTTTATAAATTGGTGATTTCCATTGTGAACTTATGTCTATCCTAAGTATACTGCAATTTACTGCCTAATAGTGTTTTTGTACTCATGCATACTGTGGAGTAGGGGAGACTGTCCCTGCACCATCTGCTTCATTGTAATGACTTGTTACCCACAGCCTTTTACCAGTTGGTGGAATTAAATATATATCTTTGCACATGATCCGCTCTTGTTCTCTTCTATTTAAATGTTGCTCTTCGAGCTTTTACACAGACTAGTGGTGGCTCCACATGTACATCTGTGTTTATGGGTCACATGGATAATTTTGTATATTAAAAAGGAAATACACTGTGTGCAGAATTATTAGGCAAATGAGCATTTCGATCACACGATACATTTTATACATGTTGTCCTACTCCAAGCTGTATAGGCTTGAGAGCCAACTACCAATTAAGTAAATCAGGTGATGTGCAACTCTGTAATGATGAGGGCTGTGGTGTAATGACATCAACACCCTATATAAGGTGTAATTAATTATTAGGCAATTTCCTTTCCTTTGGCAAAATGGGTCAGAAGAGAGATTTGACAGGCTCTGAAAAGTCCAAAATTGTGAGATGTCTTGCAGAGGGATGCAGCAGTCTTGAAATTGCCAAACTTTTGAAGTGTGATCACCAAACAATCAAGTGTTTCATGGCAAATAGCTAACAGGGTCGCAAGAAGCGTGCTGGGCAAAAAAGGCGCAAAATAACTGCCCATGAATTGAGAAAAATCAAGTGTGAAACTGCCAAGATGCCATTTGCCCTCAGTTTTGCCATATTTCAGAGCTGCAACTTTACTGGAGTATCAAAAAGCACAAGGGGTGCTATACTCAGGGACATGGCCAAGGTAAGGAAGGCTGAAAAACGACCATCTTTGAACAAGAAACATAAGATAAAATGTCAAGACTGGGCCAAGAAATATCTTAAGACTGATTTTTCAAAGGATTTATGTCCTTTTAGAAACATCCATTGCAGATTCTTATAGTTAGCAAATAAAAATAAGTTATGTGCCGTATGTCATTCAGGAGGTCATTGTTTTCTGCCCTGTGATAGATCCACCACAGCATTAAATTCCCAGAAAAGCGGTGTAGTCACCCCACTGCAATTGGAACTATGGTCACTAGGTGGAGCCCTAGAGTTAACACCCACACACTAGAGTAGTAGGTGGGAGGGACCCCGGGAGGGAATATAGTGACCTCTAGGGGGAACTAGTGAGTTCAGCTCAGTTGGTGAGAGTAAAAGATGGAGTAAGAGCTGGAGCAAGGAGGGTCTCCTTGGCTGAGGAGCCCAGAAAGTACAGATCCCAGAATAGAAGCAAGGAACTGAGGCTCAGCAGTGAGCTAGTTCAAGGGAAGAAACCGGGTACCGGAGCCCGCAACTGTGAGATCCTACATGGCTCACAGAGAATCCGAAGAACGGGGATAATTTAGATACAGCCCCAGTCTCCTGAGTGAGTCAGAAAAAGGGAGCCAAAAGCTAGTAGGAGCAGAGGCCACTGCTTAGCTTAAGATAAGTTTGTCCCGGAGACCACAAAGGACGGAGAGAGAGAGGAAGAGTAAAGCAGCTGGATGTCCGGTCATCTTTAGGAGTCAGACTTCACCGCCCCTGGGAGGCAAGGAAAGAAGGAAAAAGAAAGGAAAATAAGGAGGGATCCATCTACAGCCAGAAATTCCAATTGCAGCATCCAGAGCATTTGTCATCATACCATCTATTGAACTGTTGAACTGTATGACTTTGGCGAAGTTTTCAGTAAAGTTACCCGGTGAAGTGAAGTTCCGACTCTGCTGCATCCTTTCCAATATAAATTGTTTTTTTACAGAATCGCTGCCCCGGTGGTCCAGTCCCACCTGCGGGGACCAATCCATCTAAGCCGCAATACCATCGACCACTGGAGGACTGTGGCGGCGCTGGTGGGCATCACCAGACTCAGCAGCTGGCGTCACGAACACACAAACTTTGTAAATAATCCCCTGTAAATATATATCCCCTCTCTGATTTTTTGTTGACTGTCAGGGCCACGGCCTCGGGCAATCCACCCGTGACATCCCCCTGACTGAAACAGCCCGAGAGCCGAGTACCCGAGCCCTGGGGCGCCTCATTTATCTGCTCCTATTACAGAATCGTAAAGCTGAATTCCTGACTCAATTGTGAATTCATCAGCCCTACTGGCTAAAGTCTGCTCAAATGTTCATTGCAGGAAAATGCAGCTTTATTAGCCATAGAGCTATGCATTGTGCTCCCTAATCAGACTTACGTCAGGAACATCTCACCAATTGCAGCCAAATGAAATCTAGCAATGCACTTAGCAGGATGTTGTCAGACCCCATTAAATAATGCAGAATCACCCTCAACCTGCCATGCATGGGGGAGGTGATTTGACTATGCAAGAGGTAATCTGCACACATAGGACGCCATTCACACTGATATCAATGATTATTCTTGTAACTGTGATATTAGAGCATTGTGTAATGACCTATCGGCACTCCTTTCACTACTCCACATTTGGCTCTCCCCAAGAATTGGAAAATGGGAAAAAAATGATGCACAAGGAGCCCTGAATGGAGTGGAGGTTATTCATACAGACTTCCTTTACATTGATCATGGGCTTCCATTAAGAGGGAGTAGTGCTGATTTGCTCATGATTGACAACGCCTCCATTCAGCCAGGGCTCAAGATAGCTGGATCCATGGCAATTGGACTGACAGTGGTCAGCAAGTTATCTCCTATGCAAGGGATATACGAATAGTTTTCCCAAGTGGCCACATGCCAGACAATGACTGATATGAAGGGCTGAATCCACAGGATGAGTTAATACTGTTTATTTTATATAATAATTTTTATCACTTAATCATGAGACGAATAGAGTATTGTAACCTGCAGTATCAACCCAAAACTACAGTTAGGGCCAGAAATATTTGGACAGTGACACAATTTTCGCGAGTTGGGCTCTGCATGCCACCACATTGGATTTGAAATGAAACCTCTACAACAGAATTCAAGTGCAGATTGTAACGTTTAATTTGAAGGGTTGAACAAAAATATCTGATAGAAAATGTAGGAATTGTACACATTTCTTTACAAACACTCCACATTTTAGGAGGTCAAAAGTAATTGGACAAATAAACATAACCCAAACAAAATATTTTTATTTTCAATATTTTGTTGCGAATCCTTTGGAGGCAATCACTGCCTTAAGTCTGGAACCCATGGACATCACCAAACGCTGGGTTTCCTCCTTCTTAATGCTTTGCCAGGCCTTTACAGCCGCAGCCTTCAGGTCTTGCTTGTTTGTGGGTCTTTCCGTCTTAAGTCTGGATTTGAGCAAGTGAAATGCATGCTCAATTGGGTTAA
This sequence comes from Allobates femoralis, assembly GCA_033576535.1. Taxonomy (NCBI): domain Eukaryota; kingdom Metazoa; phylum Chordata; class Amphibia; order Anura; family Aromobatidae; genus Allobates; species Allobates femoralis. Next base: position 123,566,238 of record JARQOC010000003.1, read on the forward strand.
GATCTGGTGATTGACTTGGCCATTGCAGAATGTTCCACTTCTTTGCACTCATGAACTCCTGGGTAGCTTTGGCTGTAATCTTGGGGTCATTGTCCATCTGTACTATGAAGCGCTGTCCAATCAACTTTGCAGCATTTGGCTGAATCTGGGCTGAAAGTATATCCCGGTACACTTCAGAATTCATCCGGCTACTCTTGTCTGCTGTTATGTCATCAATAAACACAAGTGACCCAGTGGCATTGAAAGCCATGCATGCCCATGCCATCACGTTGCCTCCACCATGTTTTACAGAGGATGTGGTGTGCCTTGGATCATGTGCCGTTCCCTTTCTTCTCCAAACTTTTTTCTTCCCATCATTCTGGTACAGGTTGATCTTTGTCTAATCTGTCCATAGAATACTTTTCCAGAACTGAGCTGGCTTCTTGAGGTGTTTTTCAGCAAATTTAACTCTGGCCTGTCTATTTTTGGAATTGATGAATGGTTTGCATCTAGATGTGAACCCTTTGTATTTACTGTCATGGAGTCTTCTCTTTACTGTTGACTTAGAGACAGATACACCTACTTCACTGAGAGTGTTCTGGACTTCAGTTGATGTTGTGAACGGGTTCTTCTTCACCAAATAAAGTATGCAGCGATCATCCACCACTGTTGTCATCCGTGGACGCCCAGGCCTTTTAGAGTTCCCAAGCTCACCAGTCAATTCCTTTTTTCTCAGAATGTACCCAACTGTTGATTTTGCTACTCCAAGCATGTCTGCTATCTCTCTGATGGATCTTTTCAGCCTCAGGATGTTCTGCTTCACCTCAATTGAGAGTTCCTTTGACAGCATGTTGTCTGGTCACAGCAACAGCTTCCAAATGCAAAACCACACACCTGGAATCCACCCCTGACCTTTTAACTACTTCATTGATTACAGGTTAACGAGGGAGACACCTTCAGAGTTAATTACAGCCCTTAGAGTCCATTGTCCAATTATTTTTGGTCCCTTGAAAAAGAGGAGGCTATGCATTACAGAGCTATAATTCCTAAACCCTTTCTCCGATTTGGATGTGGAAACTCTCATATTGCAGCGTGGAGTGTGCACTTTCAGCCCCTATTATATATATAATTGTATTTCTGAACATGTTTTTGTAAACAGCTAAAATAACAAAACTTGTGTCACTGTCCAAATATTTCTTGCCCTAACTGTATATATTTAACTGCTTTTTATAACGTTCATAAAAACAACTGTGGATCACACTGGCCTTGTTATCCAGCTCTTAACAGCTCCCGACCTTGATTAGCTCCTAACAAAATATAATACCTCTACAGTCCTCTACAGAGTATGGTGCCCTGACAAACAGTATTTTGTCTCCACACAGCACTTCAAACAGAATATTCTCAAAAAGCCCCACACACAGAATCGAAGCTCCCCCAAATGGTATGATGTGACCTCTGCACAGCTGGCGCGATGTAGTGACATCATTACACTTGCTGCGTTCTCAGTTGCACCATTTCAACTGTGAACTATGGAGGCAACTGCTCCATGTTCTCTGATTGTATTCACCAATATCAGCAACCCGATGATTCAGATAACCGTGTAATTGAAGGGAGCAGCAGTGTGGTAAGGGATACCACTATCTCCAACCCTTTGTCCGTCTGGTCTGTGGGTCAGACAGATACAGCCAAACAACTGTATGTATAGAATTCAAATAGAATATGCGGTTCTAAGGTAGAGCGCAGGTATGAGACGGGATACTTTAATCTTTATCTCCGTAACTTTATTCATAAAAAGCTCCAGACCACAACATGTTTCGACGTACAGACGTCTTCCTCAGACGTCTGTACGTCGAAACATGTTGTGGTCTGGAGCTTTTTATGAATAAAGTTACGGAGATAAAGATTAAAGTATCCCGTCTCATACCTGCGCTCTACCTTAGAACCGCATATTCTATTTGAATTCTATTAATCTAATTCCATTGGGGAAAGCGGTGACAGAGCTGCAGAGGGATAGGGTTAATGGATCAACCTGGTGTTTCCTGACCTAACCCTGGAGAGAGAGTGTGGACAGCACGAGGCCAGGAGCAGAGGTGATTGAGGATACAGGAGCACTACAGATCCCAGGCTGGCAGCCTGAGCCACAAACTACGCTCACAATCTGGTTGTGCGGATCGGGTGCAACCTTTAAAGGTTAGTTTGCTTATAATACGACCGCTTTAAAGACAGGAGAGGTCCACAGGTGGCGCAACCCTATTTTTTCTTTTTATAAACAACTGTATTTGGCCTGCGGGTTGCACTTTGCCTATGTCTGCCCCATTCAATGGATAGCAGATAAATTTCAAGTTGAGTATACCCCTTTAATGTGTTATTCATACTTGTGATGTTTCAGAGCTGCCATGTTAATTTTCCTCCACGTCCATTCTCTATTCCTCTGAAGATTCAAGAGTGCAACTGGACACTGGGGCCAAGTCCAAAGACAGAACAACCCAGTGCTAGGCAAATAAAGTCTGACTTAGGAAACTCCTGGGACATTTGCCAACTTGACCAGGAGTCTTAGGGGTCGCCCCTTTTTCCTGGAACCTCCCAGATATTCTGGAAAAATTGACAAGTAAGATGATGGCATGCTTTCAATTCTTTTACTTTGTACATTTTTCCTCTAGAACACATCAGCTAGATGCTACTTTAAAACAGTCCTCCACCCTGCGACTGAAACTACACTTTTGTTATATTTAGTCACCATGCCTGGTGCTCTGCTTCCTCAACTGAAACCGATGTTTTGGTAGTCCTACATCCAAAATGGCAGTGCCATAGGGAACAGTAGTGAGTCTGAGCCTTGCTGCCATAGCACATGAAAGGTAGGGGAAGCATGATTCAGAGTTACCGCTGTACTCCTCATGCCACTCCTGGGTCTCTTTTAGATACAGGAGGACCATAATGCTTGTTTCAGCAGAAGAGGTAGCAAGAGGCAAACGGAGGAAACTGGTATGTATAGTCATTTTTTCTTGCCAGGGTGGAGGGTCACTTTAAAGTGCGTAGTGAATTATTGTAAAGTCTACTTAAACATGAATAATAAACTGTATTTTGTTTGTTTTTTTTTGTCATTTTTGTAACATTTGTGGTTATCAAAATACTTTCTGTACTAGGCTTTATTTTTTTTTCCACAGGACTTTTCTAAAGGACTTTAATAAAAACCTAGGAAAGACGCCTGGTCAAAATGTTACTAAAGAAAAAAAGTGCTATCACAAATGTAAGTAAAAACATTATTAAGGGTCTGTCCTTAGGCTACAAGTTTGGAGTCACTCTATAGGCCCCGTTATCGGCACGATATTGTGAACGATATAGTTTATACGTCACGGATTTGGAGTCGTTCAACTGACATTGTTAGGACGTCTTTGCATGTAACACCGAGATTCAACTACGATAAGTCGTTGGATCGCTGATCGCAGGTTTGAGAACATGTTCTCAAATCAGACAATCCACGATCAGCCAACCTGCTGTATCGTTCTGTTTGACACCGCGATAACGATGTAATTCGCGACTTCGCCCATTCACATCAGTGAATAAGTATCGTTTGCTGGGTTGTGTGAACGATACCTGCTCGCTGGATCGTTGGTGAGATGAGCACGATATCTAGGCATGTGACATCTCACCAGCGATGTCAAAACGATGACCTAATGACCGAGCGCCCCTGAGATCGTTAGTGATATTGTTTCAACATCGTGCGGTGCAAACGGTACCTTATCTGTCACTCTATGTAACTGCAGTCTTGTGAATCCTCACTGTGCATTGTCTGGAGTCTCCTGTGTCGGCACTAAGAGCGAGCGGTTATGTGACTGCAAGTATGCAATTCGCATTAATGAAGTCATGTGCCAACTAGATAAGCGCAACCTGCCTCAATGCAAGAGTAGTGAGTGAAGCCAGATACCAGTGGCTTAACTAGAGTCCGATGGGCCCAGGTGCAAAATTTGGATCTGGGCCCCCGAACATTGGTCTGATGTATGGTTCCTTGTAGCGTTTTAAATCCCATAATACAGTGTTCCTCAACTCCAGTCCTCAGGACCCATCAACAGGTCATGTTTTCAGGATTTCCTTAGTATTGAACAGGTGTTGGAATTATCCCCTTTGCAGGTGATTAAACTAACACATATGCAATACTAAGAAAATTCTGAAAACATGACCTGTTGGTGGGTCCTGAGGACTGGAGTTGAGGAACAAAGCTAAAGACTTGGGAATTGTCTGCAGTCCCCCTTGATTATGTATTAATGTCCCCCATCCTGTTATATATGTCCCCATCCTGGTATATATGTTCCCCATCCTGGTATATTTGACCATTCTGGTATTTATGTCCCTATCCTAATATATATGATCTCTATCCTGAAGCATATGATCCCCATCCAGGTATAAATGAGCCTCATCAAGGTATATATACATCCCTCATTCTGGTATATATGTCTTCATCCTGGTATATAGGTCCCCATCATGGTACATTGGTACCCCATCAGGGTATATAGGTCACCCATCCTGGTATATATGGTCCTCATCCTGGTATATATGGTCCCCATCCTAGTATATATGGTCCATATGGTCCCCACCCTGGTATACATGGTCTCTATTTTCATATATGTGGGCTCATCCTAACATATATGTTCCCAATTTTGGTATACATGGACCATCCTGGTATATATGGTCCGTATGGTCCCAATCCTGTTATATATGTCTGTATCCTGGTATACATCGTTCCCATCCCGGTACATATGGTCCACATGGTCCCCATTCTGGTATCTACTCTATAATTGCCGTAGGCAAAATCGTGTCGGACCCCGAAAACGCCGTGGCTTTGTCACTATGTGACGTCACCACGCGCGAGCAATGGCTGCGAAGCGGCCATTGCGAGTCGCTGCCCGAAAATAGAACCAGAGGCTCGGCCACAAACTTAGCGATTTACCGCTGAGGTAGCGCGAGCAATGGCCGCGAGGCCATTGCGAGTCGCTACCTCAGCCGCCGCACCTGCCGCAAGTCCCCCTATACTTTCTATGGGGATCCATTGCGAGTCGCTGTGTAGCGCGAGCAATGGCCGCGAGGCCATTGCGAGTCGCTACCTCAGCCGCCGCACCTGCCGCAAGTCCCCCTATACTTTCTATGGGGATTACCGCAACCGCGCCGCAAGTGTAACGGTTATGCGGCGAACGCGGCAGATGCGGTTACACTTGCGGCGCGGTTGCGGTAATTACCATAGAAAGTATGGGGGGACTTGCGGCAGGTGCGGCAAGTGCGGTTTTGCACTTGCGGCAGGTGCGGCCGCGGCCGCAGTTGTCGCAAGTGCAAAACCGCACTTGCCGCACCTGCCGCAAGTCCCCCTATACTTTGTATGGGGATTACCGCAACCGCGCCGCAAGTGTAACGGTTGCGGCGCGGTTGCGGTAATCCCCATAGAAAGTATAGGGGGACTTGCGGCAGGTGCGGCAAGTGCGGTTTTTAAATTTAATAATAATAAAAATACTAAAAAAAAAATAACTAAATAATATAAATAATAAACAATAAAATAAAACATAATAATAAAAAAAAATATAAAATAAAAAAATATATAACATTAATATATTAATTACATTAACTAATTAAAATAAAAAAATTAATCTAATACCCCCCCAAAAAGTATTCACACCCCCCCAAAAAGTATTCAACCCCCCCAAAAAAGTATTCACACCCCCCCCAAAAAGTATTCAACACCCCCCAAAAAGTATTCAAGCCCACCAAAAAGTATTCAATCCCCCCAAAAAAGTATTCAACCCCCCCCAAAAAGTATACAGCCCCCCCAAAAAGTATTCAACACCCCCCAAAAAGTATTCAACACCCCCCAAAAAGTATTCAACACCCCCAAAAAAATATTCAACACCCCACAAAAAGTATTCAACACCCCCCAAAAAGTAGTCAACACCCCCCAAAAATTATTCAACCCCCCCCAAAAGTATTCAACCCCCCAAAAAGTATTCAACCCCCCAAAAAAGTATTCAACACCCCCCAAAAAGTATTCAACACCCCCCAAAAAGTATTCAACCCCCCCCAAAAAGTAATCAACACCCCTCAAAAAGTATTCAACACCCCCCAAAAAGTATTCAACACCCCCCAAAAAGTATTCAACACCCTCCAAAAAGTATTCACCACCCCCCAAAAAGTATTCACCACCCCCCAAAAAGTATTCAACACCCACCAAAAATTATTCAACCCCCCCAAAAAATTATTCAACCCCCCCAAAAAAGTATTCAACACCCCCCAAAAAGTATTTCACACCCCCCAAAAAGTATTCCACACCCCCCAAAAAGTATTCCACACCCCCAAAAAAATATTCAACCCCCCACAAAAAGTAATCAACACCCCTCAAAAAGTATTCAACACCCCCCAAAAAGTATTCAACCCCCCCAAAAAGTATTCAACACCCCCCAAAAATTATTCAACCCCCCCAAAAAGTATTCAACCCCCCCAAAAAGTATTCAACACCCCCCAAAAAGTATTCAACACCCCCCAAAAAGTATTCAACCCCCCAAAAAAAGTATTCAACCACCCCCAAAAAGTAATCAACACCCCTCAAAAAGTATTCAACACCCCCAAAAAGTATTCAACACCCCCCAAAAAGTATTCAACACCCCCAAAAAGTATTCCACACCCCCCAAAAAGTATTCCACACCCCCCAAAAAGTATTCAACCCCCCCAAAAAAATATTCAACCCCCCACAAAAAGTAATCAACACCCCTCAAAAAGTATTCAACACCCCCCAAAAATTATTCAACCCCCCCAAAAAGTATTCACCACCCCCCAAAAAAGTAATCAACCACCCCAAAAAAGTATTCCACACCCCCCCAAAAAGTATTCCACACCCCCCAAAAAGTATTCAACACCCCCCAAAAAGTATTCCACACCCCCCAAAAAGTATTCAAAACCCCCCAAAAAGTATTCAACCCCCCCAAAAAAGTATTCAACCACCCTCAAAAAGTAATCAACACCCCTCAAAAAGTATTCAACACCCCCCAAAAATTATTCAACACCCTCCAAAAATTATTCAACACCCCCCAAAAAGTATTCAACACCCCCAAAAAGTATTCAACACCCCCCAAAAAGTATTCACCACCCCCCAAAAAGTATTCAACCCCCCTAAAAAGTATTCAACACACCCCCAAAAAGTATTCAACCCCCCTAAAAAGTATTCAACACCCCCTAAAAAGTATTCAACCCCCCCAAAAAGTATTCCACACCCCCCAAAAAGTATTCAACACCCCCCAAAAGTATTCAACACCCCCAAAAAGTATTCAACCCCCCAAAAAAAGTATTCAACCCCCTCAAAAAAGTATTCAACCCCCCCAAAAAGTATTCAACCCCCCCAAAAGTATTCAACCCCCCCCAAAAAGTATTCAACCCCCCCAAAAAGTATTCACACCCCCCCAAAAAGTCCTCACACCCCCCCAAAAAATACTCACACACCCCCAAAAAGTACTCAGACCAGCTATAACTATTATAAGCAAATTAATGCACGTTCTAGAATCCCAATGCATTTGCATCGGGCTCACAACTAGTGGTTAATATGGTCCCCATCCTGGTATGGTTCACATGTCCCCATCCTGGTATGATTCACATGTCCCCATCCTGGTATGGTTCACATGGTCCTCATCCTGGTATATATGTTATATGTCCCCCATCCTGTTATACATGGTCCCCACCCTGGCATACATGTCCCCCATCATGATATATACAGTCATATGAAAAGGTTTGGGCACCCCTCTTAATCTTACTCATTTTTTTTTTTTGTTTAAAATTGGGTTTTTGTACTTCCGCTTCCGGCGCCTCCATAAACGGCCGCTGCTGAGAAGGCTCCGGGGACCGCAGGAGGAATCCGCCGACATCCCCGACCCCTATCATTAGAAATCGCTACACAAGCATCAGAGAGGGAGAGGAGATGGCAGCCACACTCGATCGCTATTTTGCGCGCCCGGGAGGGACGGGGGCGAGCGGGGCACAGCACATGGCGCCCCCTCCCCCCCCCTCCTCCATGGCGCCGAAAGCAGCAGGCGAGACTCCGGAGGTGGGGAGGACAGAAGAGGAGGAGGAGGACGAAACTGGCCTGGAGAACGCAGCTATAGAGGACTCAGCTGCATCACAGGAGGGGAGCCAGGACTGGACTGAGCCGGACGCAACAATAACAACACAAGCCCAGGTACACTGGAGGGAGGGAGAGACAATGGCAGGCAGAGGAGCTGGAGAAAGAGGGGGCAGAGAGAACAGTGCTGGAAAAGGGCTCCCATGGCTTGACTATAAACTCCTAGCTAACGAGATGTCAGCCTACCTAGCACCTGATCTAAAGTCTGCAGTAGCAGAACTGGTGGCTGCCACTACCAAAGACATCAACAACAAGCTGGGACACCATGACCAGCAGCTAATGGAAGCAGAGGGCAGAATAGCTGCAGCAGAGGGGAAAGTGGAAGAATTAGAACAACAGCTACAGGTCCTGCAGCGCAGCTCCACATATGCCCATAATAAATTAGAAGATATAGAGAACAGAGATCGACGCAACAATCTCAAAATAGTCGGTCTCCCAGAATCCATTATGCCAAGCCTGCTGATAGACATATTTGAAGTCGATCTCCCAAAAACACTGGGCCTGACACATAAGTGTCTAACAGAACGCACACACAGGATTGGCCCCCCCCAGACCCCCCACCACGTGGAGCTGAACACCTTGGGGCCGAGGGAAGAGGAGCAGGGAACAAGCCAAGACATGCTATAGCGCGATACTTGAACCACAGAGACAAAGAGGAGATCCTGAGAGCCTATAAGGCCAAAAAAATACCCCTTACCATTAGGGGACATAGGGTGCTGGTATACGCAGATTACTCCATCGAGGTTGCCAACAAGAGGAGAGCATTCAGCGAAGTATGCACTATCCTTTATAAACGGAATGTACGCTTCCAGCTAGCATTCCCTGCCACCCTGAGATTTCGCACAAGGGACGGCTCCTCGGTTTCTTTCACTGACCCAGAAAAAGCCATGGCACTAATCAACATGGGTGCCAAATCCCCCGAGCAGACTACCAGCAATGATCCAATACCAAACAATCCTAAAGACCGCGAAAAGCACTCAGGCGGGGGAAATTCACAGATTCCTATAGAAACTACAGAAAATGGAGAGCAATCACATGACTCTTTAAGACACTACCAATTGCGCTCAGAGGGTAACTACGGTGGAGATAACCAAAGATACACTACACCCCGGAAAAACCGGCAGTCGGCACCCAAGAAGAAAACGAGATGAAAATCATCAATGGATGTAATGTCTCGATCCTTGAAAGTGTATATTCAGGTGTTCACTTAGCGAGTTATATTGAAAATAAGTTGAATACGAGGGAATCAAAGGGTCCGTAGTGAGGTGGGGAGGGGGTCTAATGGGAATGGGAAAATAACGTATGCAAAAAAAAAAAACGATGACCTAAACAAAAGACCGAAATATGGGAAAGGTCCATCATATGGAGAAATGGAACAATTGATTAGTGGTAGCCAAAAGGAGGGGGAGGGGGAAGGACGGGGAGAAAAAAAAAAAAAAAAAAAAAAAAAAGTCACTGAATCAAGGCTACACTAGGGAAATCCTACAGAAAGGAAAAGTTTAATGTTTGGGTAGTACTACGTTGATTACTTGTTTGTTACTCCCTCTCTATTTTCTCTAAGTGGTGGGACTTGAAACTGTGAACTCATCATCAATATCTGGAGAGAGGCGGATCTCCGGCGGCCCATCCTTGGGGCGACGTAAGACGTGGAGGAAGAAAGAGAAGTCAATATGATGGATAAGATAAGAAAGAGGGGAAATGTAGGGGAGGGGGAGGGATGGTATAACATGACACATTATGGGTTGATGCAATATAGCGATTGGGAATCCATCTTCATTCCCGGCGGTACCAGTGAATCATACTCAGATGCCAGAAGCAAAAGGGATGATCAGAGGTGTCTTGTTGGAGGCTTTGTGAGAAACGGGCAGACATTCTATTATGTCATATTGATAGTCTTCACCAAATATGGTTAGGTGGGTCTCCTGGAACGTTAAGGGCTTGCGCTCTCCCTCTAAGCGTATGATGGTTCTTAGACATCTCAATAGATTACATGCTGATGTTGCCCTCCTTCAGGAGACCCACCTGCCACAGGAGGACTTTTTTCGCCTCAAAAAGCTTTGGGTGGGGGAGGTATATGGGTCGGGGGCAATGGGAAGAAAAGCAGGTGTTATTGTATTAGTGCGGAGATCCTTGGCCCACACATTAATCTCAGAGAGAAAAGATAAAGAGGGTAGACTGATCCACCTCAATTTGCAGATCAAAGAAGACATTTTTAGTATATATAACTTATATGCACCAAACTCAGCTCAAAAACCGTTCTTCCAGTCCCTTCAGAATGATCTATTGACGGACCATCTCAGCCTCCGCATAATAGGAGGAGATTTCAATATGGTGGTACACGAGCAGGAGGACAGACGCACTAAGTTTCCACGGATCCTGGAAGCTGGGGGGGGAGAGGGGACATTCCAGGGAAGCCTCCTGGAACAGCTGTTTCAACATTGTAACCTAATAGACACGTGGAGGGTAATGCACCCATTGGAGAGGGATTTCACGCACTTTTCGCATCCACATGGGTCCTGGTCGAGGCTTGACATGCTCCTTACATCACCACTACTTTTTCAGAGAGTGGTCACCGCAACTATAGAGAGCATGGTCATTTCCGACCATGGCCCAGTGGCGGTGGAAACCAGGGAGACACATCAAAAGGGAACGGACTACATTTGGAGATTTCCTGACACCATGACAAGGGAGGAGAACTTCAATAATATGTTGAAGGAATGGTGGACTGACTTCGCGCTAAACAATGAGACACACAGGGGAGACCCGGGCTCTTTTGGGAGACAGCCAAAGTGGTGCTGAGGGGGCATGTCATGGCATATCAAATAAGATTGAAAAATAAAATCAAAGACCAATATCTGAAGTCCAGTATGACAGTAAGGGGAGCATACCAGCAATATAAACAGACAATGACAGAGGGAGATAAACAAACTTGGATGGAAGCAAAAAAAGAATTCGACATATGGGCAAATAAGAAAGAATGTATGTATAGAAGCAAACTGGAGATGGAACTCCACAGGTATGGGGACAAGGCGGGTAGACTTCTTGCACGCCTAGCGAAAGGGAGACATCCAGCGACACCCATACTAGAAATTAAAGATAAACATGGGAATGTCTGGTCGGGACCCAAAGATATCTCCAGGGTATTGGGGAAGTTTTATGCATCCCTTTATAAAGACGAGACCAGAGGGAATTTGAGAGGCATGGACTGGTTAAAAGACATCGACATACCAGGGTTGACAGAGGAAGACAAACAATATTTAAACGCACCCATTTCTGTGGAAAACATCGAAGGGGTAATAAGACAACTACCCTCGGGTAAAGCACCGGGCCCAGACGGATTTGGAGGAGCTTTTTTTAAGTCCCTCAGGGAACAGGTGTCCCCGATACTTACAGATCTATACAATTCATTTCTACAGGGTAGGCCTATACCAGACAGAATGAATCTAGCCCACATTAAATTACTCCCGAAACCAGGAAAACCACTGACTGACCCCGCCAGCTATAGGCCAATCTCATTAATAAACCAGGACTTAAAAATAATCTCCAAAATCATGGCGGACAGATTGGCCAACATTCTACCTAGACTAATTAACCCCCGACAAGCGGGCTTCGTGAAAGGGCGCTCAACAGTTACTAACATACGTAAAGCAATGTTACTAATAGATGTAGCAAGACATAGAGGGGAGGGAGGAGACGCAGATCCAGCCGTGATCACCTTGGATGCAGAAAAAGCGTTCGACAATGTGAGGTGGTCATGGCTGGAACAGGTGCTAGACATTATTGGTCTCAACGGCCCATTCAGACAATATATAAGATCCCTTTATGATACTCCAAAGGCCTGTGTGAGCACACCAGGTTTTCTATCAGATACGTTTGTGTTAGAAAAAGGAACAAGACAAGGATGCCCGCTGTCCCCGTTGCTTTTCAACTTAGCCATAGAGCCGTTGGCAATATATTTGGATACACACAAGTTATATGAAGGCTTGAAGGTGGGGGGAAGGGAGGCGAGGATATCTCTTTTCGCAGACGATATCATGCTCTTTATGCAAAACCCAGGGAGAGACCTAGCCAATGTCCTAGATGCCATCGAAAGAGTGGGTGCTTTCTCTGGTTTTCGACTAAATAGAGATAAATGCGAGATTTTTTTCATACATAAGCACTGTCCGTTGTGGAGGGCTGAATCACTGGGGGGCATTCGGGTAGCACAGGACAATATACAATATCTGGGGGTACATCTAGCTAGGACGATGGGTTTGATATATAGATACAACTTTGTCCCTATTATCACCAAAATAGAGCAAGAATTGGAGAGGTGGAAAGGATTACCTTTATCATTATTGGGACGTGCCCACCTGATCAAGATGATCAGCTTTCCCAGACTTCTATACCCACTTCAGACAATCCCCTTATTACTGACACATGTAGACGTTAGGAGGCTGAATAAAGCCTTCTCTAAATTTTTATGGAGGGGCAAGAGACCTAGGATCTCCCTCAATTTTCTACTTCAATCTGCGGAGAGGGGTGGATTACAGTTACCTGATGTCAGAGGGTACAACCTGGCATGCATTATGCGACATGTGCTAGACTGGCTTAAGGGGTCGACTAGATTCTCTGACATAGACCTGGAAAGAGAGTATGCGGGGCCGTGGGATTTGGCGTCACTTCTACACACACCCCTTTCCATGATACCATGTCACTTAAAACACACCACGATCTACAGAGACACAGTTATGACCTGGAAAAATGTCCGTTCTAAATTGGGTCTCTCTTGGAAGATCTCGGGGAGACTTAATCCCTGGGCATGTCCATCCTTTCCCTTGGGACGTGAAAATTCTCTCTTTAAAAGTTGGAAATCGGGAGGGGTAAGGACGCTGTTTGATCTCATGCATGTGGGAGAGAGGAGATGGCTAACACGAGCAGAGGTGTTGACTAAATTTAATCTACCTGGAGTGCATGTTTTACAGTACCAGCAGCTCCACCATCACCTCTTGACCAACCTACATGACATTTCAGGGGAATTCACAAATGAGATATGGGAGGATTTGATATGTGAAAGAGTGGAGGACACGTCTATACGTACAATATACGGCAATTTGGGAGGCGCACTTCGACCATTAAGACCAAGAGGGCCTTTCTCCAGGTGGAAAAAACATTTTGAAGAAAGTGACTTGCCGAATAAGATACTACAGGGATGGCAGTCAATGAGGAAAGCAGTTACAAATGAATTGTGGAGGGACACACAATTTAGATTAATGCATGGAGCTATACAGGGTTTTAACATCCCACCCTCACCAGCCAACCAAAATAGGTGGATAAATTGTCCTAAGTGTGGAGACGCAATGACAGATTTAGAACATGGTATATGGTCATGCCAGAAAGCAGCACAGTTCTGGGAGGAAGTGGGGTGCTTAGCCAGAGGACACTTCATAAATAAGGGACGGCTCAACCCAATGCTTTGGCTCTTTCATTATCATGGTGACACACCCAATCAAGGCTCTCCTCACATATTGTTTCACACTATAGCCATACTGGCTAAACGATTGATCTTGAGACACTGGCTGGAGAGATCCCTACCGGGATAGAGGCACTCCGCAACACCATAAAAAAAGCGTTACACCTTGAGGCTTCTGAGGCTTTGAAAAACCCAACCCGTCTTGTAGAAAAATTCTTTCGCAAATGGAGAAAATTTGTAGAAAGAGAACTCTCCGATTCGGAAATGGAGACGTTTATCTCCCCTTTTAGACAGACGGCATGGTATGCTATGGCAGAGCTTGAAGGTACACTGGGTAGATTGAGTAGGAATGAATAAGAGATAGTATGAAGAACATCACCTTAGGGCATTGAGATTCACAGGTGATATAAAATTGCATCAAGGGAGGGTGGGAGGGAGGGTGGGAACTGGTTGTCAAAACCTATGAAACGGTTCGACATGGTATTATTAAACTCAATTGAATTTCAAATATTAGTAAGAACAGCTTTAGAAGAAATACCTGAATAAGACTGAAGGTTCTAGTTGTTATATGACCTAATGAACAAATCTGTTTATGATATGTTATGTTTTATACCTGTGTATGTGAATATATTTAATGTACTTTTGTCAAATATTGAAAAAGCAATAAAAAATGATAATAAAAAAAAAAAAAATTGGGTTTTTGCAACAGCTATTTCAGTGTGATATATGTAATAACTGATGGACACAGTAATATTTCAGGATTGAAATGAGGTTTATTGCACTTACCAAAAATGTGAAATATGCATTATTTCAAAATTTGACAGGTGCAAAAGTATGGGCACCCTTCTGATTTTCATGATTTGAATACTCCTAACCACTTTTTACTGACTTACTGAAGCACTAAATTGGTTTGGTAACCTCATTGAGCTTTGTACTTCATAGCCCGGTGTATCCAATCATGAGAAAAGCTATTTCAGGTGTCCACTTGCAAGTTGTTCTCCTATTTGCATCTTCTCTGAGGAGTGGCATCATGGGCTCCTCAAAACAGCTCTCAAATGATCTTAAAAAAAGATTGTTCAACATAGTTGTTCAGGGGAAGGATACAAAAAGTTGTCTCAGAGATTTAACCTGTCAGTTTCCACTGTGAGGAACATAGTAAGGAAATGGAAGACCACAGGGACAGTTCTTGTAAAGGCCAGAAGTGGCAGGCCAACAAAAATATCAGAAAGGCAGAGAAGAAGAATGGTGAGAACAGTCAAGACCAATCCACAGACCACCTCCAAAGACCTGCAGCATCATCTTGCTGCAGATGGTTTCACTGTGCATCGGTCAACAATACAGCGCGCACTGCACAAGGAGAAGCTGTATGGGAGAGTGATGGGTCATTCCATGTCAAGTGATCCAAAAATGAATATTTTTTTTCCCTGACGTCCTCAGATTTTTTTAATTTTTTTTCTATATGAAGAACAACTTTAGTTAATTACAAAAAAAATGTTTTGAATTTTTTTCTTGATCAGTTAATTTTTTACAGATTTTTAAAGTTTTAAAAAAGTGCGAATTTTGGCCTGGTATGGCTTTACATTTTCTATCATATCTCGGGCTAGAAATAAGATAGAGAAACAAAATAAACACCAATCTACTCAGAACTGTGCAGGCTTTCACCAGATATGTCACAAGAGGATCTTTGTTAATATTTTACCCATGTGATCGCAAGCGCAAAACTTTAAAACGCATTTCCGAAAAATTGGCGCGCTTTAAATATTTCAAAAACTGCCCATGTGTCTGCTTTGCTCTTAGCCACATTTGTACCAAATTTCAAGTTGGGATAGCGATGGGATCATATTTTAAAATATTTTACTATTAATAGCGTCAATGGGTCATTCCATATCAAGTGATCTAAATATGAATATTTTTTTTTACCTGACGTCTTTAGATTTTTTTTATTCTTTTTCTTTATGAAGTACAACTTTAGTTAATTACAAATTAAAAGTTTAGAATTTTTTTCTTCATCAGTTAATTTTTTACAGATTTTTAAAGTTTAAAAAAAGGGTGAATTTTGGCCTGGTATGACTTTACATTTTTTTATCTCAGGCTAGAAATAAGATAATGAAGTGGGAGAGGCATCATTTTACTCAGAACGGTAACAGCTTTCATTTGATATGTTACAAGACTATGTTTCGTTATATCAAATTCAAACTATTGACGGGCAATTGTGAAAAAATGACTGATTGTGTTCTTGGTTATATTTGTGCAGAGATTCAACTTGGGACCTGTCAAATTTATATATTTTTTATTTTATGGTTGTATGAGTTATCACAACTTATTGAATAAAACATTTATATGCAACAAAAAAGAAACACAAAAAACAAATCCCATAAGTGCCAGGATAAATACATCTTAATCATCAGAACACAACGCTCAGCATTTTCAACTTGAATGTATTGAACAAACCAAAAGAAGAAAGGTGATCATATCCTCAAATTTGATTAAACAAGATTAAAAGAACCAAAAATGTTAACCCCTATTTATACATATAAATTTGTTTTCTATTAAATCACTAAACATGTGATTTATGAAGTGTTTAATAAGAATAGTACAGTAGTTAAATCATCGTTCTATAAATTATGAACTAATCAAACAATTAATAGTATGTTTTTAAAGTAGCATTTTATCAATTTGTCCCTTCTAGTGGGTGAAATGTAATTTTGTCCATAAACGCTTACTAGCAATCGCCATTTCCTTGTGTGTCAAAGAGTATGTCCGGCCTGTCACGATGTTAGGCTCCGCCTGAGTTAATATCTGATTTTTGTGCACTTTTAAAATGTCTGGCTTTCTTGGATACACAAAGGATGGCGCTGGACCAGAAGGATGCAACAAAGTCAATTCTACTTCTTCATTTTCACAATCTTTGGAGAGTACAGTAGCCAGTCACCAGCGCCAATCATATTCATATTTTTTCAAAAGGATTGCAACAGTGTCTATGATAAAATGCTGTTTCTTGAGAAGTAGCAGCCATTGCTGTGTGGGAAAAATACAGTTAATATTAAGTAAGGAAGATAGGTAATAAAAATAAAGATTTACAGTACACTTGAGATAGAACTGTATTACTATAAAGTGAGTTTTAGGGCTAGCGCGCGCAGTTTTTTCTGTCTGCAGATACACGCTGCAGTTTTGGCAGCCTGTTTTTCTACCAAGTTTTTACCACATATGCGTTAGTTTTTTTAATCGCTAGTGAAAAAAATGGCAGCTTTTTTTTATATAAATGATAAATGCTGCGTTTATTGCAGCGATTAAAAAGTAGTTCAAGCAGTGATTTACTCACTCTTGAGTGTTTCCAAAAACACTGCATGTGGTGAACCCCATAGAAATCAATGGGGCTGTTTTTCTGAATGATGATCCCTAAGAATAGCACTGTGTGTATTTGCCCTTAATAATAAAAGCATTAAACTATTAATATATTTACTCACCCATATTTTAGTACACAGGCTTGATGGCCTTGTACAGACTATTGTTTGTTCAGGAGTGAAGATGTCCAGACATGTCAGGACATGAAAGGTCTGAACGAGCTGTCTTACTTCCTGAATGCAGTGGGTAGACACTTAACATGATTGACAGAGCTGCTGGCCTATCATCTGCTCTGCATTCACTGTCTATCCCTGTGCTTTCTCAGGTTGAGCCCTAACAAAGCTTTTTCCTATATGTCCTCTCCTGCTTCTAAGCTGTAACATATCAAAATAATACAGTAATTTCTAAAAATAATGGATTTGATAAATATAGACCCCACGCTTTTAGACCACAGGTTGAACAGATCTGAATTCAAGATTTTTGAATTGACACTATAATAGTTAAATATTTTAAAATATGATCCCATCACGATCCCAACTTGAAATTTGGTACAGATGTGGCTAAGAGCATAAAAGACACATGGGCAGTTTTGGAAAATTTTTATTAAAACGTTTTTTCGGAAATGCGTTTCAAAATGTTGCGTTTGCATTCGCATGGGTAAAAAATTAAAATTAACAAATATACTCTTGTGACATATCTGGTGAAAGCCTGGACAGTTCTGAGTAGAATGGTGTTTATTTTGTTTCTCTATCTTATTTCTAGCCCAAGATAAAAAAAATGTAAAGTCATACCAGGCCAAAATTCACACTTTTTTTAAACTTTAAAAATCTGTAAAAAATTAACTGATGAAGAAAAAAATTCTAAACTTTTAATTTGTAATTAACTAAAGTAGTACTTCATAAAGGAAAAAAAATAAAAAAATCTAAAGACGTCAGGTAAAAAAAAATATTCATATTTAGATCACTTGATATGGAATGACCCATTGACGCTATTAATAGTAAAATATTTTAAAATATGATCCCATCACGATCCCAACTTGAAATTTGGTACAAATGTGGCTAAGAGCAAAGCAGACACATGGGCAGTTTTTGAAATATTTAAAGCGCGCCGATTTTTCGGAAATGCGTTTTAAAGTTTTGCGCTTGCGATCACATTGGTAAAGTATTAACAAAGATCCTCTTGTGACATATCTGGTGAAAGCCTGTATAGTTCTGAGTAGAATGGTGTTTATTTTGTCTCTCTATCTTATTCCTAGCCTTAGTTATGAGGAAGAACGTAAAGGCAGGCAGCAGCGAAATTTGCACTTTTTCCGAACTTTGAAAATCATTTAAAAAAAAAATAAATTAAAAAAAAAAAATTTCTCTTCACATTTTGCATTGTCAGACATGCTATTATCAAATAACAAAATCTCAAAAGAATTAAAAATATAGAGGTAATAATCATTGGTTCACTTGACATGGAATGACCCTGAGAAAGAAGCCGTTTCTGCATGCACGCCACAAACAGAGTTGCCTGAGGTATGCAAAAGCACATTTGGACAAGCCAGTTTTATTTTGGAAGAAGGTCCTGTGGACTGATGAAGCAAAGATTGAGTTGTTTGGTCATACAACAAGGCGTTATGCATGGTGCCACAAAAACACAGCATTCGAAGAAAAACACTTACTACCAACTGTCAAATTTGGGGGGGCCCATCATGCTTTGGGGCTGTGTGGTCAATGACGGCACGGGGAATCTTGTTAAAGTTGAGGGTCGCATGGATTCCACTCAGTATCAGCAGATTCTTGAGAATCAGTCAGGACACTGCAGACAAACTGTGCGGATCACATTGGAATCCATTCTCTCAATGCCCGGGCTCTGAGAGAATGGAGCTGCTTCGGGTCCCCTGTCTCCCCTCTTGACAGCCGGGCTCATCAGGCAATGCCTTCTAGGGGCATTTTCATGTGACCGCATGCAGACCCATCACTGTTGCGTCCACATGAAAATGTCTGCGTTCGGCACTGCAGATGTGTATGCAGTCCATACGCTGCGGTGCCGAACGCCAGTGTGAAGGCGCCCTTACTTCACTAGTATACTCACTTATCATAAGCTACTTACACCTTTTCCAAAAGGCCAGGAGCTGTGTTATGTGCCAACCATGTACTGGAATAACTCTGCATAGGCACAAACAGCAAATATCAGTTCAGGGGCACATAAGATAAGGTCAGATCATAAACATTTTTTTATCACATACAATTGTGGAACTTATTATTCAAAGATAATTTAATTGACAAGCACTTAGTTTATGGGACAACCCCTTTAATGAAGTTGACCTATCTGTTTTGTTTGTGCTCCTCATTAAGACAGCCATACCAAATGCAATTCTTATAAATTGTTATAGTTGTACCCTACATATTACACACATCTGAGCCTTATATTAAATACATTAAAGGGGTTATTTGGGAGCTTTATTATTTTTGTGCATGGGCTAAGAACATACAGGCAGGTAGTTGACTGCTGTCTCTCACCATGATGTGTGCAGGGATGCCTTGAGTGTTAATACATACAGAACACTGCAGTGAGTCAGTTAAGTCTATAAAGGAAATACTTGAGTATAAAAGAGTAAGGTGCCAGATAAAGCTAAAAATAGTCCTGGATCTGTGGATCTTCTATGATTCATAGACAAGCTGTGAGCTTTAATGAAAAGCCAGCTGCCTTATTGTTCCAATCTTGCAAGTTTAATGCATTTTATTTAACCTGCAAAATATATATATATATAATTGATTATAAAAGCACACCAAAACATGATTAATAATAATCATATAAGACATTTAGGCCGGCTTCACACCACGATTTTCTGCTGTCAGGTTCTGTCCGGTGTTTTGCAGGATACACCGGACAGAACCTGACTGCCCCGGAAAAAACACAATCGGAGGGCAAATATGCCCTCCGATCCTGTTTTTGTGTCGCCCCAGGGTGTGGGGTACTCGGGTATCAGGCCACAGAAGGGTTAACTGTGTCACGGGGAATGGCGGACGCATCTGATCCCATGTCCCGGCGGACTATTAAAAAGGGAGGGTGTTATGTACAAGGGATTATTTACAAAGTTAGTTGTCGTGACGCCACCTGCAGTTTCTGGTGAAGTAGCACCAGCGCCACCACAGTCCTCCAGGGGTCGGTGGTATTGCGGCTGAGATGTTGTAGTCCTCTGCAGGCAGGACTGGGACCTCCGGGGAAGCAATCCTGTGAAGGAATAAGTTCATGGAAAGAAGATGCAGCAGAGTTGAAGACACTTCACTCCGGGTACTTTACTGGAACGTTAGCAGCATTGGTTACAGTTTAGTGCAGTAAGATGTTAAATAGGCAAGTAGCTAACTGGTGGCTGCAAGCGGATCACAGGTAGCTGGATGGAACCCTTAGTGTGTGCCTTTTCTCTTTCAACTCTTCCCTGCTTCCCAGTAGTTTGAAGTCTGACCGAATACAGTGGATCTGGCCTCCTGCTGTCTCTCTCTCCTCGCTCCCGTCGGGTTACCCTCTCCTGGACCGCTGAACCTTCAGGCGATCCTGGTAACCTCTTCTGGTCGCTTGAGAGTCTGAGTACTATATAGATATACCCCTCAGATCGCCGGATTTTCTGTGGTCCTTGGAAGATCCCACAGGTGCGGGCTCCGGTGCCCTGTAAGCTGCCGGGGTTGGGCTCTCTGAAGTCCCTCTCTTCCCTCAGGCTGGCTTTCTGTGCCTGGGATCTGCCTTAAGTCCTTCCTGGGTCACTCAGCTGAGAGACCCTCCTTGCTCCCCCAGGCTCACTGCCTGGCTGCTAGCTGACTAGCTCTCGCTGGCTCCGGTCAAAGACCTGGAGCCCAAAAGGCCTCCAGCCAAAGACCTCCTTTCTCCCCCTGGAAGTGGTTTTATTCCCTCCTTGGTACCTCCCACCAAACGCAGCCGGAACCGGAAACTCCCGTGGTACCTCACTTCCCACCGCCGAGCCGACAACTTCCGCTGAATTCGAAAGAGACTGGCCGCGCTTAACTAAGGGGGAGTGAGGATGAGTAACCCGGATCCCAGAAACGCGGTACCCCCACAAGTAAACCAACCGGTTGTCCCGCTGGGGCCCTCAGAACAATCAGGCTCCGGTCGTTCAACCACCCGGTGGCTCGCACCGACGGCTCCGATAATGCCGATATCTCTGCCGTACGTCCCAAATGCGGCCTGGTCACCAAATTACAGTGGCAAGCTCGGCCCCCTCAATATGTTCCGGAGGAAGATCTGCCAAGTGCTGGATATGTACGCCATGACCGGTAAGCAGAGAGCTTCAGTAATAATGGGACAGTTAACAGATGCAGCAAAGCTGGAGACCCGAAACTGGTCTATAGAAGCTCAGGAGTCTGTTGAGCAGATATTTGCAAAATTAAACCAGGTTTTTGAACACCACACCGAAGCGGAATTAAGACTGTTGTTTTACCATTGCAAACAAGGGGCACAGGAGAGTGTCCTGGACTATGCACTGCGCCTACAAGAGGCGCTGAGACTGCTAAAACAAGCCGATCCCGATGGTGTTAGAGACGAAAACAATGCGTTAATTGAACAGTTTGTTGTGGGACTTAGACTATCTGATGATAAGAAACAGGAACGCTGGTGGGCCCTACAAAACCCTGATGCAGAGTTCGCTATGTTAAGAGACTTAAGAGTACGAGGACAACAGTTCCCTACAGTGCCCTATCTAACCTCACAGCCGCACTATGCTAACACCCCTTCCGTCCCGGCAGCAGCATCTCCACCCCCCACGATTCAGTCCAATGCACAGACTGAAACACCTGACCGGTTCGATAAACTGATTTCTGTGTTCGACAGGATCCCATTGTCTGGATTATTAGTGGTTGTGTCACACACAACCTGACCAGGTGAGTGTGACCATACTTATAATTGACTGATTATATCGGATAAGACCCTATTGTGCACTTCCTCTCCATTTATTATGGTCCTAGTCTGGGCAATCAAAGAACGCTTCAAGCATTACCTGGCATCCTCCCCGTTCACAGCTTTCACAGACAACAACCCTCTAACACACTTAGAGACTGCAAAGCTGGGAGCCCTGGAACAACGTTGGGTAGCAAGATTGTCCAACTACGACTTCACTGTTAAGTACCAGGCAGGTCACAAGAATACATAGATGACCTGGAGGAGCTAGAACTACCAGCTTTCCACTGCACGGGTACAGCATCGTGTCATCAGGCGAGCCAAAAGCGTAAAGAGAGAACAGTGAACCTTTTACCTCACCATGATTGGAGAGAGACGCAAGCCAATGATCCCGATGTCAGCTTGGTCAAAGAACTGATAACTCAAGAACACGCCAGTATGGATCCTGATGCCTCACCAAATGCCAAGCGCCTGTGGAAAGAAAGAGGGAAGTTATTTGTCTACCAAGGGAAACTATGCAGACGATACCTGAACCCCAGAACGCATGAACTCATATGGCAGATAGTAGTTCCAAAAACAGAAGTCCAAATGATCCTGGAAGCCTACCATGACGATGCAGGACACTTTGGATGGAAGAAACTGGAAATGCTACTGAAAGACCGTTTCTACTGGGTCGGGATGAGAGGTTCAATCGACCAATGGTGCAAGAACTGTGGACCGTGTGATCTTAGAAGAGACCACTTAAGTCAGAAGGCGCCATTGCAGACAATAATTACCAAAAGACCTCTTGAAATAGTTGCTCTAGATCATGTGAAGTTAACCCCAAGTCGAACAGGTTATACTTACGCCCTTACCATGGTTGACCACTATTCAAGATTCCTTGTGGTTGTTCCAGTTAAAGACATAACTGCAGAAGTAGCAGCTAAAGCGTTCCAGAGTTACTTTTGTCGCCCGCATGGGTATCCAGACCAAGTCTTAACTGATCAAGGACCAGCATTTGAGTCAGACTTGTTTCACGCATTCCTAGGACTATATGGGTGTAAGAAGATAAGGACCACCCAATATCATCCCCAGACCAACGATTTATGCGAGAAAATGAACCACATCGTAATCGATATGTTAAAAACCTTACCAATTGAAGAGAGAAATCAATGGCCTGAAAAACTTCCAGACCTTGTGGATATCTACAACCACATACCAGTTAGTTCAACCAGTTACACACCCGCTTATCTGATGCGAGCGAGACCATGAAAACTTTCAATTGACCTAGAAATGGGAACAATTGAACCAACACAAGATCCACTAGATGAAGATTGGGTTAATCAACACCAAGAACAGTACAGGAAGGTACAAGAAAGTGTTGAAAGGAATCTGAATCAAAGCAGGAGCAAGCAAGAGCATGATTTCAATAAGCACACTTCAGCAGAATCCTTAACAACAGGTGATTTAGTACTCAAGAGAAAGAGAAAAACCAACAAATTGGATGACAATTGGGAAGCAGAGCCTTACACAATAATGCCGTCAAGATATGACAACTTCAAAACGTGTGTAATCAGCAAAGATAAAGGAAAAACAACTGCAACTATATCCAGAGACCATTTAAAGAGATGTCCAGAACAGTTAATACCTCAAGAAACAAGTTATCCTTCAGTAACAGTTGAAAAACCAAAAGAAAACTTAGTTCATACAGAAATTGGAGATTTACCAGCCGACTGGCCGCAATGCAACGGAGCATTTATCATACCAGTTATCTCATTTTACCAACCTGTAGAAGATCAAATACCAATTCAACCAGTTCAAGAAGAACCAGTTCAAATGCAAGAAATGCAGCCTGTTATACCGGAACCTGAGATTCCTATAATTGGTGAACCTGCTAGTCTCACAGTAAGAGAAAGAATTCACAGACAGTTACCTACATTACCACCTTTAACAGAAGATAGTCCCGTAGAGAGATTACGTACTTATTACGGAATTCCAGCATCACGTAGGTTAAATAGAGGAAGAGATAGTGCATACACTACACCAACAGCAGATTTTGACACGCCAATACTACGCAGATCCACACGTAGTACACTAGGACAAACCCCAAATAGATATGGAGAGTGGGTTTAAAATGTAGAGGAATAATAATACCCGTTAACACAATGTAAATAGTGACTGTGTTCAAAACTGTAAAAAGTAGTTTACAGGAGGGTGGAGGAATTGGGCCCTGTCCCAAGTATATTAAGTTGGGGACAGAAAGTGCCTGGGTAGTGCAAGCAGGTTAGACCCGGCCTCCTAAGCAGAGACACCCATAGGGAAGTTGTGTAAAGTTTTAAGTGTGTACCCGTAAATGTGCCTAAGCCATCAGATACTTTTGCTGCTGGACTTTACCCTTTTTCCCGTTACCTAAACGTGGACAATTGTCACAGGACTTGTGTGACAAAAGCTGTCTTTCCTTCCCTTTTCCCTCAGCCTGCGGCAGATGGACTAGTGCCATATGGACTGCTTTTTCATATTTTTCCCTTCTTTTTCAGTGATTTTTGTATTTTTCAATTTATGACTTTGTAAATACCGGTTATAAAATGTATATAAAATGTTTGAAATGTTATGTTGTAAAGAAAACTTTTGCTCAGTCCGGGATAACTGAAGTTAACTAAGGGGGAATGTGGCACCCTGGTTGGGGCACCACAGGAACTATTAGGACACGAATGGAAAAGTACACAGCAAGCAGCCCCCACTTACTAACACTACAACACACCTTTCACCCCAGGCCTGTAGGGGGAGCTCCACTGTTTGCCTTAAGCCAGTTCTCCCTATAAATACGGGTCCTGGAGGGAGAAACTGCAGAGTGTGCAGTCACTTTAGAACTGTAAACAGCTAGGAGAGCTGACCTGGTACTGGTGCCACACTAGGCCCATACCAGCACACCCGGAAAGTGGTAGACCCTCGCAACAGGGGTCATAGGAGCAGGAGGCAAACACAGAATAGGGGCAGAGGAGTCATTCTGACTCACCCTAACAAGTTCGGTCACTGGGTCCGAGCTGCAGGAGCCATAGCGCAGGCTGCAGAGAAACCAGCACCTCAACAAGGGAGTTTAGCTCCCTGGACACCTGAAGGACCGCCAGATGAGAGCCTGGAGTCGAGAATTCGACAGCAATTCCTTTATAGTGCCCTCAGTGCAGCAAACTCAGATGTAACCTGTCACACTAAGGAGTACAACTCCGGTTTGGTTGGATTCTATATCTGCTGGACTCACTAGAAACTGCGTACACAAGGAATCCTATACCGCTGCTTGCTGTGGAACCTCTGCAAGTGTCTACTTCATCCCCCGGTCGAGTGTACCTGTTGACACCAGTAAAAGGTACTGAAAAGACTATATGTCTGTACATTCTTCGCAGCTTGATATTAAACTATCCGAGCTGCCGTATTACATCCAGTGCAGCTCCTGGCCCCGGGGATTACTGCTCATCCTGTGGGGAGCAGTCGTCCATCTAGCTGCCGCACATCCCCCGGAGGCCCAAGCAGCGCCGGTGCCATCACCGGACACCCACAGGTGGCGTCACGAGACAAATAAGACTTTATTCCAATTCCCCAATCCCTTTCATTTGACCACTGGGCCCCACAGCCTCAGGCATGGAACCGTGACAAGTGAAGCGTTGCCTGAGCCCTGCGAACCTGGCTATAGTGAGTCATGATCAGAGAGCAGCATAATGTAGGGGCAGAGACCCTGATTACAGTGATGTCTCACTTATTAGGCAGCTTCTCGTAGATTCAATAACATCAGTGTTTTATCAGCAGGAGATTATCGCTAAAAGAAAGACTAGTTGTCTCCAGCCATGTAGTCCTCCTCCTCTGTGTAACCTCCCCAACACCATTGATTAGCAATGAACAGTGTACCCAGTAAACTGAAAATCAGTGGCGTGGGTGGGTTATTCAGAGCAAAGCATTAGGAGATCTGATTGATCTGAACCAGATAAAACAGTAAAATTACAGCATGCAGCTCAGCAAGTGATATATCGCTGGAAAATGTCCCCGCCCCTACATCATATGCTGCTCTCAAATTATATAGCAAAAAGTTGTTGACATTATCCCTTTACCTGTAGTATTATGTCCCTTTTCTTGGAGTGTGCCAGATATTTGGAGGTTCATATATCCAATTAGTAGAGGCACATGCTGAACACTGGCATAAAGCTGGCTTCACACTACCAGGTTCATGATTCCAGGGGAATGCGGGTAAAACCTGAATCTCCCAGGATTCCCCTGAAATTGCAAAACCTGTTGCAACTGGATGCACCAGCATCGGTATTATCACTGATCCATCTCATGGATCAATAATAATATCAGCGCGTGAGCCAACAGTTGCATCTAGTTGTATACCTTTTTAGCTATATCCGGTGGAAAATTACACGCTCCCTATTGGGTGTGTCATTTAAAACTGGGTTCTGTGCATGCTCTGTTACAAAACCTGGATCCATTTCCATAGAGTCCCATTCTAATTTAACCCATGGTGACCAGGATCTTGGTGTTCTCCGTTTTGAAACAGAGACCAAAATCGCTACAAAATGCGTTTTTGGTCTCAGTGAAAAAAGCGTGGATGCCCGGATCAGGGGGAACCATAAAGAACTGGATGCACCTGCAAGCTCCTGTGGCCTCATTGAAAGTCAATGGGGCCAAATGTTTCAGCTGGATTCAAACGGATACCCAAAACCGGTAGCGTGAAACCAGTCTAACAAGAGGTTGTACAGAGATCGCTGCACGTGGTAGTAAGGTTGACCGTCAAATGTCCTAAATTTACTAAAACTACAATATTCATCTCACAATTCCTTACTGATCCATCATTGATGATTCAGGGTGACATCATTAGTACAGTAAATGGCTGCCGAGGCCATAGCTTTGCTTCAGCACTACAGCACAGTACTATATACATCTTTGCTGGTATCCTGCAATAAAATGGACCACACAACCATCCGTACTGGATCAGTGCCGGATTATAGAGATAATTAGTTTTTTATTTTTTTTAAATTATAGAAGATGTGAAGCATTTTTTTTTAAACACAGTTGGACATGGGCTTTAATATTTGCATCACAGAAATGATAATAGCCACAGGTACATTGATGACACTTTTGATAAGTGGTAAAACCTGACTTTATTTTATTTCTCTTAATGATTCCGTTTCATACAGCAGTGGGATATGTAAAGTGTATTTTTGACTGACCATACTTTTATGAGCTAAGAGACCAAACTATGTCAATCGCACAAGTGATCACTAAACCAAATTCTAATGTGTTACTTAGAGGCTGAAACATGTAATTTGTATTGGTATTAAAATTGTGCAGTGTATTGTGAATGTGTAGTCAGGTGGAGGATTTATTAATGGGGTTATCCAACCAAGCAAAATAGTTCTGTAAACAGCTTAGCAGACTCTAAAATAAAATCTGGTTCCAACTCTTCCTGAGCCCCGAGACAGTCAATAGCCAGTGTATGGCAACATAGTGCATTTAGACCATGGAAAAGAATGACATTTATGGCAAGTGACAGGTTCTATTTAAAGAATTATATGAAAGAGCAAAGTAATGCTTTAAAGTTTAGCATTGATCATTAATGGTGGTAAAAAGCCTATGTATTAAAAGAGATATCTTGATCTCTGTGATAATAATTAATTTGCCTAAAAATGGGAACTCTAGACAGTGTTTTCACCTGTTAGTGTATTGGCTGTTAGAATAGGAAGATAGAATGGTTAATTACTCGTGCCATGTCTTCTGGCTCTTGGTTTATGCCTGGCTGGTTATCATACACTTTTAGGAATGTACAGTGGGGAAAATAAGTCTTTGATACAATACCAATTTTGCAAGTTTTCTCACAGACAAGGAATGGAGAGGGCTGTATTTAATATGTACACTTCAACTGTGAGAGACATAATCTAAAAAAATAATAACTAACACAGAAAATCACATTGTATGATTTTACTTAATTAATTAGCATTTTATTACATGAGATGAGTGCAGCAAGATGGAGTTCTAGGGGAGGCTAGAATTTGGACGGAGTGGGAACAGTGGGTAGATCGCCACAGAACCCCAGCCAGAGGGACCCCGAATCTACAACCGCCTTAAGATCGTTGGTAGTGGAACCAGCTGCATGAGGGGACCGGTCCCAATCTGGTGTGAAAACTGTAAATTCAAGCCAGGAAACCGGGGCCTACTGGACTGCACGTGCATAGCCAACCCCCTGTACACTCCCGGGCACAGCAACTACAGAGGGTCAAGAGGATGTGGCAGGCCATCGCTCGACAGGATCCGCAGTCACCTGCCTTGGGTTAGTAACACAAACGCGCTGGACTAGAGAAGGAGAAAAGATCAGCACAGAAAGGGCAGCAAAGAGAGGCTTATGAAGGGTGTCTCAGCACAGTGTTCCTGGATTATCTGAATGCTGGCCTGTCACGGTGTAGTGAGAATGCTGATGAGGGAATGGCAGTTATGGGCAGGGTGACCAGAGAAGACTAGTCTGACCCTAGTCTAGGAACCCTGAATGGTCTTTATCCCGAAGGTATCTCTAAAGGTGAGAGGGTTTGAGCCTCCAGCCTCTCCCTAAAACTCCTCCACCAGCCCTGCGCTATTCCCCCCTCACCTCTCTCTACAGAACTGGGATACTGCAACTCCAAAGGAAAGGACTTCAGCAACACAAACACACAGGTCAGCACAGCACGGCTTCCAGGCTTAGAGTGAAACTATATCAGCAGCACCACCTGGTGGAAGGAGAGACTACTTAAAGGCTAGGGGGAGGGGAGTTCAGGTGAGTCACACATTAATGCCTCAAGCAGCAGTTGAACCTAATAGTGAATGCAGTTCTGGAGCACAACACAGGAGGCCAGGACCTTCACAACTATCAACCATGCTGGAGGTGACCGGAGGTGGTGAGAGTGTAGATGTGTGGTTTGAAGGACAAGGCAGAGTTGACAGTTACTCCGAGGCAGTGGATTTCAGGTGCGGGAGAGCGCGTGATGCCATTTACCATAATACATAGGTCAGATAGGGAAGATACATGGATGGAGTAAAGATGATGAGTTCGGTTTTGTCTACATTAAGTTTTAGGAAACAATAGGAGAGGAAGGATTTGGCTGACAGACACTCCGGGATTCTGAATAGCAGAGTGGTGACATCTGGGCCAGAGAGGTAGATCTGAGTGTCGTCAGCATACAGGTGGTACTGGAATCCATGGGCCTTCATGAGCTGTCCTAGGCCAACGGTATAGATGGAGAAAAGTAAGGGTCCCAGGACAGAGCCTTGAGGGACTCCAACAGAGAGAGGGTGGGATGAGGAGGTAGTTTGGGAGTGGAAAACGCTAAATGTGTGATCAAAAAGGTATAAGCCAGTCTAGGAGAGGGCAAGGTCTTTGATGCCAAGGGTAGAGAGGATCTGTAGTAGAAGGGAGTGATTGACTGTGTCGAAGGCAGATGACAGGTCTAGAAGGAGGAGGATTGAGAAATGTCTGTTAGCTTTGGCTGTAAGTTGTTAGTAATTTTGATGAGGGCAGTTTCGGTGGAATGGTGGGGCTGAAAGCCAGATTGGAGGTTGTCGAGGAGAGAGTTAGATGAGAGGTGGGAGGAAAGTTGAGCATAGACATGCTGCTCAAGGAGTTTGAAAGCAAATGGGAGCAGCGATATGGGGCGATAGCTGGGCATAGGAATTGGGTCAAGGTTTGGCTTTTTGAGGATGGCCGTGATGGTGGCATGTTTGAAGGCAGAGGGGAAGGTACCAGAAGTTAGCAATAGGTTGATGAAATGGGTTAGGGCTGGGATGAACGTGTTAGTGAGGTTGGAAAGGAGGTGGGAAGGAATCGGATCAAGTGCACAAGTGGTAAGGTGTGATTTGGAGAGGAGATGAATAAGCTGTCTCTTCAGTGATGTTGGAGGAGGTTGTGAGGGAAGGGAAGAGGCCTGGTATATGGAGTAGTTGGGGTGGTGGTACAATACAGGCTTGCCTTGTTTGGTCGACCTTATATTTGAAGTATGTGGCAAAGTCCTCAGCAGGGATGAAGGAGGTCAGAGGAGACAGTGGTGGGCGGAGGAGAGAGTTAAATGTGCTGAACAGTTATTTGCGGTAAGGAAGATACAAAGTTTGTGAAGTAGGTCTGTTTAGCCAAGGTGATATGAAGGTGAGTGTTGCTTGTTTGAATGCACTGAAGTTGTCTGGGAGGTGCATTTTCTTCCCATGACGCTCTGCAACCCTGGACTCTTGCCGAAGTTTTTTGGTGAGAATGTTGTGCCACAATTGCCTATTGATTCATCGCACTTTGCCATACACGAGAGGGGTGTCCGAGTCAGATGTGAGGGTGGCATTATAGAAAGTGGTGGCACTGTCCTTGTCATGGAGTGAAGATATGGAAGATACAGGTAGAATAGAGTCAGAGAGTCTGTGGATGTCTAACAGTGCGAGGTTTCTGCGAGGATGTGCTAGTGGTTGGACATTGGGGACCACTGAGGAGGACAAGGATAAGAAGGTGAGTAGATGGTGGTCAGATAGGGGAAAGGGGAAGGTTGTGAGTTTAGATAGGGAACAGAGGTGGGTGAAGATGAGGTCTAATGTATGTCCATCTGTATGGGTGCCTGTGGAGGACCACTGAGTAAGCCTAAAGGATAAAGTAAGCGACAGGAGTCTAGAGACTGCTGGCTGGCGGGTGTCAGTAAGATTATTGAAGACACCCATGATGATGGTGGGAATGTCAGCAGAGTGAAAGTGAAGAAGCCAGGTGGAAAATTGGTCAATGAAGGTGGTGGCCAAGCCTGGAGGTCAGTATATAAAGTCATTTGGAGATTAGAGTGAGAGTAGATGTGGACAGAATGAACTTCGAAAGACGGGAGGATAAGGGAGGGTGGGGGTTGGATTCAGTTGAAGGAGCAGTTTATAAAAAAAAGGAAGCTCACTTCTCCGGCATGTCTGTTTCCAGGGCAAGGAGCATGGGTAAAGTGGAAGCCCCCATAGCTCAGTGCAGCAGGGGGAGACTGTGAGAGGGTGTAATTTTAATCCATGATGGTGTAGTTTGTTAGTAATGATATTCTTTGAGACTGTAGTCCCAGCTCTCTTTAGGTCATTGACCAGGTTCTCCCTTGTAGTTCAGGGCTGATTTCTGACCTTTCTCAAAACCATTCTTACCCAATGAGGCAAGATCTTTCATGGAGCCCAGGACTGAGGAAGATTGCCAGTCATCTTGTGTTTCTTCCATTTTTTTTAATAATTGCGCCAACAGTTACTGCCTACTCACCAAGCTGCTTAGATATTGTCCTGTAGCCCATCCCAGCCTTGTGCAGGTATTCAGTTTTGTCCCTGGTGTCCTTAGTCTCCCTTTGCACGTCCGTGGTGATCTTTGAATTTCAAGGATCACACGGACAGGCATGGATCTGTGCCAACAGATGCCACTGATGCCCACGGATCTGTGTTTTCCATGGATCCATCATCAGTTAGCAGGGATAGGGCTGTACCTTGCTTCTATGCATGCACAGTACAGTAAATCAGATCCGAATTTTTGGTGGATCCGTTTTCAACCGTCACCGTAGAGCTCCATGTTATTTGAAACGGACATTAATGAATCCGTTTCTGTCCGATTTCTTCAAGGCAGGCCAAAATCGGAGCAGGCTGACACAAACAGATCCATCACAAAACTGACACAATCAGATGCCAATAAGCACCAATCTGTGCACATCCATGCCCATGGGAATACGTGGAGGCCAAATCAGATCTCTGGCTATCAGTTTTACAACGGATAGACACGGATCCACAAAAAACAGGATGTGAAGGGGGCCTTAGACACCTCTTGGTTGGAATATGATTGATTCGGTGTGTGGACAGGTGTCTTTTGAACAAGTAACGAGTTCAAATAGGTGCAATTAATAAAGGTAATGAGTGCAGAGTAGAAGGAATTGTTAGGGCGGCTTCAGACTGCGGCAGTGTCCGGTCCGGGGCTGTCAGAAGTGACAGCCTGGAGCGGAGTTTTCCTCCATAGAATCCTGTCGGGCGGCACGGAGCTGGATCCCGGCGGGTGGTAATTAGCTGCTATCCGGCTGCTGTGTCGCCGGATGAATCGTGCAGAAGTGGGGATTTTCTGCCGATTCCAAAACCGGTGCATGCAACGTTTTTGGAATCGGCAGAAAATCCCCACTTCTGCACGATTCATCCGGCGACACAGCAGCCGGATAGCAGCTAATTACCACCCGCCGCGATCCAGCTCCGTGCAGCCCGACAGGATTCTATGGAGGAAAACTCCGCTCCAGGCTGTCACTTCTGACAGCCCCGGACCGGACACTGCCGCAGTGTGAAGGCAGCCTTACAGAACTAAAGACTACAGGTCTTTGACAGCCAGAATTTTTTTCATGCAATCAAATGTAATTGAATTATTTAAAAATCATACAATGTGATTTTATGTATTTTTTTCTTTTAGATTATGTCTCTCACAGTTGAAGTGTAACTACATTAAAACTGACAGGCTTCTCCATTCTTTGTGGGTGGGAAAACTTGCAAAATCAGCAAAAACGATTATTCCCATTGTAGAAATGTTAAAAATATACAACTTCTTAGCACTTTAAGTAAATCCAACTGTAATAACTGTTAATCATGTAAATATGGATTCAAACTGTGGCCATCTGATACCTGAATATCTTGTCTATTAATTTTTAATACTGTAGTCATTTGAGAGTGGGATATCACCATAGAATTAAAGAATAGGCAGTTAAGAACTAGGTATGCCTAAAGGTACCGTTACACACAGAGATATCTTGATTGCACCTCACTGGTTGCAGTGAAATCATGGACACATTGTTACATTTGTACACAGCAACAAAAATGGAACAATGTGTCCATGATTTCACTACAACCAGTGAGTTGCAAGCAATATATCTATGTGTGTAACGGTACCTTAAGAGTCCAAATACACAGCTGTTGGCTGAATGATCGTTTAATCAACAGCTGTCTCTGACTCACCGTCGGCCCATGGACTCCGGTTTAGACAGGCTGTAGCTCCTTCCTCCTTGTCACGGGTGGGCCGCGCCTGCCGGTAGCCGGGCCCGGTGGAGTGCAGATCAAAAGTTGAAGACGTCTTGTAGGAACAGATTAAAGGGGTTAATTTATTTGTGACGCCACCTATGAGTAGTTTCGGTAATCGTTACCGACGCTGCGGAACCTCCGGGGGATGGATAGCAGCAAGATGGAACGCTCCCCACAGGCTGAGCGGTGATCCCCGGAGGCTGGAGCTGCTTAAGATGTTGTGCGGCAGCTGCGGTTACCTTGTAGTGCAGACGGACAGTTCATAAGGAAGCACGGACACAGAAAGTCTCTGCAACGGGTCTTTACTGTAACCAGCAGACAGTACATGGTATACAGTTTACGGGTAGTGGACCGGGTGGACTCAGCAGTGATGGTGTCCCTTAGAGATCCACAAGTGTTCCTCCATTCTAGCTAAGTGTTTTGCCATTGTCGCCCAGGAATACCAGATCGGGTACGGGGAGCCTGCTTCAATGCCCTATCCAAGATGTACGTTGTGGATGTTTTGGGGAGCCTTGTATCCCTCGGTGGGTACACCACTGGTTAGACGACTGGAAGTTGGCTGGTGGTGGGGTGCGCCTGTGAAGCTGCTCCTCCACGCTTCTGGTTCGCGTAGCAGAGGTGAACTGCTGCCAGCTTCGGTACCAGTGAACCGGCTGTGAGTTTGGGCACGGGGGTATTTTGGAACCCGTGGTTGATGATGCCCGATCCTGGTTGTTGAGGCCTCAGGTGCTGACACCCGACCGATGACGGCCCGGGGGCTGCACGAGGTGCAGAGCCCCCGCTCCTACTCCAAGTTCAAGTCCTCTCTTCTCTAGACTCTGCAGACTACCTACTAACTAAGTGTCTGTACTTCCTACACACTTCCCTAGCACTCCGCCCACCAGGACCCTGGGTTGGCCCTCTGTTCTAGGTGATGCATGCAGGCTTGGATCTCTCAGTTAACCAGATCACTGCTGTGTCAGAGAATATTGCGGCTGCATTTATGGCTGCAATACCCTCGTGTGACGCACTCGTTGCGGGGCGCCACATCTCCCTGACTCCACCATACACAGAAATCCTTGGTCTGGTCATGTGCGCCTATGTTCTCTATGAGAAAGCCACTACCAACTCCCCTAGCAGAAGCTTATCTCAGCACAGAAGAAAATGATCCGTTATTGTAATTCCAACAGCTGGATCCTTCTCTCCCTCAACAGAAGTTGGTGGACGCCCATACATATTAGAACGTTGGCTTATTCCACCTATATTGGCAGGTTTGGATGACTTCAGTCTCGTGTGTATGGAGGTCTTTGATTTGATATGATGTCATTACTGAGACTATTCTATTTGGTTTCTGTATTGTTAGGCCGGCTTTACACTACGGCTGGGTTCCGATCCGTGACTGCCCGCTTAAGGCAGACAGCCGCGGACTGGATCAGCACACAGAACTGGAGGGCTAATTTGCCCTCCGGTCCGGTGTGCAACCGCACGCAGCTGCTGCCGCTGATAGGTCAGGACCGCGGCTCGCGGGGAGCTAGCCGCGGTCCTGAACTGTAAGTACTATGTCTATTTATGAAAGCAATCTTACCTTGCAGCATTTTTGCAAACCTGCTTAAAATGTTTACACAGTACTGTAACTGCATAAATAGAAGTGGGTACGGAAAGTATTTAGACCCCTTTACATTTTTCACTCTTTGTTTCATTTCAGTCATTTGATAAATTCAAAAAAGTTCATTTTTTTCTCATTAATGTGCACTCTGCAACCCATCTTGACTGAAAAAAACAGAAATGTAGATATTTGTGCAAATTTATTAAAGAAAAACAAATATCAGAAGGTCATAAATATTTAGACCCTTAGCTCAAGCACTCATATTTAAGTCACATGCTGTCCATTTCCTTGTGATCCTCCTTGAGATGGTTCTACTCCTTCATTGGAGTCCAGCAATTGAGCATCTCTGGAGAGACCTGAAAATGGCTGTCCACCAACGTTCACCATCTAACCTGACGGAACTGGAGAGGATCTATAATAATAATAATCTTTATTTATATAGCGCCAACATATTCCGCAGGGCTTCACAATTCAGAGGTTCAGATTTAAACAATCATAAGAAACAGTTATCAGAAAATACAATACAATACAAAAAACAATACAATATACCGTATATACTCGTGTATAAGCCGACCCGTGTATAAGCCGACCCCCCTACTTTTGCCCCCAAAACCTGGGAAAACCTATTGACTCGTGTATAAGCCGAGGGTGGACTCCAGCACAGGTATACAGCCCCCAGCAGTGTGGTATACAGGCTCCCCAATGGTAGTATACAGCAGCCTCCCCAGTGGTAGTATACAGCAGCAGCCCCAGTGGTATATACAGCAGCAGCTCCAGTAGTTAGTATACAGCAGCCCTAGAGGTATATACAGCCCCAGTGGTAGTATACAGCATCCCCAGAGGTATATACAGCCCCAGTGGTAGTATACAGCATCCCCAGAGGTAGTATACAGCAGCCCCAGAGGTAGTATACAGCAGCCCCAAAGGTATATACAGCAGCCCCAGTGGTAGTATACAGCAGCCCCAGTGGTAGTATACAGCAGCCCCAGTGGTAGTATACAGCAGCCTCAGAGGTATATACAGCCCCATTGGTAGTATACAGCAGCCCCAGAGGTATATATAGCCCCAGTGTAGTATACAGCAGCCCCACAGGTATATACAGCCCCAGTGGTAGTATACAGCAGCCCCAGAGGTATATATAGCCCCAGTGTAGTATACAGCAGCCCCACAGGTATATACAGCCCCAGTGGTAGTATACAGCAGCCCCACAGGTATATACAGCCCCAGTGTAGTATACAGCAGCCCCACAGGTATATACAGCCCCAGTGGTAGTATATACAGCCCCAGTGGTAGTATATACAGCCCCAGTGGTAGTAGATTGCAGCCCCAGCGGTAGTATACAGGGCCCCAGCAGTATATACAGCCCCAGTGGTATATACAGCCCCAGTGGTAGTATATACAGCCCCAGTGGTAGTAGATTGCAGCCCCAGCGGTAGTATACAGGGCCCCAGCAGTATATACAGCCCCAGTGGTATATACAGCCCCAGTGGTAGTATATACAGCCCCAGTGGTAGTAGATTGCAGCCCCAGCGGTAGTATACAGGGCCCCAGCGGTAGTATACAGGGCCCCAGCAGTATATACAGCCCCAGTGGTAGTATATACAGCCCCAGTGGTAGTATATACAGCCCCAGTGGTAGTATATACAGCCCCAGTGGTAGTAGATTGCAGCCTCAGCAGTAGTATACAGGGCCCCAGTAATCCAGGGCCCCCCCAGCGTCTCTCCGGTCACCTGAAAAGCAAACTATACTTATCAGTGTCCGCTGTCCGCGCCCGCTCGCCTCTGCCGTCTGCGATCCTCCATCTTCATGCGGCGTCTTCCGGTTTCCTGTGCTCGTCGCACGGAATGACGTCATTACCTGCGACGAGCACAGGAAACCGGAAGACGCCGCATGAAGATGGAGGATCGCAGACGGCAGAGGCGAGCGGGCGCGGACAGCGAACTGATAAGTATAGTTTGCTTTTCAGGTGACCGGAGAGACGCTGGGGGGGCCCTGGATTACTGGGGATGCGGGGGCTGCTGTATACCGATGTATACATCGGTATGTACCGATGTATACATCGATATACAGCACTGACTCGCGTATAAGCCGAGGGGGGTACTTTTCAGCCCAATTTTTGGGCTTAAAAACTCGGCTTATACGCGAGTATATACGGTAATAAAAAGCATAATACAATACAATAATTAGAGCAAAATAATGACAGCCCTGCTCATAAGAGCTTACAATCTAACAATGAGGTGGGGGTGACACAAAGTACAGGTGCTTATTTACAATGGTGGTATAGTCAACTTGAGGAGATGGAGAACAGTTAGGAGCAGTATAAGTGGCCACCAACCATTATTTGTGATCCACTTGAGACTGGTGGAGCGGATAGGTTATGTCTAGATGACTTTGACTAGGGATCATGATAGGCCGCCCTAAAAAGATGTGTTTTTTGGGATCGTCTGAAACTATGTTGTGGATACACCTAATTTCGTGGAGTAGAGCATTCCAGAGAATTGATGCAGCTCAGAAGTCTTGGAGCCGGGAGTGGGAGGTTCGGATTAATGCAGAAGTGAGTCTAAGGGCCCTTTCACATCAGCGTTTTTTTAAATTTGCGGCAGATGCGGTGAAAAAACCGCATCTGCCGCAACTGCCGCATAACGGTTCCACTTGCGGCACGGTTGCGGTTTTTTCCATAGGAAGTATAGGGGGACTTGCGGCAGATGCGGCAAGTGCGGTATTGCACTTGCGGCAGGTGCGGCAGAGAAAAAAACCGCGGCTTACTGCGGTTTTTTTCTCTGCCGCACCTGCCGCAAGTGCAATACCGCACTTGCCGCATCTGCCGCAAGTCCCCCTATACTTCCTATGGAAAAAACCGCAACCGTGCCGCAAGTGGAACCGTTATGCGGCAGTTGCGGCAGATGCGGTTTTTTCACCGCATCTGCCGCAAATTTAAAAAAACGCTGATGTGAAAGGGCCCTAAATCACTTCCAGAGTGAAGAAAATGTGTGCGGTGATAGACAGAGATGAGGGAGGAGATGTAGGGGGGGGGGCGGTGCTGCACTGTGAAGAGATTTGTGGGTGAGAACAAGCAGTTTGAATTGGTTCCTATAGTGTATAGGCAGTCAGTGCAATAAGTGGCATAGAGCGGAAGTGTCTGAGTAACGGTTAGCTAGATAGGTGATCCTGGCTGCTGCATTGAGGATGGACTGGGAGGGGAGAGTCTAGTGCGGGGAGGCCAATTAAAAGAGAATTACAATAGTCAAAGCGGGAGTGAATCTAGGCCACAGTGAGGGTTTTTATGGTTTCCAAGGTAAGGAAAGGGTCAAATTCTAGAGATGTTCTTCAGGTGCAAGCGGCAAGAGTGGGCGAGAGATTGTATATATGGGGATCTGCAAGGAAGAATGGCAGATGATCCTCAAATCCAGGTGTGCAAAACTTGTTGCATCATTCCCAACAAGACTCATGGCTGCACTAGCTCAACAGTCACCAATGAGTGTACAGGTCTTTGCTTTGTACAGGCCTTTGCTTTGAATGACTTCAGCACATCTGTTGCCAAAGGACATTACTAGTCTCTCATACTGCTCTGGTGTGATTTTGGTCCATTTTTCTTCCAGTCTCGTCCACAGATCTGTGACTGTTGTTGGTTTCTTGACCATAACATTGTCACCAAGGATTTTTCAGTGGTTTCTATTGGGTTTAAGATCAGGACTCTGGCTGGCCATTTCACTGTTTCAATGTTTTCAGGATCAAGGAACAGTTTTACCTGTTTTGCTGTGTGACAGGGGGCATTGTCCTGCCTGAAAATTACTGGCTGATTGAGTGCTGAACGCAAGAAACGAACATGTTGAAATAGATTCTGATACACACTTGCCATGTAGCTGTAAGAGAGATCAAACCCCTGCAGCAAAAAACATTCCCCAAACCATAACACTTTCTCCACCACCTTTCACAATGAACATAGGAAACATTATCGACCCAAATAAATTAAACTTGCAGTTATCACTAACATGAACTGTGGACCACTTTTCCTTTGTCCACACAACATGCTTCTCACCAAAGGTGAGTCTAGCCTTTTGATTTTTTTCTGCTAATGAGAGGTTTGGTCACTGCAGAGTTGGCTTTCAGTCCAAATGCTTTTAAATGTTATGACACTATATGACAAGACAAATCCTTGTCCTTTTCAGTGCTGAACTGGTGAGCTATTACAGATGCAGTGTTGATATGACTACACATGGAGATTCTCCACATTATCCTGTCCTCGCTTGCATTTGTCTTTCGAGGGCGATCACCCTTCTTGAGGGACTTGAAAGTTTGTGATGTTATAAGGATTCAATGTTCAAGAAATCACAGACTGGGAACAACCAACGTCTGTTGCTATGGCTGATAGGGTGACCTCTTTGGCCTTCATCTGGACAACCTGCTGCTGGAGAGTTTCAGTCACTTTGGAATGGTACACCATTTTTGCAAAGTGAGTGCAAACTGGAAAGTTAGACTGCCAGTGAAATAGGGTTTGTCAGATAATTAAGGAAATTAGCACCAGGTGCCAGAAAAACATCAATAACTTGCAGGTATCTGAAAGTGTTCTCTAATTTTGATCAGTGTTCTTTTTCATTTATCTCATTTACATTTTTACTTTGTGCTTTAGAATATATTAAATTTATAAAATAAGCTTAAAATACTGCTATTTTACTCATGTTAGGAAATTTTCACATAGGACAACACAATGACTTTTAACATTAAGGAAATTGTGAGTTGTTCTCTAATTATGATCGCCACTATATATTTATTTTTCAGTCTATATCCTTGGCCTAGGACAACTCAAAGTCCCATGGCTTCCAGTACCACCTGTACACTGATGACACTCAGATCTACCTCTATTTTCTAGACGTTACCTCTCTGCTGTCCAGAATCCTGGAGTATCTGTCAGCCATATCTTTCATCACTATATTTCTTCACCTCCTGCTTCCTAAAACTCAATGTAGACAAAACCGAAAACATCTTTTCTCCATCTCATGTATCTTCCCTACCCGATCTATCTATTATGGTAAACGGCATAATGCTCTCTCCCGCTCCTGAGGTCTGCTGCCTCGGAGTAACTCTCGACTCTGCCCTGTCCTTCAAACCACACATACAAACTCTCGCCATCTCCTGCCACCTCCAGCTCAAAAATATTTCCAGAATCCGTCATTTTCTCAGCCCTCAATCTACTAAAACTCTTGTACATGCCCTCATCATCTCCCACCTCGATTACTGCAACATTCTCCTCTGTAGCCTCCCTGATAACTCTCTTGCACCACTCCAGTCTGTCCTCAACTTTGCTGTCTAACTAATCCACTTCTCTCCTCGCTACTCCCCTGTTTCTCCCCTCTGCAAATCTCTTCACTGGCTCCCAATTCCACAACGAATTTAGTTCAAACTACTAACACTGACCTACAAAGCTTTCCACAACCTGTCCCCTCCCTATATCTCTGAACTAATCTGCCAATATCTTTCCTCACGTAATCTTCAATGCTCATAACACTTTCTTCTCTCCTCCACACTTATTTGTTCCTCACGCAACCTTCTCCAAGATTTCTCCCGAATATCCCCACCCTCTGGAATTCTACACCCCAACACTTCCGATTATCCACCACTATTCACCACAATCTATTTTCTTAACCTAAACCACATTTGGGAGGGTTTCAACATTTCAAAAGAGTAATTTATAAACCAATGGATGAATTTAATGTCAGGTTATAAGCTTTCATTTACATAACATTGATAAGCGACATAACTTTTGTCAGGGACTGTACAGCACCTATGGAATTAATGGTGCTATACAAATATATATATATATATATACACTGTATATTACACGTATAATTTGTGCAGTGCACAAGAGGAGTATTTTTGAGCTTGTAAAATAATGTAGTGCAGCCCCTTGAGGTTAGAAAAATGGTGAGGTTCCCATACCAATTTTATTGATTTTCCCCTTTATTAATATTAGCAAGGTTATATATGACCAGTTACTAAATACATTACTATGATATAAAGTCTTGCATACTTGTGCTTTCTCCATAAGCCAATGGTTGTAGACTTTCACTTCTAGCTTGGAAGAGACAATAAAGTGGAGAATACCCAGTGGATGTGACCTTCGACTTCTGCTCTCTGTACGCTGCTATGCAGAGGTCAAGTAAAGAGTAAGTGTCTCCCTGGAGTTGGTGCTCTATGAGCTCTGAGCCGCCTTGTTACTGGGCCTCTGTGTTTGTTATAATTTTTATCTACATTTAAACTCTCCCCATTGACTGTGTGATCTCATACATACAGGTTTTTAGCTGCTGTCTCCTTTTTGCAGGCAAAATACACCAGGCTGCCCTAACCAGATGCCAACATTTTCTCATCACTCATGAATGTTGTCTTGTATTTCTCTAGTTTGTCATCTGTGGGTAGATAAAATGTCTCAACTTCTAGGTAACAAGCGCTGGATGTACTAACCACAGAACCATCTGATTTATTCCTTGACATAATTATTACTTTACTAGGTTTCATTTATTTCCATTTAAAAATTGAGCTGCTAAATCTTTAATGGTACCTTTACACGCCGCCACAACAGGATGCATACAACCCGCTACAGGCTACAAATGTAGCTTGTCGCGCCAATATCGCCCGTAGTAGCGGCGTCTGAAGACGGGACGACACAGCCGGCTACAGATACCTCTGTATCTGTGCACTGCCCATAAACAGATGGTTACATCGCCGATTGTAGCGAGCTGTCTCGGCGTGTAAAGAAGCTACAGAAGGGAACTGTGGACACCCGGCGATGTAGCAGCAATGTAGCTAAGGCGTGACCAAGGCTCCGTGTTACCGCGCCCCATCTGCGATCATTGGTGGAAGATGCTGCGTTACGATTGGCCCTTGCCTCACAGCCCTCCATCTTGGCTGAGCTGTCCCTTCAGCACTACACAAACGCACCTCAGTGCAATCGGCACACGCCGCTGTCACAAGCGCTGATCGTGCGTGACAAGGCAAACACTTGTACTACGCACACATAGCCCCGGACCGCTACTTTGATACACACGGGGTATGTGACTGGCCACCGCTCTAGCGTGACCCATTACCATCGATTTTGATGCATTCCGCATGCTCCGCCATGTCACAAGCGCTTATTCCGTGCCACACTCCGATCACTAGTACGGCACGTCGCGCCCATCCGCCCTTTCCGTCGTGCCCAATCACAACTCCGTAATGTTGGCCAATGGTTGTGGTTTGGGCGCGGCGTACAGGTCTGTGGCACGCCTATTTGGTTTACGTCCTGCCTTTGTTGCTCCCAGATCACTCTGTGGTGGCGGTGTGTAAAGCTGGTACGCTGAGCTACAGACGGCTACTTGCGACACCCGGCGATGTAGCTAGCTGTAGATGTAGCGTAGCGTAGCGCACCTTGTGGCGACGTGTAAAGAGGGTGCGTTTCCCATTGGTAACCGTTCGGGGCGTGCTCGTGCACGTGAAGTAGCCGTTGGTATCCATCCTGTTGTGGCGGCGTGTAAAGGTACCATAATACAGACATTTACTACAATCCTACAGTGTAAAGATGAACACATGCTGGTCCGCCCAGAACCAGCAGCTCATGAGATCCATGTAAGGCTGGTTTCACACCAGTGTTTTTCAGCAAAATCAGGCACTGATCCAGTTTTTCAGAAAAAACCTGGTCCTTTCCCGATCAGGTTTTTACCCATTTACTTTTATGGTACCTTTACACGCCGCTACTGGATGGTGGCAACAACCGGCTACTTCACGTGCACGAGCACGCACAAACAGTTGCAAACGGTAATCACACCACCTTTACACGCCGCAACAAGGTGCGCTACTATAGGTTACATCTATCTCTGGATACACCGCCGGGTGTCTCAAGTTACCTTCTGCAGAGCACCTTACCTCATTTACACACCGCTACAACAGGCTAATATGGGCGGTCCTGGTGCAGCATGGACAACACATAGGCGTGCCACAATTGTGGATTACGAGACGTTCGTACGCTGATAGGACAAAGCAATAGCATCATGATTGGCCAGGCAGCGCAGGAGGCTGACTAATACATGACGCTAGAGCAATTGTGTAGTGTGACTGGTCAGCTCCTTAAATATGCCTCCCTATGCAGCGACTACCAATCGTAACGCAGGAGCTTCCTCCAATAATCGCTGAAGGGGGGTGGTTTCATGGAGCCTGTGTCACGCCCCAGGTACATACCAGGTACATAGCATGGTGTCGAAACAACCCTTCTGTTCCTTATTTACACGCCGTATATATAGTCCGCAACCATCGGCTTGGTAACCACCTGTTTTAGGGCAGTGCTCTGAAACAGGTGCCGCCACTGGCGGGTGGCAACAACCATCTTCACACGCCGCTACCTCGGGTTGAATTGGCGGTGCAAGATACATTTCTCTCATGCACCCGGTTGTTGCCACCAACCAGTAGCGGCATGTAAAGGTACCATTAATGATGTCTGGTAGCATCCGGTAGCATCCAGTTGCTTCAGGTTGCTACTGGATGGTATCAGACATCATGAAAAGTGAATGGGGAAAAATCTGCTCCTTAAAGGCCAAGGAAGAAACCATTGCTGAAGAAAAGAAGGAACTAATGATATTTATCGAAAAGTACCTTGACAAATGTTCTGTGGACAGATGAAACAAAAATAGACCTTTTTGGCAATGCAAAGTAAAAGTTTGCTTACAGACGGTGCAATAAAGCTTAAAGGGAACCTGACCTCACAAACTGACCCCCCCGCATCTTTATACCTGTCCCTGCACCCCCTCTTATCATTTCTAGCCATCCCTTTTGCAGAAAAAAGTCGATTTTGTAAAGTAGAGAAGAGGTTATATTCACTTCGTCCTGTGTGAGTTCTCTGTTTCTGAATTAGTCTCAAAGGCGTGCCTGTCTGCTGCTCCCTTGTAATTATGCACGCCCCTCTCTGCTTGCTAAGAGCCTGGACGCGTCATGAAAGTGGTGGGGCTAAAATAGTTTCATACCGGTAGCCCCGCCCACCTCC
The DNA here is from genome assembly GCA_033576535.1 of Allobates femoralis. NCBI lineage: Eukaryota > Metazoa > Chordata > Amphibia > Anura > Aromobatidae > Allobates > Allobates femoralis. The sequence goes on from JARQOC010000003.1 coordinate 123,609,661, forward strand.
GTTTTCATCCCAACCCTAACCCATCTCTTCAACTTATTACTTACTACTGGCGCTTCCCCTCTGCCTTCAAACACGCCTTGATCACATCCATCCTCAAAAAACCCTCTCTCGACCCAGCATCTGTCTCTAACTACCGCCCCATATCTCTTCTCCCTTTCGCCTATAAACTACTTGAACAGCACGTCCATTCCGAACTGTCCTCTCACCTCTCCTCCCTCTTCTACCGACTACAACCTGGTTTCTGACCCCATCACTCCACCAAAACAGCCCTGACCAAAGTCACCAACGACCTACTGACCGCCAAGAGCAAGCATCAATATTCCGTCCTCCTCTTTGACCTATCTGTCGCTTTTGACACTGTTGACCATTCCCTTCTACTTCGGATCCTGGAATTCCTTGGCATCACTGACCTAACCCTCTCCTGGATCTCCTCTTACCTAGTGGACCGGACTTTCAGCGTCACCCACTCTCACGCCTCCTCTTCGCCCTACTCCCTATCTGTCGGGGTCCCCCAAGGGTCGTTCCTGGGCCTATTACTTTTCCACATTTACACTCTCGGCCTAGAGAAACTCATTGAGTCCTATGGCCTTCAGTACCACCTTTACGCTGACGACACCCAAACCTACCTGTCTGGATCCGACATCACCTCCCTACTATCCAAAATTCCACAATGCCTGTACGCCATCTCTTCCTTGTTCTCTGCTCGCTTCCTTAAACTGGACATGGACAAAACTGAGTTAATCGTCTTCCCCCCCAAGCAACTCTCCCATACTACCCGACATATCCATCCTCATCAACGATTGCTCACTCTCCCCAGTCCCCCAAGCCAAGTGCCTCGGAGTAATCCTTCTAGAGAGTGAGATAAAATGCGAAATAGGGTCTTATTTCCTAAATGTGGAGAGAGATGTATCAATAAGTAGAATCCGCTCACCTGATCTGGTTGTGTATACCCACAACCAGTTTAAACGCTCAATAGGCAGCTGCTGCTGGATCCACACATTCACTGGTCACCGCGGTCCAAAAATAGCATATATAGGACGAAGTGTCGCTCGATCCGCGCTGCTGCCAAAGAAGACCAGAAGACTGGAGTATCTGTATGAAGGTGTATGTTTCATCTGACGGAGCCAGTACTCAGCTCCTTCCTCTAGGACAATCCCTGAGGAAGGAGCTGGGCACTGGCTCTGAAACGCGTCAGATTAAACATACACCTTCATGCAGATACTTCAGTCTTCTGGTCTTCATTGGCAGCAGCGCGGATCGAGCGACGCTTCGTCCTATATATGCTATTTTCGGAGTAATCATTGACTCTCCCCTCTCCTTTAAGCCCCACATCGAGGCCCTCACCACCTCCAGCTCAGAAACATTTCATGGATTCACACTTTCCTTGACCACAAAAGAGCTAAAAAACTCAGTCACGCTCTTATCATCTCCCGCCTCATCTACTGCAACCTCCTGTTCATCGGCCTCCCATCCACCTTGCTTGCACCGATCCAATCTATCCTAAACTCTGCTGCCCAACTAATCCATTCTCTGGAACTCTGCCCCAACACATCAAACACTCTCTTACCCTGGGATCCTTCAAAAGAAACCTGAAGACCCACTTCTTCTGTCAAACCTACAACCTGCTATGAGACCCGGTCCACCGCCCCGCGACCGGCACTTCCCCATCCGCCCTTCGTAGATTGTGAGCCCTTGCGGACAGGATTCTCTCCCCCTCTTGTACCTGTATGACCTGATTGTCCACATTTATTGTACTTGTCTTCGTTGCCCTTTCCTCATGTAAAGCGCCATGAAACCTAATGGCACTACATAAATAAATAATAATAACAATTAGGGGTCTTTATTGCTGCACATGCTGCTTATTCTGTTTCTACTTTGAAATTGCAACATGTAAGTTGACAATGTTTTATTGTCGTATTACTTTGGACCACTAATTAATAACACCTGAGGATATAACTTTGGTATATTTCCATTTATTTCTGAAGATATTGTACAGTCTTATGAAAAAAATTAAGGGTGCCAATAATGATGAGCAGCACTGTACATCTATTTTTAACCATTTTCATATTTTATCTTAAACTTGATAAAATACAACACAAAAAGTACAAGATGCTTTATTTTTAAAGTGTGTGTCCAAGAACATGCTCCATGTTTATAGATGACTCCAACCTCATTATTCATGGGAATGCATGTTCTCCTGTATGTCTATGCTGCTCTCAAAGCCGCTGAACCACTAAAGCCTCAAGTGATACAGATGGCTTAAAGCTCTAAAACAACATCACAAGCTTTCTGCTCACACCACAGGAAAGCAGGATAAGTGGGGAGATTATACCAAGAGAACATTATTTTAATCAAATAAATCCTTTCCAGATTTATAGCTTGAGCTTTATGGGTTTTAGAAAGTTTTTGGCAGCATAAAAACACATTCCGCTAAAACCGACAGTGTCTTCTCTATTTAAAGTTTTATAATGAATATTTGTAATAACTTAAAATTCTCTTGCAAGAAACATTATACTCACCTGATTTTGTTGTAATAAAGAGGGATATTAAACCAAGAACCCTAAAACTACCCAAACCCCATTTAAGTCTATGGTGATCCAAATGTTTGTGCTAAATAATGGTGGTAGCAATGGTTGGGAGGCTGCAAAAGGAAGCAAAATAGGCGTGTAAGCTTCTGCTCTGACCGAGTTTCTGGATGCTGTCACACTGATTCCCTCGTATACCCTGTTTGACACCATCTGTGATTGATTGCAGTCAGACTGCACTACACTCTGAGCTGTTGTTTGTGATTGGTTGCCCTCACACTAACTAACTGATGATTCTATCCCCTGTGCAATGCTAAGAAAATCCTGAAAACCTGCACTATTGGTGGTCATTGAGGCTTGGAGTTCCACACCCATGATATAAAGCTATGATTTGTCAAAAATTCACAGTTGCCACAGAGCCCTGGATTAGTAATGGGTTGGGGTCTAATACAAATTACTAATCGTGTAAGTAAAAAGAAATAAACGCAAAACATGGAAACAAATCCTTTATTTAAAAAGAAAAACAAAAAAACCCTCTTTCTCCAATTTATTAACCCTGAAAATACCCCAGCAGGTCTGATATAATCCACAGACAGGACGTCCCATAAAGATGGTCACAATTAGCGGTCACATTAGAAAACGTGACCAATCACTGCGGCCTCGGAAACACACTGACTGACCCGTCGCTGTAACAGCAGTTATTGAGTTCACCTGAGGTCACAACGGTGCTATTCCAACGGTACCCCAGCTGTGAACTCTGGTGAACTTAGGCTGGTTTCACACTGCAGTTTTTTGCCAAAACCAGGAGAGGAACTTGCAAAGAAAAAGTATAATTGAAAGATTGACCCCTGTTCTGAGTTTTGGAGACACTCCTGGTTTTGACACACAAACCTGATCGAACCTGATCAGGGAAAAACTGCAGTGTGAAACCAGCCTTACCTGAGGTGAATGCAGTGAACTCACCATAGGTGAACTCATTGAACTCAATTCCAGTACACTGACATTGAGTTCAATGGTGCCAGATTACCTGTTTAGGCTATGTGTGCACACTGAGTATCAGGTTGCAGAAATTTCAGCACCAAATTTAAATCCCCTGGAAGAAAAACACATTGTGTTTATGGAGCATTTTTCTGCCAGGAGATGCAGATTTGGTGCAGTATTGACGTGCTACAGATTTATTTCTGCACCAAACCTGCAAGGTAAAAAATAAGGAACATGTGCACAATACTTCAGAATTGTCATTGTCTTTGCTTTCATAAGATTTTACATGCAGTTTTATGACAAAACTACACTTAAAACATGGCACATTTTTAGTGCGTTTTTCTGCCAGGAGATGCAAATTTGGTCCAGAATTGACATGCTTCAGATTTGTTTCTGCACCAAATTTGCCAGGGTAAAAGAAAGCAACATGTGCACATTGTGACGACATGGACTTGTGCAATGTATGGCATGAGTTAAGTTTCTCAAATTAGCCAGACATGCTGGTCTTTTGTTTGTTAACTTATGATAGGTCAGTCATTGTTTCTGCCAGACTCTTCAGAGCCTCCTATTGTTCAAAGGTTGTGTATTGCTAATGTTATTATATCACCCCTCTCTGTCAGACATGGTCATGACTCAAAAAGTATTATGTATCACAGTCTTCCATTGTTCTGAGGATGTGTATTGCTAATTTGATTACCTGACCCACTCACTCCCTCTCCACCTTGACTCCTCTCGACTACCTACACTCAAAGGAGAATTAAGTATGTGGCTTGAAAATCAACTAGTAAGAAAACAGCCTTCGTCCACCAATCCTGGAAGATCCCAATGCCCTGAGTTGTGTGATCGGGGTATATATGGGGGTCTGTTGCATCAACGAGGAGTTCATATGCTATATGGCTCTAATCTAGGGTCTGCGGCCTGGGGTTGGAAGGCCATAATCTCAAACTAGGAATTTTGGCTGCCAGGACAACATCGTGTTTCATACTTTGCATGACCTCAATCTAGGAGCTACAGGTCCGATTGGAGAAGCACTAAGACTGGAGTATATTCTTCAGAAGATCAGCATTGATTTATAGGATTCGGCTGAAATATCAGTGACTATTTAAGGAAGATACACAAGCTGGAACAATTCGGTCACGTGGCTACAGACATTGCTGTGCTCTGTCAGCTTCTAAGATTGTCGCTATTCCTTTCTTGGTGGGTGCCCGCCGAAAGTGTGGTACTGCTGGATTAGAGTAAGTAGCCCTGGTTGCCTCTAGACACTAATAATATAATCCCTGGTAAACCAGCAGAAGGGTAAGACTCTTGCCGGTTACATTTTATGCTTTGCTTGGTTATGTGTTATATGCCATTAACTGTTGGGGATCCAATAAAGTCTTACTATTGTGGTTTCCTCACCCTGTGTTGTTGCAGTATTGTTAAGGAGTTCGGGCGTTCAGTTGGGATGAGTCCTGGTTCATGCGGTTTTTCTAAAGGTGGTTGGGCCAGCGGACGAGAGCACCCACTGACATATGTGTCTCCACACACAAATCTTCAGGATTTTCACTGACATACCTGGTGTAAGGATTTGAACGCAGTTTTGTAACAAAACTGCTCTAAAAACGCATCAAAAACATATTTGATGCATTCTTCTTCCACGAGATGCAGATTTAGTGCAGAGTTTTTTTTTCATTGAACTCACCGCAGGTGAGCTCATTAAACTCGATCACAGATTGCCAGATGTGTACACATGGAGGCATGGCAGCACAGCAATCTGGCAATCCGACAACGGGTTCAACAGAGTTCACATAGGGCAGCGAGAGAGCCCCTGAGTGTGAACTCTGGTGACCTGACTGCCAGGTTGCCAGACTGCTGTGCTGCCGTGTCCTGCGCTACAACAGTCTGGCAATCTGGCTGTGGGTTCAACTGAGTTCACTGATGGCAATGGGGAAGCATTCAGCTATGAACTCTGGTGAACTCAGTGACATCACTGCTTCTCACAGCCGATAGCTCCCACCAGGCTGTCAGTTTGTCTCACAAGTTGCAGTGAGTTATTGTATGTTCCATCACTCCAGCTTCTTTATGTAGCGGAGACCTGGTTTGTTGTGTCACGATATGTGATGGATTACTTCAGACCCGCAGGGGTGTTTAGGGGTTCATAAAGGGGTGAAAAATGGTGTGTGTGCTTTTTATTTTAAATTTAAGATTTTTCTGTGTTTGTGTTTATTCCATTTGACTTACTGGTTAGTAATGAGTATGTTTCATAGACACCTCCACATTACTAACCTATGGCTTGATAGCAGCTGTGATGTTTTAACAAATCACAGCTATCATTAACCCCTGATATTACCCCAATTGCCACTGCTCCAGAGCAATCGGGATGAACAGGGTAAATTGCCAGGATTTGCACATCTAATGGATGCGCCAACTCTGGGGAGCTACTAATTGTAGCCTGGGGAGGGCACAATAACTATGGGCCTCCCCAGGCTGAGAATAAACTCAGGCTGAAGTGTGAATCGTGGCTGCTTCCAACAGGCCGTCGGAGGTGCAGCACAATAGTTAACAACTTAACAAGTCTCTATTCCCCACGTTTAGTGTCCATCCTCCAGAGGTCCTAGGATAGAACCAGTCTCAGAGCTAGTGTTTAGAGGTTGTAATACCTCCGATTACTATGCTGCTAAGATGGCCGACCTACATTAGTTTAGTGCCAAACTAAAGAACGGTGTTCACGCTTTCCACCATAATTTTCTGCGCAGGGCCTGAGCTCAAGACTTACGATTGGAAGGTCTATATGTCTTTTCTGCTCATCCGGGTCTGGGGTAATGGCTGGGGAGGATTTTGGGTAAGTTCAAACGGAGTAGCTAGATATTCGGTAACCGTCAGTCTTCCGAATAAGTCACTGAAAGAATGGATTCAACAAGGAGTCCCATGCTGGCAACACCCAAAGCTGTCTTCTCTATATAAGTTTTTGTTACAATATTAAATGCGCTGCTTCCCACGTGTCTGGCACATGCACTGTTCACACACTCAACAGGAAGCCTCTTTCTGATGACGAGATTGAGAACTCTGGGAAAACAGGGGAAGCACGGCCTGTCTGTCCTTCAAACTTCACTTCCTGTACCTGAACTACGAAAGAGTCTCTTCACCAGTCTGCACAAAGACCCCTGGTGGATGGAAGGTGACACTGCAGGCATCACATACACTCCCTAACCAAAATCTGGAAAGACACAGAGAGACACCAAGAGTGCCAATATGGTCTTATTTGATAGCCAAAGGTAAATGGGTGGTAAATGTGGCAGCTGGTCACCTATTGGGGTTGTATAACCCACAACTGATGAATCAAAACGATAACAGCTGCCGCACTCTCAGGTTGGGAGAACCGACCATGGGTAACAAGAATAGGAGGATTTCCGGGAATCAAGTCCGTGTTCTGCCGGTGTTTTTCACATATATAACACGTGTCCATTTTTGATCTGGGTAACAGATCAAAATTTCCTTTACAAGTCTATGAGTCTGTGAAAATTATTAACAGCACATGCTTCACAGTAGTGTGCAATGTGTGTGAAGTCCATGATTAATATTGCAATAAACATGAGAAGCCTACAATTTATTTTTGACTTTTCATATTTGAAAATCCTTGATGAATCAATGATGGTAAAAACTGGCACACTGACCAAGCACTGATGAAGCTGGGATGTAAAAAACTGAAGACACTTGGATCATTTTTTGTATACCTGAAAATTTACAGATTTTTTAATGAGGCCTAAAGAACTTTAAAAAAAGACCATTTTTTTCTACCTTGCACTATACAAATATACCATATACACTAATTAGCCACCTGCTTAATATAATGCGGTCTCCCATTGGCTGTTAAAATAGCTCTTAAGGCATAGACTCCATGAAACCTCTGAAACAGTCCTGTGGTATCTGGCACCAAGATGTTAGCAGACAATCCTTTAAGTCCTGTACGTTCCGTTAAGACTTGTTTTTCAGTACATCTCACAGCTGCTCGCATTGAATAGGGGTTATTTTTGCCATAAAGGGATAAAGAGATGTTCTTGGTCTGCAGGTAGGTGATACTGTTTGTGTCATAGTAATCCGTCTGAATGCTAGAATCTAAAGTTTCCCAGGAGAACTTTGACCACAGCATCACACAGACACCCATGACTACTAGAGTAAAGTGAATGGGTGCATCTATCAGTCCAGAGCCTCTGTGATACATGTAGTCTGGAAAGAGGGACAGGACCCATGGAGACCAGATAGCTGCTGCTGCTGATCCCAAATTGCCACTTAGCTGACTGGCTGCACTGGAATCATCACTACTTGCCTCCCACCTTCAAGGAGTAAATGTAGACTCCAGCACTCCTGCTGCTGATCTTACCACTCCTCCATCTATTCTTGCATTAGAATCCTAGTAGATCCCCTGGCTCCTCAGTGGACCCACGAGCAGAACATAGAGGAGGCCTGCTGGTAACAGCCCTGGTTTCAAATGAATGTGTGTCCTCCGACACAAAATCAGTTAAAACTTTTTGTGATGCAGAAAGGCACTAGCTCCCTACACCACAAATGTAAAGTTAGTGTACCCATTGCAGATGGTGCATGATGTCACTGCCATGCGCCACCCAACTGAGGCGGATATGGAACAGCCAAAGGATGCTACTCACCGCAGGTAAGAAGAATTTTTTTTCTCTGTGTTACAAAATGGCAGGATGGGGCATATGAGAATCCAGTATGAGGGATATAAGGGCCTAGATAGGTAGCATAGGGGCCTAAGATGGGTGACATTATTAAATATGGGGGCCCAGGATAGGGGACATTATTAAATAAAGGGGCCAGAGTAGAGGATATTATTGAATACACAGTAGGAGTCAAGAATGGAGGAAATAATTAAATTAAGAGACCAGGATGTGGGACATTATTAAATAAAACTGCCCAGGATGGAGGACATTAGTAAATAAAGGGGACCGAGATGGATGACATTAATTTAAATAAACAAATACCAGGGTAGGGGACATTATTAAATAAAGGGGCCAAGGTGAGGGATATTATTAAATATACAGTAGAAGTCAAGAATGGAGGAAATTATTAAATTAAGAGACCAGGATGGGGGATATCATTTACTAATGTCCTCTATCCTGGCCAGTTTTATTTAATAATGTCCCCAATCCTGGTCTCTTAATTTAATAATTTCCTCCATTCTTGAGGAAACACCCTATAATGCCAGGTTGGTTGCCCTACACTAATGTGTACGGCAACCAAGCAGAATCACTGTCCAGATTGAGGATATCTAGTCTGACTACAACAGCCAATCATAGAAGCTCTCAAACAGTGTAAGTTTCTTTGATTGGCTGTTTGTCCGACAGTGCAGTGAATATGAAATTAGCTTAATGGGAGGCCCCAGAAGTAGCAGCGGTAGAGAGGTGAAACCTATCTACCTATTCTATCCTATCTATCCTGTCTATTCTTTTCCCTGCAAGAAACACCATGTTAAAATCGGTCTCCCTACACTGTCCATGTGCTGTCTGTGTGCCATCCGTGAGTTTTGTCGGACCCATAGACTTGCATTGGCGAATCTCTGTTGCAGCATGTTGCGACTGCTTTCTTGTCCGTGAAGCGGATGAGAGAAAAAAACACCCGACACTCGCAAATGTGCTCTCGGACATTGATCAACATTGGTCCAACTGCAAGGCGAGAAAAACTCGCACTGCAGTCATCTGACTTTCACGCCAGTGTGTCCGTACCATAAAAGGGAATCTAGTAGGGTTACTTTGTTAGCCCGGCTTCAACAATTAGAGTCTTTAAATAAAACAGCGATCACACCAGCTCTGTCTGATGAAATCTATAATATCCGATTCAAACTAAGAGAAAACCTGTTGTATCTTTATGAATATAATCTTAAGAAACTTAAAAATAATTATGCAACAGGAGATAGAGCTGGGGTGCTGTAGAGTTAATAAGAGGGAGGGACAAGCTAGAATTGACCATTTAGTAGATCAACAAGGAAGTGTATCCGAAATCCATTAAAAATATTAAAGGTTTTTCTAATTACTATAAACATCTGTATAATCTAATGGCTGATCCCGCCACTCCACAACCCTCCCAAGCTAATATTACAATCTATAAACCTGCCCCAAATATCACAGGAACAAATGAACATACTCAATGCCCCATTTACAGAGGAGGAAATTCAGAACACCATCAAACTTACAAAATGTCATAAAGCCCCTGGCCCAGATTGGTTATCAAACGGGTACTTTTGCCAATTTCATCAATATTTGACTCCCTACCTCCTTCGCATACTTAATTCATGGCAAAGTCCAGAATCTGTATTTGCCACGAATTTAGAGGCCACTATAACTACTCTGCCTAAACCAGCGAAACCTCCGATATGTCCCAGGAACTTTAGGCCCATTGCACACTGAAACTGCGATGTTAACATGTTCTCTAAAATGCTGACAATTAGATTACACCATGTGATTCCCTCCTTGGTTTCGTCTGATCAAGTAGGATTTGTAGCAGGTCGGGAAGCTAAGGACGGAACACGCAGTATGATAGATTTATTCCGAATACCAGAATTGAGTGAGGGTATCTCAAAAATGTTCTATGCAAATTTGGTCTGACGGATCCCATTTACCCGGCGATATGCGCTATGCCAAAGTTTTATTATCAGAGTCATTTTGTATATCTAATGGTACACATCAAGGCTGCCCATTGTCTCCAATTATTTTTTCCTTGTGCATGGAACATTTGGTGGAAAAAATAAGGAGTATTAGAGTTGGACATGTGTCTCACAAAACTGGATTATAATCGCAGATGATGTAATTATCTCTTGTACTAATGTAGAGTCTTCCTTCAGTGCTATTATCTTTGCTTTGGAGGAGTTTGCTCATGTCTCATACTATAAACTAAATGCTGCTAAATCGTTGGTCTTTCCTGTATTGGTTTTGCCCACAATATCCATTTAAGTGGATGAGTAATGAAGTCCCATATTTAGGCATAGTCCTCACTAATTCTACAGAACTGGTGGAAAGGAATTTCTCAAAATTGATACAAGAATCCAGGAGGGATCTGGATGAATTACGTACAGATACTACATCATGGGCAGCAAGGATTAACATTTATAAGATGTTGGTACTTCTCAAGGTGTTATATTATTTTCATTGCATCCCTGTCCAGATTCCTCTTAGGATAATTAAATCCCTTCAAAGAATAGCTAATGACTTCATTTGGGCATATTAAAAATCCAAGAGTGGCTGGTAGGTTACTATATTATCCATACGAATTTGGGGGGATGAGTGCCCCTAACTTACATGCTTATCATAAAGCGACGGTATTAACGAGTATTAGAGACTGGTGGTTATTGGATAGGACACATAAGTTACAAAATGGCTGCTGACCTGTGAGGACTTGCTGCGCTGCACTCCTCGTCTTCCCCTGATATCGGGGACCCCAGCCTGCCTGCTGCAGCAGGATCCTGGACATCGAATCCTGCACCCACAACCAACAAGGTGGCCGTCCATCGGAGGCTGAGGACGTGGGGTGCACTTCCATTGCCTACCCGTCCTTAAGGCTGCTGTTCGCGGCCCCCACGGCACTCGGCCTGACGCGCAAGCTACGGTGGGCTTGCCTGGCACAAGGACCCCTGGACCGCCGTGGCTTTCGGACCGCAGGTGCCCCACGACCCACGATCAGACATCTACTCCAAACTATGCCAGACTCCCTTTTCCTTAAACCCCCTGTGAATCACAAAGTCATGGGATTCCTCCTATGACCCAAATCAGGCCCTAGAGGTGTTTCAATCCTCTATAGTGTATTAAATGATCAAGAGGTGGATGCTGAATTATCATATATGCTAAAATGGAGGCAATTGGGTGAATTAATTTGCATTTGCATCTATAATGGCCCCTTTACACGCTACTACCGAAAGGTAGAAACCGGCAGGTATCAAAGACAATTGTACCTGATACCTTGTAAACACCGCGCAGTAGCGGCATGTAATTCAGGTTGTTCCTCCCTGTCTCTTTGGATACCTGTCTTTCAACCTGAATTACATGCCGCTACTGCGCGGTGTTTACAAGGTATCAGGCACAATTGTCTCTGATACCTGCCGGTTTCTACCTTTCGGTAGCGGCGTGTAAAGGGGCCATAAGATGTGAATACAAATCAACATGCGAGCACTGGCACTTCTAGGGTTAGAGGAGCATCAACCAGTACTACTACTCAAGATGCAGTAGTGTGGTGTTGATTGCGTTGTAGTGCCATGAGGTTACCCGAAAACACTCCAGAAACTGCTACCATTGCTACAGTGCGGCAAATGAGAAGACATAAGTGGCAGCTTGGAGAAAATAAGTACCGTACTCTGTTGATCAGAAGATTCAAGGAATTTTTACTATAGACCTGTTCCTTGTCTATAGGATCTGTAAATGATGTGTTCCTTTATGTGATGACCATGGAAGTTTAAAATTATACACAAACTTGTGTGGTACGCTACTTGTTTGAAGCATTATCCTTGAATTATCTACTAATTGTCATAAAAGCAGATGTAATCCAGGAAGTGTCAGACATTCTTACTGGCATCTCCTCATATAGAGATTGTATCCTCGTATACGAACAATAAAGTCTTCTACGGGCACAAACGTCTCCAGCTGCCTTGAGTGATAAGAAATATTCTCCTTACAATATGATGCCAATCAGCAGCTTAGACATGCCGACTGCACTTTCATGTGCACAGCGCGATCATTATGATGACGTTATCCTTGGCAGCACATCTCTTGTTTACGCAGGATGATCTGCTGTCGAGAATGATGATATTTAAAAAAGCTTAAAAATCATTTCATGACATGAACCGAAAATTTGTGTAACTAGTGATTGATAGCCTGTTAGGATAATTGGTATGTAATTATTGGCTGCATTGTATTATATATACAACAGTCTCTGTATCTCCTATATGATGTATATACAACAGATTTTGTGTCTCTTATATGATGTATATACAGCAGTCTCAGTGTATCCTACCATTACCTCAGTTGTGGTGAAGCGACCGGTGGCAAGGCCGCGGGTGTGTGTGTATGATCTTTCTCAACAGAATCCCCATACTCAGGTTTAACCGATAATAATGTTTCTTTACTGGCAAACATGTTTATAGCACAGTCAACCGAACTATATGCGCACTTGTATATATTAGAGTCTCTGGATCTTCACTTCTTCCGGGTACGCAGCAAGAAAATAAAAAAACACAACAATGACGGTATCTTTCCCTAACTTTCCCTAAAATCACGTACCAGTCTTATCACAGAAGAAGATGTCGCTCCCACGTAGCAGGCCTGGGGGTCTCCTCAGTCTTCTTCTTTGGTCTCCTTCCGCAGGTAACAGAATTTTCTTTGTTAGTCTCTCCCAGTCTCAGGGCACACCGAGCAGCAGCAGGAGGGAGATCACGGCAGTACAAATGGCTCCCTTATGTCGGTCACGGCCCTGCACATGCACTCCGGGTGCTCGGCGGGCAAGGTTTTGCAGAGCGGCCAGAGTCACAGCACCAAAGTCCAGTGGCCCAGGATCCGTCACGAGGGCTTCTGTGGGGTGATTTTTCCGGCAAGGTGTAGCAAAGTAGCCCTCTTTCAACAGACATCCACACACAGGTCTTCCCTTGCTCAGCTCTGGGTCTCTAATAATCTCCCGCCCTTTCTCTTCCTCAGCACAAGGCAGTTGGGGGAGGGGATCAGCAATCAATGTTTTTTTTCTCTCTGCAGTCATTTCAGCAATTGTCCACAAGGGGGCAGTATCGGACTGTGTAATGTTCACTTTGGTGTCCATTTCAATAATACAATCTGAATTGCTCACCTCACTACAGTGGCGTGTTATTATTTTTTATGTTTGCAAGCATATGGACAAATAGATATTAATTGTTGACAACCTGTTTAATCCCTTAGTGACCGAGTCAATTTAGACTTTAATGGCCAGGTCAATTTTCGGAAATCTGAACAGTGTCCCTTTATGTGGGAATAACTCTGTTTCAATGAATCCCAGTAATTCTGAGGGTGAGTGCCCACAATCAGTATTGGCAGCGTTTTGGACACAGCATCTAAAATGCTACAAGCACAGTGGATGAGATTTATAGAAATTCCATGTCCACTGTACTCTTTTTTTTTTTTCTGCAACATAAAATGACAGATGGCGCAGATACCCAAGCCACAGTATGTCAGTTTATTCTTACAGAGACGTGTTCTCGGCAAGAGAACAAAGCGAAAATCCTCTGTGCCCAGAATTCTGATCGCAGGCATGGACGCTGCGTTCTCCCACAGAGAACACTCGTGTCTCTTCAAGAGTAGAACTAGAATGCAGCGCGTCCTGATCGTCAGCACTTCACCTAAGATTTCATTTTTTGGGATAGGACACATTGTATTTTATGTTGCTGGTAAATTTATTATTGATCCCTCTAGCAAACAAGACTAATACTTGGTTGCAAAACCCTTGTTGGCAAGCATAGCAGTCAGACACATATTGTAGTTGATAATGAGGTTTGCGCATATTTCAGAGGGAATTTTGGTCCCCACTCTTGGCAGATCATCTCTAAATCATTAATGGTACCTTTACACGCCGCTACTGAAGGTTAGAAACCACCAGGTGTCGGAGACAATTGTACCTTGTACCTTCAAAACATCGCGAGGTAGCGGCATGTAATTCTGGTTGTTGCCACCGGTCTCTTTGGAAACCTGTCTTTCAGCCGTGCTCAAAAACAAGCAGGTAGAAACCCTATGGTAGCGGCGTGTAATCGGGGCACAGGTACGGTATTTGAATTACTTGGGGCGTGCTAGAGCGTCATGTATACCACGCCCCATCAGCTATCATTGGTGGGGAGTACTGTGTACCCATAGGCTGTCCATGTACAGGGCGGCATATTTAACGAGATGACCAGTCACTACACATTTGCTTTCACGTCATGTATTAGCTAGCCTTCCTGCGCTGGCTGGCCAATCATGATGTTATTGCTTTGTCCAATCACCGTACGAGCATCTCGTAATCCACAACTCTGGCACGGCTATGTGTTGTCCCTGCTGCCCCAGGTCCTCCCATATTCCCTTGTGGTAGCGGCGTGTAAATGAGGGAAGGTGCTCCACAGAAGGTAACCTGCGGCACCCGTCAGTACTTCCGGGGATTGAAAAAACCTACTGTGGAGCACCTTGTAGCGGCGTGTAATTGCGGAATCAGGTACCGTTAGGAAATGTTGGAACCGCGCGCGTGCACGTGCGACACCCGGTGGTTTCTAACCTTCGGTAGTGGCGTGTAAAGGTACCATTACTGTTAAAATTAAGCTACCCTTAAAATTATAGACTGTTCATGTGTTTGTCAGTGGGCAAATTTACAAAATCTTAAAGGATTAAATACTTATTTCCTCAACTGTATAATCTGATTTTATTATTTAAACAAATCACTTGACTCTATTGTATAGAAGTCAATCATATATCATTTGGAATCTCCCAGGGAGGGGGGTACCATCTGCTGCCATTTCACTTACTTTATCCCATAGTGAATCCTAGCAGCATCTCATTTCCAGATAAGCGATGTACACGCAGTTCATCACTTCCTGAGCAATTTCATGCTCCAACTACAAAAAGCTGTGATACACGCATGTTTTGGCTCAGTTCTATCATAGCTAGCAACTTATTCTACATTAGGCCTTCTGTAAGATTGCACCAGACAAGCTAACTTTGGCTCCATCATGATTTCATTAGCCATGGCTATCCATGCTCCTGATGCCTGATACCCTGGTTTTAGCTTCTTGGACCATTTTTTAGTAGGTTTTAGCCCCAGTATACCAGGAACACCCCATTAGTCCTGCTGTTTTTGGAGGTTCTCTGACCCTGTCATCTAGACATAACCCCTGTCAACGTTGCATGGATTCTTCATTTTTCTGTTTCCCTTGCTTCCACCTCATCAATATCAAGAACTGATTGTTCACTTGTTACATAATACATCCCACCCCATGACAGGTGCCATTGTCACAAGATAATTACTGCCATTCAAGTCACCTGTCCGAGGTTTTAATGGTAGGGCAATTTGAGCACAGCGAGTAATTGTTCCCTACAAAATATCTCTCAACATTGTGTAAAATATGTCTTTAGGAATGTAAAGAAAAATATTGTATCTACAGTCGGTTATACTGTAATAACATATAATCATATTTTTTCTGAACTAACATACCAATCGAATGTTAAAATGGGCGATAACAAAACAGCCTGCAAATTAAATTACTGCTAGATGAAGAAAAATGAACCAGAGAGAAAGGGTGAAAATGTGGAATTCCAGTTATGCAAAGATCTTAAAATGACATGTGGCGAACCTGCCTACTCAGCATATAAAAAAAGGTTAGAAAATGTGTTAGAAATACGAGCTCTGGCATAAATCAGAAATAGAATCACCAAACAATGGAGTCTCCTATAAATCCTGTGATACTAAACTTTATTATTATGGAGTATATATGAAATCTGCTAGGAAATTAGCAGATCACATTTTGTAAGGGGGTCATATTGGCTTTCTAAAGGGGACATGTCAGGTTATTCATGGTGCCCTAACGGTGGGCAGCATAAATCCAGCCTATCTGTATAATTACAGCCACTTATACTGTATCCTTCTCTGAAATTCCCCAGCATTTCAGAAAAGATATGTACCGTAGATCCGGCCCGTGTGGAGACCATAACCAGAGATCAGACTAGAGCAGATCTTCCCAGCTCCTCTTTTGGTGACTCACAGGTCTCCCTGTTTACACACAAGTGAGAGTCCTGTCAATCACCTGCTGCAGTGCTGAGAAGTCCCGGTCAGGGGTGGAGCTGGACTAGTCTCTCTATGTTCTCCATCCATATCTGCAGAGCAGAGCTATGGAGTCGGTAAGCCAAATCTTCAACTCTGACTCCTCAATTTCCCTGAATCCGACTGCATCTCCGACTCCCCAATTCTGACTCCCTCATACTTGACTAATGTTTAGGTGATAAATTTACTGTAGTGAATTGTGAACATCAGGCTTTAATCATTATTATGATACAATAATCAAGATATTTAGATAGAACATAATAATATTTCATTATAATAATATTTTCCATGCATTGCATTGTACCCAATTCATTATATATTTTAGGAGTCATAGTCGGTCCCTTTTATTCTGACTCTGACGCCACCAAAATGGGCACCAACTCCTACTCAACAACTCTGACTCCACAGCCCTGCTGTAAAGTGTACTTTCTCTGACATATCAACTAAGTGTATATTTCCTCTAGAACTGTCTACCACCCCACTTATACTCAGCCCACTGCTTCTGATTTAAGACTAACAACC
This sequence comes from Allobates femoralis, assembly GCA_033576535.1. NCBI lineage: Eukaryota > Metazoa > Chordata > Amphibia > Anura > Aromobatidae > Allobates > Allobates femoralis. Next base: position 123,626,472 of record JARQOC010000003.1, read on the forward strand.
TCCATAATGTAAACTTTCATCTGCCATCACGAAGACTTTTTTCATGCTGCACCAGTTCTCTGGAATGCTCTTCTAATTCACCGTTTCTCACTTCTCCCTACATTTTTCTCAGATTCTGGTCCTTTCTATCACTTGTTTCTATGCCTTCCATACACTCAGTTATGACACCCCAGAGTCCGGTAGCCACAATGACTTTTCCTCCCTCGGGGGGTGATGTCGTGCTTGGAAGCAAAGTAAGGGTATCCACACCAGGTAAGCCCACAGCATGCAACACTTTTCCTGATGCCAGACCAGCAGGGGGAGCTCTGAACCCAGATCCAAGGGAGCTTCCCCTTTAAATGCTGGCCTGGGGGGAGGGATAGGCAGAACGTTAGAGAGGAGGAGGAAGTTGGAGACATTCTAGGGGAACTGGAGCCAGAGGAGCTCATCCCAGGAAAGATGCAGCAAGCATGAGGGACCCGTAGGAGACGGTCTGAGGATGGAGTGAAGAAGGCCTGGGGAGTGGAGCCAGATAACTGTCTCACCCCAGAGCAGAGCGCCAGAACCGGACACTGGAGTCCGAGGCTGTGCAGGGACTTCAGGCCAGGCAGCAGAATCCGGAGGGCGGGAGATTCTAAGTAACCCGGCCACCACAAAGTGTAGGAGGCACAGCAGCGTACTAAAGCCCAGGACCTTCGCCAGAGGAGAGGTGCCAGAGAAGGGTTCGAGCTGCCTGCCATATGGGTGAGATACTTTCCGCAGGAGCTACAAGCAGCAAGGGTCCGCCAAGAGTAGCGCAACAGGGAGGCCTCAGAACTCACCGGGTGAGGAGATCCCCAACTTGTTTTCTGGCCACCAGGATTCCCAACATCTCTTGTGGACGGTACCCTGGAATAAACCTGCTACCACTGCCAGTAAAGTTAATGGAGACTTCAACCCTTGTGTCTGTCGGTTATTCAGTGCCCTCAGTCCTGAACCCTCAATGGCCTACCACCGCCATAGACTTTCCTGGTTGCCCTGGGGATCCGCTCCACTCAAGGGGAGCAAAACCATCACTACTGCTTTCCCATTATCCCTAGAGGTCCCGCACCGCAGCCACGGCTACTAATAGCTGTATACCATGGGTAGCGTCAAGACAACTAATTCCTAAACCCGTTTTCCCCTTTTCAACAAACTCTTCTCCTTTTATTGATGGCTCCGGGGCCACGAACCGGGTTACGCCACCATGACATCCCATTCCCCGACAAGATTGTCAGACCCGGCTCAGAGTACCCCACGGCTTCCACGTGCCGAGTCACAGTAACACTTTGTATCTTGACATTTGCAGATTTTGGATGGTAAATGGTTCATGCAGCTTTACATGAATATCCTATATAAACGATGGATAGACGAGATGTGACGAGCATATTTGATCCTTTGTTTTCCACCTATTTTTTTTTATAGATTGTAAGCTTGTTAGCAGGGCCTTCCCTCATATTATTTCAATTGTACAATATTGTGTTACCCTGTAATGTCTGATTCCAATGTATTGTACTCATTATTCTAATAGCAATGGGAGCACAGACACACTGAGACCTAGTTTTTAAAGGTGAACAAGTCTGTATTGTACACACGTGGCAGAAAATATTCGTGAGATGTAGCAAAGTGAGCAATCTTATCAAACCTGCAATAAACAGAAAAGTCTCTTGAAATAATTTTTTCTCAGTGTAGCAGGGGAAGTCTCTTAGAAGGAGTACACGTAGGGAGATGCAAAAGCAGGAACAGTCTATAAGTTTAGTTAAACCAGGAAGGCATGAGAATGGTAGTCACAGAGAACAAGTCCTGAACTTGAAGCATTGCAGTGTAGTTAACAAGCATACAGGGTTTACGTATCACAGGCAGGCTTAAAGCAAAGTCAGAGACAAGAGCACTAAGAGCGGATTTAGAGGAGCAGCACTGAATCAGATGTGGTAGCAGGAGGTGAAACTGCAGATTTTGGAAAAGCCAGAGCGGATTTGCAGGAGGAGGAACTCTTGAAAAAAACAGGGAGCAGGAAGCCAGGAATTCAAACTGAATACTCAAGCATGGATAGAAGATAGACTAAGGTTTAAGGCAGAAAAGGAAGATCACATGAACAGGAGCGAAGCAGCAAAAGCCATTTTGGAAAAGTGCAAGGATGCACAAAAGCTCAATAGAAGATCCAGAGTCCTGACACTAACATTATTTGTACATGTGCCCTCTGAATTGTAACGTCCTGTG